>OX463851.1:30300280-30900280 GCA_949825065.1 Odontocerum albicorne
CACGATCACCGACCCTTTCAGATGACTATTGAACATATAATGCTAACTTTCTGTCTTGTATTATAGTGCTACAGATCCACTGCGTTATTCTAATGTTTGTGCTTTTTTTGTATGACAGTTTATTTATTTTGTCTTTGCATACATGAGGTGTCAATTTATAACAGAATTCAGAATGCAGTGGTTATGATTAGGGATGCATAGGAAGGAAGGCTAATATGTTGAGTAAGATGAAGGTGTTTATTTTTAGTATTATTTTAGAAAAGTATGTTGAAGTTATATTTTCAACCCTTAAAGTAAGGTATAATGGATTTTACTTTACTTTTGTGACATTTATGATTTACTTTCATGACAATACAAATAACATTGATTTAAAAAAATGTTCCTGCTCATTTTTGCCTAAATCTTAGATAATAAATATTTCACTTAGTCTGACGATGTTATATCAACACATTTATTTTATGATGAAAACGCGTGACATACTTCTAATTAATTTTGAGTTAATGTTTTTAAAAAGAGTTCTTAAAATAATCACCAAAATGTTAATACATATGAATGAGATTAACAAATAAATAATGCTTTCATACTCGTATGTATGTAAGTAGTCATTTTTTTAAATAATTTGATATACTGTGAACTCAAGAGCGCTTCCTAATTAGTTGTACAAAAAAAATAAGAAAGGCTGAGAAGCACAAATGTCTCCACAAGAGTGTAATCTGGTTATCAAGCATAATAGCTACAGGAAAACATAAATTGAGATATAAAATGGCCTAAGAGTATAAACCAGTAAGGAAATGAATCCGCTAAGAATTGAACCTTGAGTGCGCACTGTCTTAGAATACGGCCACCTAGTTCATTTATTTAAATTCCATTAATATTCTTAGACATCCATTACCTAGTTGGTAAGACGCTTGTCTTTTAACCAGGGGATTGCGAGTTGGATTCTCATTGTTACCCTTTTTTTTTAAACTAGGTTCTGGTCTAATTTTCACTTGAGGTATTTTTAATGTGTTTCGTGTTGATTGGTAGAGACTCCTACATCGCAATAAATCTGCAAGGTTGTTATTTAAAGAATTTTAAATACAATACATACAGCTAAAAAAACTGTACTGCAATAAGACGAACATTTTCGAAGAGTTTTAATTGAATAAAGGTGTTTTGTATACGGAACGTTATGAAATATAGTACATATTGCTGAAAAATTTGTGATATTTTTTTTATTAATAGAGTATTTCTTATTTCAGGTAGACTTTTTTCGCACACAAGCGGCTGTAACCCTTAGGCCCTGGTTAAAAGTTTCACTAATCGACACTGAATTACCTTGTTGAAAGGCTTTTCCATATCTTGTAGGTTTAAATTAGTCACTTTACAAAGAACATGACTATAGCTCGGAAATTCTAGCATGAGTCCTGGTGACAGCTCACAAATTTGCCCCAATACAACCTCGTAACGACGTTCAGTAATTTTAATTATTTTATCAACTTTAATATAAGCCTCAATTCTAATAAACAGCAAGTTATTTAGTTACATACATCACATAAGGTTGAATTGGGGCAAATTTGTGAGCTGTCACAGGACTCATCCTAGAATTTCCGAACTATAATCATTGTTTATATTGCTAACTTACCAGGTTGTACTATGAAGAACGAACTTTTAATCCAGTACAATATTACGAAATCTGTTTGTTTTTTGTAATTTTTAAAATTTATTAGATTAAATAATAAACATAATTTAATTTAGTTAATTCTGTTAAATAAATCACCCTTAATCTTAAAATGCTCGTAAACCTTCCCCAAAAAAACACCATCCCCTAAAAGTGTACCCCAATAGTGATGTTGCTAGTATTAGTCTCATTTAGAGATTCTTAAAAGACCTAAAAAGTTTTTCCTTGTAAGATAATGCAAGTACATGGAAAATTATCTCTCCACAATGGCCCTTTCAACCACTAGTTCCACCCTCTAGATTATTTATCTACCGGTCTACTCCTTTAAGGGGAAAAGTCTATGTTTGAATCTTTTTTTCCTTTACGACTATCCTTATCGCATGCTAACAGGAAAGGATGCAAGTTGTATTTTGTATATCTTAATAACCCATTTGTCATTTATGTAATTAAATTAAGTGTTGCAATAGAGTGGCAATTTTTAGTTGTGTTTTTACAAATATTCGATAATTTTAACATACTGTATAAAACATCTGGCACACATATTTCGCTTTTATCAGGTCTATACACCTCATCATGCGTAATCTTATAATAAAAACATTATTCACTTTTTTTTCTTTAATTGTTCAATTAATTTGGTCGTTTCATGTTTTTTTAAGTATTTCCAATTTTTTCGTATCTTCCATACAACTATCTTTTATTATACAAGTTAATAAAGCGTTTATTTAAAATGGATTAACATATTTTTTATTTTTAAAGATACTAGTTCATTTAAGATTTCATAAAATGTTACCAAATTGCAGTTTAAAGGACAAAAAAATTAACCGCCGAGTTTAATACTTATAAGTTTATTATTTAGGAAAAAGTGTAGTTTTTAGATGTTTTTAATGAACGTTTAAAGTAAAGAAATGTCTTTGTACGTATTTTTTTGCATTTATTTAAATGTTTACATAATTTTACACAAAACAGACGTTATGTTATATATCAGCCATATCACAAGTTTTATTCCCTGTTCAAATGACAGCTGACATTGAACAGGTAATGAACAGGTAATGTTCAATGACAGCTGATAATTGAACAGGTAATTTCGATTCGCGAAATTCACACGTAAACAATCCATCAAGTCCGAGTTGCAACCGCTCGTGAGATTTGGCAAAATCTCGGCTAAAATATATTGAAAAAATATCGTTGAAACCGCCAAAACTGGACACATTTAAATCGAACCCAAAGTGTCTAAATGTGATAAGAATATCGATGTACTCGTAACTGTACCTGCGCAACGGCCCAACAAATTCAAAGAAACAAACTCACCTGTCATACAAATTGTAAACCAACAATTCACAATTAAAAGTATTCTTCTCAATATTTTAGATAATTAATTTATGACACAACAATGTCTTTTACAAACAAATGCACATGAGACAAGTTAATACAAATATTACATTTTTTTGACAAAATTACAAAATTTTATATTAAACTTACATGTAGATATAAAAAGTAATAATTATTTAATATTTATATGTGTATTTAAATTGAATATATGTATGAATGTACGAGAATATTACAAAATATTACAATATTTGGACAAGTAGACTTACGAGTACATATCTGTAGAACTCATTTTACAGTGGTAAAGTGCCTATACTTAGATTTGTTAAAAATTGAATCAATGAATTTATCAAGAATTTTAATGATTTGATCTTAAAATTTAACAAACACAAGAGCTCACTTATAGCACGAGATGAAAAATGATATGCAACATTGAAAATTCCACATGTTGATGCAGGGCTACTCAACTTCAGAGACAAAGCATTGTCTTTATATGTTATGTTCATATTAGGTTATTTATATCGATATAGATTACTCGTATTTATGACAACGATTATTCATTAAAGGAAAGCACAAAATTAGCAAGTTTTAAGTGAAAATATTATTTTATTATTTAAGAAATTTACCCAAATAGAAGGGCTTTGTGGGAAAAGATTTAATGTTTTTATGACGCCTTTATAACAACGACGATAACAAGGCTACACAGATTGAGTACTCCATATATGTATTGTGTTGACTCACAAGTGTAAAGTAAATAAGTTATTCTTACTGGGATGAATAAAATAAATTAAATGAATTTATATAGTGTGATCTCGCATTGTTCTGAGTTTGTTTTTCTATCGTATTACACTGCTTTTATGCCAATATTATTTTTTGATTGTTATTTTTGTATGTTTTTATATAAAAATAAATCATTTAAACTTTTAACTCTTATAGGCTTAGTGGTCCACGTTATGTACCACCTTTTTTTGACGCAGTATTGCACAATGGTACACGCAATGTACCACTTATTAAACATCTCTCTTTTGCTGCACGAACGCTCAGATTATGTACCACTTCGTATAATATAATACTTTTGAGTCATATCCACACAGCTGCAGGTCTAGTCCTGTTCAAAAGCACTTAGCTTCTAATATTATTGACAGTTAGTTGTTCTTGGTGTGCCGACTTTTGAGTATAAAAGAAAACGTTATATATTTGTATTAAATTTTAATAAAAAATAGTTGTGTTGTGATAAAATTGACTTCAGTAATTGTGGTTAATTTGTATTTAGGTAAAAAAATAATTTTACCCAGATGTATTTTGGCATTTTTTGGTGGTATATTAGAAGTACCAGTGGAAATATGAACTAGTGGTACATAAGTTGAACCACCTCACCAGGAGTTCCTTGATCTACCGAGTAAGTGGAAATATGTTAATTTAGCATTTTTATGTATAATTTTTCAAACAAATTAAAAAAATTAATGAGAAACTTGACTTTTTATTTTTTGTGCAGCCTTATTTAGAGTAAAAATAAGTGAAGTTTATATGTGCCTGTAAGGGTTAAATTAATAATGTGTTACTGCATAAATAAATGTTTTTCTTTTGTTTTTCCCCATTTATGTATCACTAAATTAAATATCCAAAAATGATAAAAATGCGAGAAGTAAAGACCATAACTTAAAAAAAAAACCTTATGATATAAATCAATCGAATCGCTTTTTGGCCACCGAAATTATACAATGATTGACTTAGCAATATCAAGACGAAGTTAATTAAAAATAAAGCAAAAATAAAATTCTAATGATATCCTTGAAAAATAATATGATTTGTTTAACTTTATGTTTTAAGAAAGAAAATCTAGACTTTCGAGGTATACTTGACTGTTAATTCAAAAACTTTTAATGAAATAACGGCGTAAAATTTTAATATGATGAACAAACAGCAAAGTTATATTACTTAAAAAACTGAGAAGTGTTAGTCGTTATTGCAAAAACTATTTTCGCGATGAAATTGTTATCTTTACTCAATTTTAATTTGAACCAGGTATCTACAATTTAATTTGAACCAGGTATCTACAATTTTAATTTGAACCAGGTATCTACAATTTAATCTAGTTTGTGTTTCTTGGTTAATTATGGAATTGAGTTAGATTAACACCATACCTAATTAACATAACGTTATCAAAGACTTGTCTTTCAGATATTAAACATTAAAAATAACGCAAGACTTCTTTATGTAAAATACTAAGAATTCACTTAGTTTAATACTAAGTTTTAATTAGTTATTTAACACTCTTACTTATTTTTACTTTTGGCTAAATTCACTTTATAATTTCCACTAATATTTTAAGTGGAATTTACAAAGGAAATTGTATCATCAGTCAATGAAATTTACAAAGTAAAACTCAAAATATTTATAGTGTTTTTATTTTATTGAACGAAATTGTTTCTAAAATAATGTTTAATACTTTAAGAGTGAAAAATTGTTTCTCAGAATGCGTTTTACAAAAAACTTAGCTTTTAAGTTTAACTACGAGCACCTATTCAAGTGTTTTTAAATAAAAGCTCCCTGTAAATTTTACTTATTTTTAAATAAACTTAAATATTAAAAGCATTTTATTTCATTTCAATTTATCACAAATCTTATATCCTATGACTAGTTAAAGTTTGTTTGTCTTTAAAAATGTTAAAATACTTCGAAATCAAAGAAAATGGTTACTTCATTATTAATCATTTTATTTTGTGATTTTTTTCTTATTTCTCCCTTAAACTATTTGAGGATGTTGGTGGAACATATATGATATTTTGTTGTTGGTTTTGCTTTATATGTGTGTATGTGAATAAGGCATTTTTTCGTCATTTAATAGCTCTTAAATTATTTGTGTTAAACAGAAAAATAAATATAAACAAGCTTAAAGACAATTAGTTCACTTTTGACAACTTTACAGTAAATGTATGTATTATTACTTGAAGGATATAAAAATACATTTTTCTTCACAAAGTTGATAGATTCAATTAAAAATAATTTGGGAGGAAGGAATAAATGTAATTAGGAATCAAAATTGACTTTTTTTTTCAATCCGTTAGAATGGGAAGATAACACACTCGTATTAATTCCTCTCCAACTACGACGCCCCTTTCTAATCCTTTGCCTCAAATTTACTACCAATTAAAACTTTGTCGCCTTAACACAGTAGTTAGCGGTCGAACATGCTTGTTCTCAAAGTCTTGCAACTACCCTTTTCAATGTCAAACTGTCCTAGCGCATTCCACCCTTACTCTTCGAGGGTACTGAAGGCGGCCCTTGCCTATGTAACCCCTTGGGATGGCTTTCACCCTTGGACTTTGGGTAGGGAATAGAGGATGATATCATAGCTTCCATTAATCCAAAGTCTCACAAAATCATTTTACTTCAACTTATGTTTATATATGTTTAATTGTTTATTCCCATTAGTTTGATTCCACGACATGCATGTTTTTGTATCAATGGAATTTTTCGTATTTATAGTTATATTCGTGATTTTTTTAATGTTATTTAATGCCATGCCATTTTAACTAAAGAACTCTATAGTTATTAAGCCTTAAGAAATCAGAAACACTCACATAAATTCGATAACTTTAAATAAATCCAAAGGATGGCTGTTTAACAGATACCAAGGGTTTGATAACTCGAAACGGGGCTCCTACTTACGTTCACAGAAGTTAATTAAGTGTTTTTCATTTCTTAAAGGTGTCAAATAACTTAACATGTATTAGAACATAATTTAATGAAAGTACGTGAACTCTTAAATTTGCGTCATTTTATTTTCAATATTCATTATTTTTTAAGGATTAATACGACAAAAAACTAAACGGTACAATAAAAAGCACATTAATGGAGGAAACAATAGAAAATATGAACGCAAGGTGATGGAGTGAAGACCCTAAACAAGTCAAAGAAATGTATTTATTTACACATGAATAAATAGTATAATGTACCTTATACTAACAATAAACCAACAGCGAGTGCTTCATACTCTACAAAAAAAAGATTGGAAGTCCGTCAGCTAGGTGGATGGATAGCATTGTTCACATCGCGCGCCAGTGTAATTGGAGACGAATTGGTGAATGTCACTGGGCTGAAAATGTAGGGCAATTCTTTATTTTGTATAAACTTATGATTTCAGGTGATTAGTTAATGAAGATAATGTGTATACATAATATTTCAACTATGAGTGGATGACGAGAATGTATGATATATACATAATATTTCAACAATGAGTAGATGACAAGAATGTGTGTACATAATATATCGATAATGATTGGATGACGAGAATGTGTATACATAATATTTCAACAATGAGTGGATGACGAAAATGTATATACATAATATTTCAACAATGAGTGGATGACGAGAATGTATATACTCGTACATAATATTTCAACAATGAGTAGATGACAAAAATATGTGTACATAATATATCGACAATGATTGGATGACGAGAATGTGTATACATAATATTTCATCAATGAGTGGATGACGAGAATGCGTTTTTATAATATTACAACTATGAGTAGATGGCGAGAATGTGTATATGTTACATGATAGTTCAACAATTAGTGAATGAATGTGTATAATATGTCAACAATTGGATGAAGACAATGTGTATACATAATATTTTGAATATTAAAAAAAAGTGTTTTCGGTTTTTGTTACACTTTTATCATATGAAACACAACCTGGCGGATGTATTATCATGTGGTAATCTCTTCAAACCAACCAGAAAGTTGTTTGGTAAGCCTTATGTTAAAACCAGAGGAAACTCTTTTGTTTGAATGTGGGTTCCAAGGAGCATCGAACCCACAACCACCGTGTTATAAGACAAACGTGTTATCAACCAGGCTACTGAAGTCAGATTTTTTTTTTAAATTTTATATAACATTATAGACGAGTACAGTATAATATTTTTTGCCCTAAAATCTTTTTCAAATTTATCGATGGCAGAATAAAGGTGAGACCATAACAAAGTGTACTTTTTTAATATTTTCTGAGTAAAAAACCAGTCACATAGTATAAATCAAATATCTTTCAGATTTCCAACATATCTCAGAGACTTGACTTCTTACCCTCCTTTAGATACCCAGTAGCAATACTGTCCCCCATTTTCTAATAAGAATTTGTCGTCCCTACGCACACAAAACTACACATATCCCAGCTATACACCTTGTATGTTACAGGACGCATGTTGCTTCTCTGTCCTAAGGAATCGCGACCGCAAGGAGCACAAGGGATGGTTGGAAATAGCTGAAGTAAAGAAAAGGAAATGCAGACGTCACAGTGGCAATGACAGTGCAGAGGAAATAATATGGGGTCCGTTGCAAAGGAGCGGAAACGTGGTTTGTGGGGTCGAAAGTAATTGGTAGCCTGTCAACATGGCCAACTATTACACTGTTACATTATTATTCCCTTACCTACGTCGCCTTGCCTGCCTCGATTTTTTATTTATACCAAACTTCATTGTACAACGTATAATATAATTTATTTACTAGAGAAATAATATCGATTTTTTTTTAAATAATAATATATAATGCGAGAAATAAATTATCCAAATGTCTGTCTTGATAGTAAACTCTGACTTGGTAGACGAATACTTTCAAATTCGGGTTTGAATTATAATCATTCTATTTATTCTGGTCAGCCTGATACATAAATGTCTACATTCCAATTTGTTTTCAACTCAGCTGCTAGACTGATATACTCGCATATGGTATATGGTAGTAATGAATATTGTCATATTATGTAGTCTACATTGGATCGAGAGTCGGGAACGGAATGATTTCAAACTTTGTTTATTTGTATTCAAGTCCCTTAATAGGATATCTCCGTTTTATTTTCATAGATGTGTCTGATAAATGTTATTTTGGAGAGGAAAAAAAATTCGAGGTTGATTTCGGCTTCATCGAATAAATTTATTGTTTCGAAACAATCCAATAGGGCGGGGAATTATAATAGTGCTTTTGCCGTTGCTAATCCTGTGGAGTAGAATGATTTGCATCTATGTGTTAGATTCACTCATAGAGGAATGATCTGCCTCTATGAGTGGCGTGTGCAGCTTTCGGAAGCACTTGAAGACAACCCTTCTACTTATTTCATATCAAAAGTAAACACTATACACCTACACTACACTATACCTAAGGCCAAATGAGTTATAAAGTAAAGTTCTACAAAGGTTTCATTGTAATCGTCTTGCCTTTGTATGATTTCTGCTTTTTTCTTACCAAATATGTTTTTCTCTAAACATATGCAGATGCGGAGTAGTACCTTATTTAATGGCCGCCTCCACCAGCTTTCTATTTACATCCTTAACTTTTAAATATATATTCTGTTTTATTTTTAATCTGTTGATAGTAGTGGATTTGAGTTCCAAGTTACAGTGCCTTTGAGGAGAGTCCCCTCTCTAAACCGCGCTTGACATATTTTCCTTTATTTATTAAAATCATAAAATAAAAACAACTAAGAATAGATTTAGCGAGACTTCATAGTGTGGGAGACTTCATAATAAAATAAAAGGCATTAACAATATATTATTTATAGTTAACCAAAATCTGAAAAAATCAATATCAAACCAAACATTGACCAAAAACCGTTATTTGTACTATGCTATACATGTTTTACAATATTCAGGAGAACACAATGCTTTCAATCAAGGTATTTCTTTTGAAATAAAATCATCTTCATTTTAACAGCTGTGTTGTCGGTAACCGCAAAACTTAAGTTGATACCAAAGACTTCTCTAGTCTCCGCATGCCACCGTCATCAACACCCTATCCTTTTCATGTCACTTTACAGAAATAGTACTTTGCCGAAGTTAACCACTGTGACCACTTTGGTGTTCTGCAAAGGCGGGTGTCTGTGTTGGTTCTTTGAACTAAGTTTATTAATGTGGTCGTTAACTATTTGGTGCTTCATATCTTTACTGCAGGAAAGATGCAGGTAGAATTAATTGGAATAAATAAAATCTAAAAACAGATGTCACTTTATAAGGACGATAATGTCGATAACAATTTAGATGGTTCTGAATTATAACAACAGATGTATCATTATTTTCACTTTTGTAAATACATTAATTCGAGTGCTATAAAAGTTCAATTCAAATCTTCAATTATTTATTGTTATTACCGTTCTGATGTAGTGTTGAATAAAGAATAATTGCTAGTGAGATTTTTTTAGTTATGACATTCAGCTGTCAGTTGATATGACGGGTGGTATTATTGTGCCTAATGCAGTATTTTGTGTAGTAAATTGATAGAGGATGTATTTTAGAGAGTATCAAATAGTTTACCCCAAGTGCTGTTTAATAATATAACAGATCAGAACCATTATAAAAAACTTGGAAACAGTGCATGACACGTCCAGCAGCGGCTGGTCTAGAGGTGCGCTGAACCGGAGAAATAAATAGAAATAATTAAATTATGTATTCGCAAACATGACTTCCAAAAATGTTAAATATTTATATAGATTAAATATGTATAAGAATACTGATAAATAGTACGAGTATTTTTATTTAAGTGAAAATTAAAAAAAAAATTAAGTAAAACTTTAAAAAATATTCCTTTCAAATTAACCAGCCAAGTTGGCCAATACTACCGGAGCGATCTCCATTACGCACCGGACGGAAACGTAAATTCATATAGAGCAGACAGAGACATACAGTAAACCGTGAGACAGCGATATTTCATATTCGCTCAACGTCTCGAGGTGCGTTGGTGCTCAGCGCACCTCGGGGCCACCCGCCGCTGGACACGCTACTTAAAATAATCTTTAATGAACTTCGAAAAAAAGTCAAACAGGAAACTTGATCGTATTCAGGGTGTCTGGTACTTGATACGACGTATTAAAGGTCAGAGGAGGTGATAAGTGGATTAATGTATTAAATATACCATGTCAGTTCTCAACGGCTACAAATATTAGAAATATTTTTAAGACTTGAATGAAATATTCTATAATAACAAATACTTTATATTAAACTATTTATCATGTAAGTCATTGGCCAGCTTATAATAAAAATGTAAAATGGAGCGGTATCTAAGCATCTAGTCAAGTTTCTAGTATGCTCTATAACACTGTACGGAGGGAAATATTGGCGATAAGAAAGAAGAAATGAAAAGTGATAGATGCCTTCGAGATAGGGTGCTGGAGGCGGATACTTCATATCCCATGGACCGGCACGCCAACATCTTTATCATCCAGTTAGATTATCAAAGATTACCAAAAGACTTACGACAACAAGCAGAAACAATTATGAAAGTCTGGAAAAGTTGGATATCACGGAAACAGTTGAGGGAAAGCGGCAAAAAGAAAGATGTCATACATTATAGACGATTCAAATAAAGGAGTTTATATGGTTCCCTTTAAGCGCTGCATTCAATATGGTCCAGGACCGGGAGGGATGGAGACAGGTGGTACCCTACGTTCGAGACGTAGCAGACCCTCAGCGTTGAGAACGCGTTGAAGAAGATGGGACGGTACATATGTTAATATGGGTACTTTCAAGCACACAAAAAAATCATTGCAAACGTATGTATAAATTTAGGCTAGAGGAATTTGAATGAGCTGACCTGATAACTAGCGGCAGCAGTGGAATTGGTCTTCGGTCGGAAGTTTACGTATTTGACCTGCCACGAACATTATAGTACACCTTAAGTCGTCATAAGTGTGACCACGATTGAAGTCCACACGCCTTGCATAGTTATTCGGGGTTTCATTGATTCTTCTTTGTGAAAGTGTTCAGACTATCGGTCACATCGTGGAAGTTTGTTCAGTATATTCATTCTCGGGAGGACTGGAGGATATCCATCGGGCTACCTGAGGCTTTATAATGAATGAGAAACCTGAACACTTGACCCTGGGAAAGAAGACTGTAGCGTCGTAATTTGTGCTGACGCTATGATGATGGATTCGTGTGATGTTATGTGTGAATGTAAAGTTAATTTTGAAATTACATTCAGTATTATTTTTATAATTACTTCTTATTTTTTTTATTTAATGCTATTTTCACGTATATTATTTTTCCCCTATTGACCCCCACTATTTAACACACCTTTTAAAAAGCTTTTTTAAAAGGTGTGTTGAATAAAAAGCTTTTTAATGTATAAATCCACTTAACATTCACACTTTTTTTTCTTAAATTATATGGCCTAGAACATGTTAAAAATATGTATACATCTTGTGGTCTGCAAGACTTGGTTTTTGTGAGTGGCTCAGAACTTTTTAATAGCGTGAACTCTCATATTTAATATTCAATAATGAAGTGATACTGCAAAACACAAGTATGAATTTTTGTTGTTGTAAAAAGTGTTATTTTATACGTGTCATACCAAGTTTTTTCAATTCATTTGTGTGGTGGCCTTTTTTTAAAATATAACTATGTGATTAAATCTTTGATTAAAATATCACTCAAGAGACTGAATAGGATTTTTTATTATTTATTATTCATTCTTTTTTAACATCGGAAGGAAAAATAATAGAATAACAAAAGTAACATTAGACGTATTATCTAACGAACTAGAAATTCCTGTTTTAAGTCAACCAACTTATTATATGTTCATTTGTATACTCTAACTATTGAAAATCTTTTTTTCTTTTAAATAATAAGTTTGAAATGTGACACATTTTAATAAAACGATAAAACCTTTACCCAATAGATGGTAAAATAAATACGTTAAATAAATGGTCTAATGAAAAAGTTATTTTTTTTTTGGGATTTTCTAATTCAAGGAGAAACAGTCCTTTTTATTATTTAGGTAAAATATACTATGGAATGAAAAGTTATGACAAAATTGAGGGCATAGTAGTACTTCTAAAAAAGATTTGAAGAAACCCGCAAACAGCTTTGTTTGCGGGTTTCTTCAAATCATTCTTAGAAGAAAATACTTTTGATGCAAATTGTTAATTTTTCTTGAAGTAAGTTATTAATATCTCTCAGTTTTATAATAAAATTTATAAATAATTGCTAAACCCAACTAATAAAAGGGAGATAAATCAGCTGGACTTGACATTGTACCACCTTTTTTCCCTGAAAAGTTGGTATATCCATCGTTTTTAAAAACAAGTCAATCGATTTAATAGGAATATTTGCCATTTCTTTAAAACTATCTTAACAACTCATCTTACTTGAAAATGCGAGAAAAAAATATCACGAATTATTGTCCTATTGGCATCCAATCAACTATATCAAAGATGTTTGATCTTATAATTCTGAATAAAAGCTGATGCACATTAATCCTCCTCTTTAGCAAAGATTCGTTCTGAAAAATCCACTCCAGTAATCTTGGATGTTTTCGAAAACTATATTGTATCTTCTCGGGTTAACAAAGAGCAGGTAAATGCAATTTGCATTGACTTTAACAAAGCTTTTGATAAAAATGACATTAAACTTTGTATTTGACTGGTTCAAATCATATTTAATTAATATTACATAATGATTTCGGCCAAAACAAAAAAGAATCAATCCTACTATTTAGGGTATCTAGTGAGGTTCCGCAGGGATCACAGATTAGGGCTTAACTATTAATGATATTTATAAACGACTAAGTATTGATGTTTATTGATGAACTAAAGCAGTATTCGATTGTATGAAATATTAATGACTGTCTAAAATAGCCCGAAAACATTAACTTGATTATTGAGTGTATTTAACCTATTTAAAATTATTTCAAGCAAATAACTATTTGTAATGTTTCTCACAGAATTATGTTTTTTAAATATTTGCATTTTTATAAATATGTGTATATCGATTTTATTTATTTTTTTAATTGTACTATTTTGATTTTTTTCATGTATTATATTAATGTAAATTGGCGGCCACTAAGTACTAATGAAAGGTGCAATGTACCGTTTATTTTTATGTCTTAATAAATAAATAAAAAAAGAGATAGACTGAACATTGATTAGGTGGTCTTTTTAAATTAATTTTCACTAACCACAAAACACAATCATTTTTTGGTTCAAGTCCCTAATATTCGATAAAACATCCGTCTAATAAAATTGCTTTAGTATTAATGTTTCTCTAAGACAAATTATCGTGTAAATCGGTAATCAAATTTAAGTCATATGTTGACAAGTGTCAGGAATACATCACATTCTGACAACTTAAGTAACCTGGGGATCGTAACTGAGTTCCTTTGTTTGCCCCTCAATCCCGAATGTGCCTTCCTTCAAATCCAACCTAACTCGAATATATGGCAAATAGTCAAAATGTGATTGTTCCTTGGTTTCAGTAGGTGATTAATAAAAAGGGAAGTTCATCAAGTTCCGTTTAAAGAGTAGAATATATTCGTGAACGTTTAATGTTTACAAAATATAAACTTAATTTTAACAATGCAATCCATTTTTATTATGGATATTATATGGATAACTTCATACAAGTATTAAAATTACTTTATTATAAGTGATCTTTTTAATAAAATAATTTTATTACTTGTATGAAATTATCCACCATGCTGCCTTCTTGTTGGTATGTTTTCTTTTAATTCAAAATATAAATTATTTTCTCCCTTAATAATGTATTAACTTATATTCACCTGCATTCCTTTTTTAAGACTTATAAGTTTAATATTTTAATATTTTTCAAAAGCCCGTTGAACATTTATATACCAAAAATAAATACATTTTAAAAATCTTTTACATCAACGTAGGCTGAAATATAGTGTTTCCTCTTCCAAAAAGGAAAAAAACAACGACTTTTGTCTTTGTCCTATAATCCTTTCCAAAATGTTACAAATTTAATCAAATTTAAATATAAAATATATGTTTATGCGTGAGGCCTACGATTTTTCTACTGCCAAAACTTTTCAAGCAAATAGCTTTTAAAACTTTTACCGTTTTATTTAAATCAGTTCAAGAGAAAAAAGCTCTAAATAATCATTAATGTTTAACATTTCACTAAATGTTCCATGGAATGTATTTTTCATTTGTAAAGTGTAGTCAAATAAAATGTAATTAACAAGTACCATGAAAATTTATAGAAAAGAGAGAATCATTTCAACTTGCTAAATGACTATCTTTGCAGATATTAATGGGAAATAGAGGGTATAAATCCGACAAAGTAAGAACAACGTTTGTGGCTTTATTGCACATCATTTAGGTGCCTTCGCTTATTGTAGCAATTAAATCGTGTATTCAATTCATTCCTCTATCTTAAATTACCCCTAAACTCACAAAGACCACAAAGGAACAACCCTTTTTACGTAGCAGATATTAAGTTGAAGTGCTCTCCAGTTGCTATATCACCCTAATTCTAAAACCGCCCCTTACGTACGAGACTTGAGTTATAAAACACTTACTGTCGATATTTCCCAAAGAAAAGTTCCACCTTTAAAAAGGAAAAATTGAAATGGTAATAAGGAGTGACATCCATAGAGAAGGGACATGTTTATCTAGAAAATTCTTCCTCTCTTCGTATATTTTTTTTCACAGATAAATATAAAATATAAAACACACTTCTTCCATTTTTCTTCAGCCCTTTGGAAAAGGGAGGACATCAGTTCAATGGAGTAGCAGAAATAATAATATCAACAAAGCTGGAGGCGGTCAAACTATACATCTAAGAACATAAAAGGGGTCGAAGTTTTCTTTGTGATGCAAATGAAGCTGATAGTTGCAAGAAGTAAGCAAATACCGAGGAGATGTTAGGAGTATGTGTTTATTTGTGTTTCCAAACGATAAAATAATCAAGGAATGACGACAATAAATAAAAATAAAATGTGAATCTTTTATTTTTTATGCGTTTTATACGGAGCAATGTCTTTGAAAATATTGGAAGAGTATTTGCAAATAATTGATGCGATTTTTATGGTTAATAAATAATGATATATACGAGTATGTTACCAAACTATATATACTCGTACCATCACACCATTACAACATTTCACAAATAAATATTAAAGTATTTTTCAAAATCAATATTAATTATTATTTTTCTTTCAAGAAAATTTCCAAACTTTTCAGTTTTGATCTACAATAAAAGTCCTTTTTTAGTTCATACATAACATAACTCAAATTTAGTTCATACATATCATTATACAAATTTAGTTCATACATAACATTATACAAATTTAGTTCATACATATCATTATACAAATTTAGTTCATACATAACATTATACAAATTTAGTTCATACATAACATTATAAAACTTTAGTTCATACATAACATTATACAAATTTAGTTCATACATACTCGTAATATTATACAAATTTAGGTCATACATAACATTATACAAATTTAGTTCATTCATAACATAATAAAAATTTTGTTCATACATAACATTATACAAATTTAGTTCATATATAACATTATACAAATTTTGTCCATACATAACATTATACAAATTTAGTCCATACATAACATTATATAAATTTAGTCCATACATAACATCATACAAATTTAGTCCATACATAACATTATACAAATTTAGTTCATACACAACATTATACAAATTTAGTTCATACATAACATTATACAAATTTAGTCCATACATAACATTATACAAATTTAGTTCATACATAACATTATACAAATGTAGTTTATACATAACATTATACAAATTTAGTTCATACATAACATTATACAAATTTAGTTCATACATAACATTACACAAATTTAGTTTATACATAACATTCCACAAATTTAGTTCAACATCCATACACCTTTTCATATAACTATTTTGAGTCCAGACCCTTTCTTACCCTATTCCATCGATATTTTCCCTGTGTCCTACTCCATTTTTTTGTCAACCTTTACACACTCATTAATTCTACAAGCCTAAATTATCTCAGAACCTTTCTTCAATTTATCAATTACATCAATCCCTAGTTCAGGTTGTGATGTATCTACAACTTGGAGGTTTTACGAATATGTTAGTATATCTTACAACCGAATAGAAAAGTAAGTCTTAAACGAGAATAAAACTGACAAATTTGAAGAAAATAAGGATAACAAGGAAAGTTACGAGTACCCGTAAGTTACGAGTTTGAATCCAGATATTGTACGTTAAGACGTTACTTTCATCGTTTATAAAGTTATTCTATATTTTGTAAATGTTTATTATTATTATATAAAGCATTTAATGTATGCAGTAGAACCTGGTTGTTGTCTATTACAACCAACCAGTAAAATATCTTAAGGGTCTGAAGTAAAATTAAGACAAAAAAGTGGAACCAACTGGATTCGAACCCGCAACCCCTTTGTGAAAAAACTGGTGCCTTACGAACTAGGCCATGGAATTCGTTCTTCATCTAGATGATTTTACCGTTCCTTCATTTTTTCCCATGTCTACGTTTCTTTCCCATACATCAAAAATAATATATTTTGTGAGGCAACGTCTTTGAAAATTTTGACAATATTTGGTTCGTGCGTATAAGCTATCCTTTGCTTATTCATATTTAAAACAAAAAAAATCCTTTTTTGTGCTTATAAATAACCTTAAATATTTTTCTTACTACATAATACAAATTTCATTATATTACAACGAACGGCCGCCATCCGGAGGGCTTTATACTAACATAGAGAGAAAAAAAAATGTTGATATCTTGAAACACCCCTAACAAAATAGTGGTCGGCTCAGAGTGGAAAAGCCTAAACGTTACCCACGGGACACTATAAATTAGATCGGTTTATATCTCCGCCACTAACTTGCGCAGGGGGCAATATCCAGATTATTTTTTGCGGTTGGGGTCCGACACCCGCGCCCGGAGAGGGCGATTCGCATCGCGTCGCACCGCACGCATTGAACCGAATCATTCTGGGTTAGGTTTATACTCTATGTGAATCTATAATCAATACGATATTGAATATTGGCTTTTACCAATCTGTCACAAACTGTGACAACGAGGTGTAACCAACCTTTGAAATCATCCGTACCCTAGTAATAATAATAATAAAAAGGTTTACTGCAAATATGAGGGGAAGACTTAGCAAAGGAAAACCTCGGAAAGTGTGATTGGGTCAACTTAATGAAAGTTTGAAAGAAGGAAACATAGAAAGCTAGAAAAACCATTCTTGTAGGAGGTGTATGGGTGTGGAATAAACGTTCTTGTAGGAGGTGTATGGGTGTGGAATAAACGTTCTTGTAGGAGGTGTATGGGTGTGCAATGAACGTTCTTGTAGAAGGTGTATGGGTGTGGAATAAACGTTCTTGTAGGAGGTGTATGGGTGTGGAATAAACGTTCTTGTAGGAGGTGTATGGGTGTGGAATAAACGAAAGTTGTGTGTCGAGATCGCAAAGTCTTGGTCATCCCTGTATACTCCAACAGGAAAATGTTTGTATATATGTATTGTAATAATAAAGTACAATATAAATAGCGTCATTTAGAGAGCAGATTCTCTGTTACTGGATAATCCACTGTTACCGACTCTGATTGGAGATTAAGAATATAAACTTGGATTCCCGATTTTTTTGTTTCTACCATCCCTTCCGTTTTCTTTTGATTGATCATATCTCATTTTTTAATTTTGAATTTCGTACAAATAAATAATAATTTTAATTTTTTTTTGCAGAATACACAAGAAAAGTCGCTGTGGGACATATCTGGTGAATATGGTGGGTGCGGCATCACTACGGTATTGGTTTGGGCCAAAAATTAATGAATTAGTAGACAAGTGTTACCGGTGCATATTTTGCTGCAAAATCTAGTAGTTCTTTGTCAACGATTTTGATCGTTTACTTTGGATTGCATCACGTAAATGGCGTAAAACTTAAAAAAATCATTTTAAAAATGAAAAAATCACAAATGTGCTTAAATGTATTGTAAATACTTTCCTGACGAACACAAACTGGAAATCCAATATGACTAAAAATTTAAATGATTATCACAGACAGTGTCGCTAACGTGAGAAAAAAAATGCTCAATCAAAAACAAACTGTCCACGAAATAAAAAATCTTATTATTATTCATTAATCCTCGGATATTATATTTAACTTTAATTTTAAGCAATGTAATAGGGTAGGTGTGTTGTCATTAGTAATTTTATTCCAAAATATCATAAATATAAAACAGGACCCAAAGTTTTAAAAAAATTGTAAGGTCAATAACGAGAATCAAACTCTAAGCATTGTTGCTAAAAACTAGATTACGGGGGCCATGCAATTACGCAATACGAGTATATAATAAAAACAAGATAATAAAAACAAGACAATGGAGTTTCAAATTATATAGATCCAGATGTGTAGTCATATGTAGTGACCTCTGTAAACTAGACTATTGCTTGTGTCTTACTAAAGAAATTGAAAAGAAAAGAAACACTGAACATTAATTTAAACCGAATTAAAACTGATTCACGATCACCTTGGTCATGATGGCTAGACGTCTGTCTTTCAACCCAAGAGATATAAACCTAAGTGTCCTTACAAGCTATAGCAATATTTACTAAACAAAGAATAAAACATCAACAACTTGAAAAATCGACATAATTCAAAATATTATATACTGCGTATGAAGTCACCAATGTGTATCATTCCCGATTTTCATTTCTTCTCCACCATCCGTTCCTTTTTCCTTTGATTGATGATATTTGACTGGTATTTTAAATGTGTATATTGTTCATGAATTCAATATAAATAAATAATCATTTGATTTTTTTCTCGTGTAATCTTTATTTATTTTTGTCTGGTTGGTTGAAACAGATTGCCACCTGACAATATACTGACCAAATCATTGTACAGTGAAATGTTGAGAATAAATATAGTATAGTAGTATTACACTTTCATTATATACATCACAACATGACGGGCTTATTGTCATAACAACCAGAAATATGTTCAAGAGGATTTAAGTGAAGACCATACATGAATTTTTATTGAAAAATTTTGGGTTCCAAGCATCAGGTTACGGGTTTGGTTCCAACTGCAATTTCGGTTCGGAATATAAGCATACGTAACCTTCAGGTCGGAAGATAAGCGTCATACAATCTTGACCACGGAAGTTGTCATATACAATACAATAACACTGAAAAGAAAACGAAATCTCAAACACATTCAATCAAATACACTCAACGAAAATAGAGAATTAATCAAGTCACAAAAATGACTAAAATAAAAACAATATGAAAATGGAATAAACAGTTTCCTAGTCAAGACATTACATTGAGGAAATGCCAAAGAAGAACCCTTCTAAACTCAACATATACGTTTAAAATATTCACCAAATGATTATGTCCTCAGAACATTCAACCCAACAAAATGTTTTCCCGTACAGATCCAAGTCCCGTAGTAGCGACAAGGGACGTTCTTATCTCCCAGCCAGGACGCTTTCTTTATTAGCATTAATTTATTTGACAACCGCGCGCCAAAACGGAAGCGGCAGCCGATGCCGGAACTTGTAGCGGGTTCGATAACCGGGAGAGCGCTTTCAACATACCGCTAATGATACGCTATTCCTTTACAGCGTTCGCTTCTATTTTTGGTTTTAGTATACTTTTTTTATGAATGAAAAAGGTTTTCTATTAAATTTTATTTTAATTTTAAGAGGTATGCCAAAATGCACTTAAACGTTTTTAATTTCTTCGTATGGTACATCTCAATGCTATATACGGACACATTGAAGAGAATGGCATTATATCTTCGGCTCCAGTATTCCTTTATATTATAAAAACCACTATCGATCGTTCATTCGTCCCCTCTTCATTCCAACGTCAATTCAATTAGAAAGCGAAGCTGTGCCGTGGAGTTTGTTTTTTTAAGTGAGTGAGCCATATCACACCAGCTAACTCACTGGCCACACTGCTGTACTGGATCCGATGGCACACCGAAGTGAGACGAAGGGAGCACACCAGCATGTTTTTTATCTTTCATTTGAAAAAATAGATACGACCGAAATTATAGGTATGCTTACATCCCCGAATACAAGGTATGTGCCTGTACCTTTGGGTACCATTGAAGCCGTCAGATGCATTGCACTGAATTTAAATATTTAAACATTATTTGAGTATGACAGGTATCCATAGTAAGATTGCTCTGTGAGAAATTATATAATGTAATTAATTTTTTTTGAATATTTTAAATTTAATTACTCCAAATATTAAATATATATATAGAGAGTTCAGCAATTAATATCAAAATTATGGCCGTAAATATTCAGAAAAGAACTGACCCAAAAAACACATAGTTTTGGTTTTATAGAAAAATCGATAAAACATAGATCAATCCAATGTGTGCAAAAAAAAACAAACCAGTTAAGTCAGTATTGTATGGCTTAGTACGATTTTTTTAAACAAGCCCATAAAAAGTTATCTATCTAGATGTTTCCTTGCAATTATCTTAGAAAACTGGTGTTGAGTACTTTTTGCACACGTGCGTCCAAATATAGAATTCGAAAATTAAAAACGAAAACAAAACAAGATTTTATGAAGCGTTGTTTCGTAACGGGTATTTTCCAGAAAGCTCTTCAAAAATTTAAGCATGGCAGCTACTTAACGTCAATACAAAAACAAATTCTTAAAATGGCATTTTTAAAATGGCCTAAAACACAAAACACGCTTCCCAATAAACGACGACACTAAGAACTCTGCGTTTTCTTATACATATTTTCAAAAATTGATTTTCAATTTTGAGTGACAAAATCTTTTTTGCTAAAAAGACTTGTAATTTTACAAGGACAATATTCTTATTATTTAAATTACCTCTTCTCTTTGTAGGTTGATGGTATCTGAACAAAAATATAGTACCACAGTAAAACCACTGCTGTAAGTTCTTAAAAAAAGGGATGCGTCGTCTTTCCGCACTTCTGTACTAAATTTTCTCCTGCAATATCAGTTGAAGAATCTCATATTTTTCTCCTGGCATTATATGTCCAAAATAATTTAACGTTATCGTTTTGGCTGTGGATATAGTAAATAGTACTTCATTAACCCGTTTCAAGATATCATTACGGACTTAATTAACCTACGAGACTCAGTATTCTTCATTAGCACTACAAAGCTTCTACTAGTAGGTTGAGTTATTCGTCAACACCATAGAAAATTACGTATAATATGTAGCAGTGCCAAATTCCCATACGTTAGTCGAAATTGACTGCTGACTAACATTAAAATCCGAAAGGTGTCCTACTTGGGTCATGTACTTAGAGAGAGCAAAGTACAAATTACTGCACCTGATCATCCAAGGCAAAATAGAAGGCCGAAGAGGTGTTGGCAGGAGGCAAATATCCTGGCTCCGCAATATATGTGATTGGACTGACATAAGGGGCGTTAGAGATCTTTTTCGGGACAAAGATGTCTACTCTCAGGTGATATTCAACGTTGGGGGACCTGACATGACACTGGGAAGAAGAGAAGTCGAAATTTGTTGCAGAGGAGATCCTACATTTTTAAAAAGCCACTTTGTGCCATCTTCACCTTACTTTGATATTTAAATAGTGGTCCCATTGATCATTCAGCCTAGGTAATATTAAAAATGTAAAAGTTGACTTACATTGAAAATAATACAGTTCATATATTGCTTCTGTTAAGTCAATATAATATTTCGTAAACGAATTTGGTTCTAAATATCTCCCTGAAGCTTATGTTGAAGTATGAATGACCACAGTAAGTAAACAAATTATTTATCTCACGTGTATATCATGAATTTTGTGTATCTTTCAGTGACGACTTACTGCAACCCGATTATAACATTATTCTATCTCCATATCTATCTGCAAAGAATAACTGAAGCTGAAAATCGCTCAAAGGTTCACTTAAATGAATCAGAAATTTATTTCAATAAGATACATTTCCATATTAACAATGGAGCAAGTGCTCTCCCAAGGGCAAAGATCTGCAAGAGAATAGCCTCAGGATGTAAATGCTCAACGTTCCAGTAGTAGTGCCACACTGTTGAACTTCTGACCACAAGTTTCAGAATACTTGCATCCCTCTGTTAGTGTATCTGACAAGTGAAATTTCAATCGTACTCAGGAAATTCCTTAATCTACTGCAAACGCAATGTATGATACAAATTCAAATTAAACATGCAATAAAATTTATTTTATATTTGTGTTCCCTTCTTATTATACAATTATTCTAACGATTTAAGTCTAATTTTGTTAATTTATTAAAAATATATACGACACTTTAATTGCCTTTAAAAACCTTATGAAATTACCGATATATAGTACAACACTGAAAATATATATATATATATATATATATATATATATATATATATATATATATATATATATATATATATATATATATATATATATATATATATATATATATATATATATATATATATATATATATATATATATATATATATATATATATATATATATATATATATATATATATATACTCCGATATATAAAAAGAAATCATTTCAGACAAACTGAATATTGAATAATCTTTTTTCCAGTCAAGATATAAGATTTAAAAAATGAAAAAGAAAGACCCTCCTGAACTCAACAATTAAAATATCCGCCAAGTAGATATAGGAGTGCCCAATTGTTTCATTCTTACTATTAATTAACTATAACGTGTTATTGTCGTTTATATATTGCTATTGACACATTTGAATTGTAAAAGGTTCTTTGTGTTTCTATCCGGAGTTTAGAAACCAATTCGGATCAATTCGGACTATCAACAATATTTCAGGATAGACCCGTTTTAAGGTGGACACTTTTAATTAAGTTTAATCGTACGAAGCTGAAAACCCTGTATGAATTTTGACAAGTGTGCAACAGTCAAGATTGTCATGCTCGCTCTCAATAGTGAAGATCTAATGTGAATGATCATGCGTTGCACTCGGTCGGTTGTTATTCCAGGACTGATTGTTTGACGTACACTACGAACTCTAGTACCTGATAAAGAAATAATTATAGAACGTGAAACATATGCGCGCTCTGGCCGAAAGGTTCTACAGCTCTATATCCCGTCATCCCAACCCAGTCATAAAAGTCTTAGATAACTACAACGCGAACACCAGTTACAGACACACTCGTCCGAAATCAATCCCCCGATTGTCACTCTGAACACCCCATCATCGATAATTCCTCCGGCAGACAGTTTACCCCCATAGGCAACCGCATTTCTCACCTTCAATAAACATTTTCTACACCTTAATATATTTATAAAAGTCACACACGTTTCCCCACTCATTTACTTATCTACATATACTATATTCATTCTTATAATTTATTCACCATCATTATTTTTTTTCACCCATTCAATATAAAACAGTGTGTGACGACACAAATTTATGTATATTTGTATTTAATATTATGTATATATCATCATATTTATATATGTATTTAATCGTTTATAATTTCTCATAATCATTCATAAAATCAAAACATTTACCACAAACCTATCCTTTCCCGATTCCCAAAAAGATCCAAAGATTTCCAATAAATATCTTAACAGTCAGAACTTATCCGATGAAGGAGTAAGGTGTCCTACCATCGGACCGAAACTCCGAACAAGCTATCCATCACTTGTAGAACGTGAAAGTGATACATACCTTCAGTAGTCGCCACAGTTTTTTTTGTGTTGTAAGTTGATTTAGTGCCTCGATATCCACTATTTAATGGTTTCAGCCAACAACACCACTGAGAGGTTTTCGAACTAAACCGTCATTCGTGTTAACTTCGATCCCCTAACCTGGGGCAGAACATTTTTTTAATTGATCGTTCACAACTCACTTAGACGACTCAGATACTGGACCAAATAAACAGCCCTGCGGGCAACCAATGTCTACAGCCTTTAAAAAAAAACTCAGATTTGCAGTCAACTGTCACCCTGCGGTTATTTAAATAGTCTTGAATTAACTGGAAAATGTTCCTTAGAATGTTAAAAATATTTTACCACCATCCTCATACTATAAGGTAACAATTTCGTGAGTAAAGTTTTAATGGCTAGTTAAAGAGAAGTTGAGTTGAAACTTAGTGGCCAAAATTTTAGATGAATATCAAAGAAATCCACAAAATTAGGAGACATCATGAAAACCCATCTTACTCCAGCTGTTTCATAGAAAATATTCCGTGAAGTCCCTTTATTTTCTTAAAATTTTCTCCGTAACTTTAACGAAGCTCAAGACCCATGAAAAGATTCTTCAAAGTGGCATAATATATATTATATTTCATTTATAGTTTTGTAGAATAAGTTGCGATGTCTGCTAGTGGATAAGTGACCGGGCGACTTGGCAATTTCCCAGGATGTCAGGTGAAATATATTACCCTACGATTCTTAAACTTTAAGAGGTGGTTAATATTAAAGGGATAAAAACTGAATGTGACCTTAAAGCTGATGATGTAGTGACATGTGAAAGAACTCTCTGAAAAAGTTTGGACATGTAGAGCTAATGAATAAAAAAAGACTAACAAAACAAACATACAGTACGCATATGAGAGTGGAAGGCGCGATAGAGAAAGACCAAGGAAAGTATGGTACGATCAAGTGAATGATATTTTGAAAGAAGAAAATGTAAAACGTCACAGAAATCGTTGGAGTTATAAGAGGTTTATGTAAAGAGATGAAATGTGTCTCCCGATAAAGACTTTCGCTTTCTCCTCTCTGCCTATTTCAACACGGAAAGGGTGTGAGGATATATTAGGTCCTTACATATGAAATTGGCGTTTTGCCGTACTGGCAACTTTGATCTCAAATATCTTCTCATTGGTTAGGAATTCCAAATTAAAATTTATACAGCTATTTACTCAAGTATTTGTGTTTCGAAAATTATAATTCATTTGTTTTTTCCTCAATTGTTTTTTTTCTTTGCGTCACTCAGTTTACAAAATAGAAAACTTGAAATATCGCGTTATTTACGAGTACGAGTTTCACCGTGGCACCAGTGCTGCAGAAACGGCTCGAAGGATTAATGATGTGTATGGCGACGGTGCCGCAAAAGAAAACACAGTGCGTTTTTGGTTCCAACGTTTTCGTTCTGGAAATTTCGACCTGCAGAAAAAGCCCCGTGGACGGCCGGAGACCAAAGTTGATAATGAAGAATCGAAGGCTATTGTGGAAGCGGATCCATCGCAAACCACGTCCGAGTTAGCTGCAGGCTACGGTGTTAGTGATAAAACTGTTTTAATCCACTCGAAGCAAATTGGGAAGGTGAAAAAGCTTGAAAGGTGGGTACCTCACGAATTGAGTGAAGCAAATCAACAAACGCGCGTTGACTGCTGCGTTGCATTACTCAACCGGCACAATAATGAAGGGATTTTGAATCGAATCATTACCTGTGATGAAAAGTGGATCCTGTATGATAATCGGAAGCGCTCATCGCAATGGCTGAACCCTGCCGAACCAGCCAAACCATGCCCCAAGCGAAAATTGACTCCAAAAAAGTTACTTGTGAGCGTTTGGTGGACTAGTGCTGGTGTCGTTCACTACAGCTTTCTTAAATCTGGCCAGACGATTACGGCAGATGTCTATTGTCAGCGACTGCAAACCATGATGGAAAAGCTAGCTGCTAAACAACCGAGGCTGGTTAATCGCTCTAGGCCACTGCTGCTTCATGATAACGCTAGACCACACACTGCACAACGGACGGCTACCAAATTAGAAGAGCTTCAATTGGAATGTCTAAGACATCCACCGTACTCTCCGGACCTTGCCCCGACAGATTACTATTTTTTTCGAAATTTGGATAACTTCTTGCAAGGGAAAAAATTCAACTCCGATGGGGCAGTCCAAACCGACTTCAAAGATTTTATTGATTCCCGTCCGAATGGTTTTTTTAGTAAAGGGATCGATGAACTACCTATGAGATGGCAAAAGTGCATAGATAGCAATGGTACATACTTTGATTAAATAAATATATTATATTAAAAAAAATCAACTTTATGTTCCTCCCAAACAAAACGCCAATTTCATATGTAAGGACCTAATATATGTTATATTATAAACGTTAAGTCGGATTAAATTAACGTTTTAAATTGGAAAAGTGTTCACGTACATTACGTGACGTAATTTTTGTATTGTATTGCACTTTTGTCGTATGCAGTATAACCTGCCGGGTTTATTGCCATGTAGTTATCCCTTCCAACCAACCAGAAATGTTTTGAATATACCTTAAGTGAAACCCAGACTGGAACTTTTTTGTTTAAATCGGGTATCGGCGAGTATTTATTGTAACTCGAATTCGTAAGCCAGGTTGGTAGACGGACATCTAATCAACGAGGTCACGCAGATAATTTTTCTCACAATAAGAAGGTAAAATTTTATAAACTTTTCTACACATGAACACGGACATTGTTTGATCTACATCCAACTATTTTCTTACTATTTCGTTCTACCTCTTCGTCACTCTCCATTATTTTCATAAATATCTTATCGATTTCTACGTCTTTCAAACTCCAGTCTTTTGGTGTGACCAAAACCTCTTCATAATTTTCTTAAACCTTATTACATTCTTCTGTATTAACCGGTTATATTTTGTCTGTTGTCAAACGTGTTGAAACATATTTGAATATTATGTAATAGTCTAGGATATAACACAAAGAAATCTTCATAAATCTGTGGAGGGAAAGCTTTGTATTTCATAAAAAAAATGTATTCCAAAGTATAAAAATAATTGTAGTAAATCTGAAAATTGCATCAAAAGTGGATTAGAGTCAATCTTCTTGACATAACCCATAAATAACAGTTATTGATGTTTGCTAAGGAGAATAAGTAGCTTGTTTCAGTATAATAAAACTTAAACAATAACCATAAAAACAAAATATAACAGTTAAAATAACCAACCGAACCCAATAAATCAGGAAATTCAAGAAGAAAGCAGAATATGTTACTTTGTTAGCGAAGGACTTTTAATTGGTTGGAAAGAAGGGTTATTGTATCGGACGTATGCGTCACCACCACGTATGCAAAATATATGATTTTATTTGTGTAATTTCTTTGTAAATATAATATTATAGGGTTGATATACTCGTATGAACCTATTGTAATGAAATCTTCCTTATGCGTGGCCTTCGAAATAACCCCTATAAATAATCGAACAGCCCATGCATGCAGAGAGCGCGCGGTAAACATGGTATCTAGCAAATATCTAGTAAGCCGTGACGGCATACACGGGCGAATAAAGGGGCTTAATTTCTGGAACGTCTACGTTGTTTCATTTATGACAAATTTCTACCCGCTAAAGAGGAATCTCTTCACCCTGCTACTTTTCACCGAAAACGCAAGAAGTAAACCGGAATCTACGAGTATTGAGTGGCAGCCATCTACCTATTTTACAGTGTTTGTACCGGTGCTGTACAGTTATTTTGTTGAGAATTTTCAGTTCGTGCAATGATTTAACGTGTTTTTAAATGGCAACCTCCTGCAAGACGGTTCAATAGACAGACAACATGAACAAATGTCTCATTATGACATATTTTCCCAGGACAAATATGAATATTTTGATTATTTAGTAAACTTTTTGAGAAACACTGTTTTTAAGTTGCGCTCGGGTGCAATCAGATTTTCCTTGACAGCAATGGTATATAATAAGCCAGCACTTGCAAAACTCGACTGAAATTATTGTTTGGTCATTTACGCTAGTCAAGATTCCTGAAAATAAGTTTGAAATAAAATATATGGGGTGAATGGTATTTAATTATAAATATATTAAAAGGTTATATAGGCATTACTATTTACCTGTTATCCATATTGATAACCACTAACCTTGTATATATTGCATTAAATATCAAGAACTTGTAAAAACAAATGTACATTTTTTTTTGTTAGTTTTAAGAAATGCTGAAACATTAACAATGTACACTATATTTTTATTATATAAAATACGCAATGCTGTTTCATGTTCTATAAATATGGGTTTTTATGCATATTTTCTTAATGTGCTATAAATCCTTAATTCCCTTACAATTCCAATCCTTGTCTCCTTTTTCATCGGGATTCATCCTTTTTTTTTTCATTTTGTTAATTTTTTCCTCAAACATTTTTGTCACGCACAGCATCAAAGACACGGTCACAGATACCAATAATTATTATGAAACAAGAGCCGGTTAATTGAAAGAAATTACTTCAAAGCGATAAAACCTCCAGATTTATTTGCATTAAAGTGTTGAGTAAATAATTGAGGGGTATGTCTCAATCTGGTAATGAAATTTAAGAATTTTACAAAAATATTTAGATTGTAAACTTTTTTTTACGAAGTATTTTGTTTTAAAATCGTTAGCTAGTTAATAATCCACATTTAATTAAAGACATTCAAAACTTTAAAGCTCTCAATTCGATTAACAACTTGACAACAATTTTATTATTATGAGAATTAAATTAAAAAATGTACGAACGTTCTCTTTTATATGTTTAAATTAAAGTAATCGTTAATAAATTAAATAGGTGGGAATCATATTGAAGTTTTGGACCTTTTGTTTATTTGTAAATAGTAAAGATAACTAGATTTGGGAAAAGTAAAAATAGTCACAGACAGTATATATTTGAAAGGCCTATTTTTTTAAACAAAAATATTCGTACCATACCATGTATGGTAATTGAGGGAACTATCAAGAAAAATATTCGTACCATACCATGTATGATGATTGAGAGTACTATCAAGAAAAATATTCGTACCATATCATGTATGATAATTGAGGGAACTATCAAGAAAAATATTCGTATCATACCATGTATGATAATTGAGGGAACTATCAAGAAAAAGAAACATTCATACTATCACTTTTCTATCATGAATAGTTCATTTAACTCTACATTCATACATAATATTATACAACTCATTCGGTTCCTCGTCCTGTTTACCATTTGTCTAAATTTCATTTCAACTTGGTCCGATCATACTTTACTAAGCCCCACTCTAACATGACCCCCTCTTATAAAAGCATTGTAACAAAATCAAATAAATGCTTTGCATAACGCTGTTTTGTAATATTTTTTTCATATCAAGACCGATTTATTTTTTATATTGTAATAGAAATCCTTTAAGCGCTGCTAAATTAATTCTGGTAAAATGATACCTGAAAGCATCTTAAAACTGGTTTGCAAAAAACAAAAATAAGATATTACACTCTCAGTAACGTTTATGCCACATCTGATGTTTTAGCAGATATTTATGCCACATCTGATGTTTTAGTAGATATTTATGCCACAGCTGATGTATTAGCAGATATTTAGATTATAACAATATAGTAACGACGTTGGATGATAAAAATGGAAATGGTTAAAAATACCCTTAAACTATTTTCAAGAACGTGGACCCTAGATATCGGTTGGAAATACAATATATAAAATTATTCAGCCAGTGTTTACATATTTGAAGAGATTGCCGCCTGGGAATAAACCCGCCAGATTGTATTTGCAATAAAAGTGTTAAATAAATAAATAAATTTACATACCCATTCACGATGTCAAAACGGGCTTATCGAGTGCTGTTTCCCCTTACGTAAGACGCAGGAAACGTTAGATCTTATGAAACAAAGAAGTAAAATGATATCTACACAACCCGCTTCTACATCACCATCTTTCTCAGAGATCAATAGAATGATACGCAAAAATATTCGTAAAGATATCCGCGAATATAACAAAAAAATGTTTCAAAGGACGATTGAGAATAGAAGAAGTCTGAAAAAGCTAAAGCAAAAGATGTCTTTAGGAAAACGCCACATCATTGCACTTAAACTGTCTGATAATACTGTAACTAAGCAACGAGACCTTATCCTGAAGAGAGCGGAAGAATTTTATAGGGAATGATATGCCGATACAGATACTGTAACTGTACCAGATACAAATCTGAATCTAGAAACAATTGAGGATGAAAATATCCCAATGATCTTGCCAGGAGAAATCAGGTACGCAATCAACTGAATGAAATCCGGTAAGGCCACTGGTACCGATGGTTTGTCCATTGATGTCCTTAAACAAACAGGTCGAGAAGTGGATACCATCTTATCAAAACTTTTCAACAAGTGCCTTCAAGAAAAAGACATTCCAAAAGATTGGAAATCTGCAACTGTAATACTTCTCCATAAGAAAGGCGATCAAGATGATCTTAAGAACTACCGTCCAATTAGCATGCTACCTACCCTTTACAATTTTTTTACCAAGATCTTAACTAACCAACTCTCGAGTACTTTTGACACGAACCAACCACGAGAACAAGCTGGATTCAGGAAGGGTTTCAGTACCATGGATCATATTCAGGTGCTGCGGGAAATAATAGAACGATGTGAGGGATACGAACTCCCTCTGTACCTAGCCTTTGTGGACTACGAAAAAGCATTTGACTCAGTCAAAAAATCTGCCATACTAGAAGCTCTAAAGACACAAGGTATTGATAGAGCATACATTCAGTTGTTCAATAACATCTATAAGGATGCAACAGCAAAAATACATCTCCACAAATCCTCGGAAACCTTCCGAATCGATAAGGGAGTTCGTCAAGGAGACACTATTTCCCCAAAATTATTCACAGCTACACTGGAATACATATTTAAAAAACTAGAATGGGAAAATAAAGGGCTGGCGATTGATGGAAAATACCTGAGCCATTTGAGATTTGCAGACGATATCGTTATATTCTCACAAAACCCGAATGATCTTCAGCACCAACTGCAAGAATTGTCAGAGGTCAGCAAAGGAGCTGGTTTAAAAATGAATATTTCAAAAACCAAATATATGATGAATGGCTTTGTTACCCCAAAACCAATAAACGTAGATGGAAAGCCGCTAGAACTTGTCCAGGAATATGTGTACCTGGGCCAACTTATTTCCTTTGTAGGCGGCATATCGGAGTAGCACGAAGGACAAAACTGGCGTGGAGCTCATTTGGACGTTTGAACAATATCTTCAAAAGCAATCTCCCAATATCCTTGAAGCGAAGGGTCTACAACCAGTGCATTCTTCCAGTACTTACGTATGGCTGCGAGACATGGACGCTCACAGTAAAGAACACACAAAAGCTCCAGACAGCACAAAGGGGCATGGAGAGATGCATGTTGGGATAAACTAAAAGAGACCGTAAACGAAACACCTGGATTCGCAATATAACAAAGGTAGAAGACGTTATAAAGTTGTGCAAAAGAATGAAGTGGCAATGGGCCGGACACGTAGCCAGAATGCCGGACTCCCGATGGACATCCAAAATAATCCAATGGTGCCCAAGAGGCATAAAGAGGCCTAGAAGAAGACCGAAGGTACGCTGGATGGACGAAATCAGGAAGCATGGCAGCATCGCGTGGCATCGGCGAGCAAAAAACCGAACTGTTTAGAGTCAACTTGGAGAGACCTTCATCCAGCAGTGGATCTTCCCTGGTTGACAATGATGATGTTGATGATGATGATGATATATATATATATATATATATATATATATATATATATATATATATATATATATATATATATATATATATATATATATATATATATATATATATATATATATATATATATATATATATATATATATATATATATATATATATATATATATATATATATATATATATATATATATATATATATATATATATATATATATATATATATATATATATATATATATATATATATATATATATATATATATATATATATATATATATATATATATATATATATATATATATATATATATATATATATATATATATATATATATATATATATATATATATATATATATTATATATTATATATATATATATATATATATATATATATATATATATTATATATATATATATATATATATATATATATATATATATATATATATATATATATATATTTATATATAATGTATATATATACACTAATTGAGAACCGACAAAACGAACATACTATATAGCAAAGTTATCCCCCAACATTCTCAGAGGAACGAAAACAGCATTTTTTATTATTCTTGTGCAAAGTGAGAAATCATAAACCTATTCATATATTTTATTATTGTTGTGCAAAGTGAGAAACCATAAACCTATTCATATATTTTATTATTCTTGTGCAAAGTGAAAAACCATAAACGTATTCATATATTTTTAAAGTCCTCTCTTTTTTAATAACTGTGCGGTAGATATTTTTGAATAACTGTGCGGAAGACATTTTTGAATAACTGTGCGGAAGATATTTTTAACAGTTATGGTTTCTGTGCTTTGATAACATTTAAAAACACACTTCAAATTGTAGTTTTTATATCTCAATTATATCAAGAAGCTTACCAAATAATCCAATCAGATCACACTATATTTTGAATTAATATACTATGTCTTACTCTTCTATATTATTTTATAGAATTATTTAATTGTTTTTTGTGTAGTAAAACAGTGTTAACCTTCTTAATATCTATTGAGTGGAATAAATAGTGTTTGACTTAACCAATTACAATGTATTTAAATCTCAACAGTGTGAACGCTTCAACTTTAAATAATATAAATTATTGAAATGTTTTTTTATCTTGTTAATACATTAAATCCGACCGTGTCTGATCAAGGGTATGTTAAATTTAATCAGGGTTTAAGAAACACTAAACGTAGATTTTTCAACATATGAATCTTCGAAATTTTAAATTTCTTCCGGAGAGGAAAGTTGTAATAATGGAAATGCTGGAGAAAAGATTGAGCGCAAAAACTTCTAGCGGTCAGATGAAAAAGATTTTAACTCGGGAAGAGTTAGATTAAAAAGTGCCAAACTTTTATTAACATATGAAAAGGTCATACAAGATCTGGGATGTTGTTTATTAAAATAAAATATTCCGCTTTATGATGAAAATAAATAGTAACTTTCTTACTTTTGCAAAACCTAGCGGGAAATAGAAAAGGTTCTATCATCAGTTAAAGGAACGAGAACTTTATATTTTTATAAAATATTTATTACAAGTTTGATTTTTTCCATCCACCATACATAATTAAAATGTACATCGTTATTATAAAAAGCTAATAGTATAGTACAGTTACATAACAATATTATAAGTCTTCCATTATTTGGATACAGAAAATCACTTATCTGACGAAGACGAATTCTTTTATCTCAAATTTCATCAGAAACAAAAAAAAATAAGCAAGAATTTAACATAAAATATTCTTAATTAAATCGTGTATCGTATTTTTTCCCTAAAGTCAAAAGATTCCCCAGAACAGAAACAAAACACCTCAATCCCTAAACCGTCATTCTGAGTAAAATTTAGATTAAATTTAATACATGGACATTCAAATTAGACCCGACGATATGTTTTAAATTAACTTGGGCAACCAGCAACGCCGTGACCTGCCGGTTTCCCCAAACATTTATTTACATATTTCGGTAAACTCAATGGAGGTTTAAATGTTTCATTTGCATAGCATGCTCGTAAGTATGCTTATTTGATATTAAGAAAATTTTCATCAATGTTTTATACATGAACTCTTCAATTCGCCTAATATGCTAAAACATTTCATAACATGTTTGCCACATACGGTGGGATATTAAAATAAACGTTTAATTTAGACAGTATACAATAAACCTTTAACCAAAAGCTTCCATACATAGTTTTTTTTATAGTTATTGTTTTTATTAAACAAATACTATTCAGAAGCGTAACATTTAAGGCGTGATTTAAAAAATATTTATTTCTAATCTGCTTTTTGGAAAGAAGTTTATCAGACATAGAGAGTGTGAGTTGTGAAAAACTTATGAAACAAATATGTCTTCAATGAATAAAGAAAGAGGAAAATGTAAACCGACGAGACAGTAAAAGGAGATAGATCAATTTTAAATAAAAGAAAGGTCAAAAGTGTGAGAAATAGAAAATCATTTATAACGATGTATGGATTTGGACGAGTCGAGAGCTACGATTATGTGCATGGATAGAGAGGTGTGGACACCTGTCCTCTCTGCCTACTAAAAAGGGGCATGATATGATGATACGTATTTTCTCCTACATGTCGATTTAGCACGTAAGATTGTATTAATATGTTCATTAAATGAGCTTTTGTAGTGGGTGTCGCTGAAGTACAGTGGAAACTGAAACTCTGGATTCCCAGCTATTATTTACATTTTATAATAATCATCCTCCAATTCTAGTAATTTGACATAAGAAAGAATGTATTGCACGGCAAGATGTACAAGGGAACAAAATCAACATGGCATTAAAACACATAGTCGAATCAAGAAATATCAAGTGGAACATGAACGTGGAAAATTAATGACGAGAGCCGAGTACCTATGATATGGTACAAACAAAAAGCTTGGTGCTTTATCCTAGACATCATCCCCGGCTGGGGTAGGCAGAGAGTACAGAGTACCAAACTTTCCTATCTTACCAAACATATCCCCTTCCCCTCTTCCGTATACATACACATTCTCATACAGCTAACTCCTACGATTTTTCTGACGTTCTATGTTTCTTTCTTTCAAAACATAATTCGCTTGATCTAACCATACTTTCTTTGACATTCCTCAAGCAAACCTTTCACTTAGATTTGTATGTATGTATGAAATATATTATTTTACCAATATAATTTTCTATTTTGAATCTTCATTTTACTTAACACATCAGCCTTAAGTTCACATTCATCCCTTATCGCTTCTTCCGTATTATGTTATTCATAATCACTCCATGTATTCTTCTCAATGCACACATTTATTCGTAATTTTAATAAAGAACAGTTATTTAACACAAAAAATATGTTTAAATTATTTATTTTATTATTATACCTTGATTACTGTTTTGTAAAGGTTTTAGCTTTTACTTTGTGACGGAAAGTTCCACAAAAGAGTAGTCACGTTTTTTTAATTGGAATAATTATATTAACATAAGGAAATTGTTAGGATCTTAAATATTTAAAGAAAATACATATTTTGAAAGAAATCCTTTTTGAGTACATGAGTTTCTTCGAGATCATTTCCTCAATTCTAAGGATCGTGGTCACCATGAATCAGTTCTTCCTTGAGAATAAAGTGCTGAGGTTTCTGTTACCTTCTACACCGCAATACCTTGTCCACTAAAGCAGCTATAGCCACGCCCATGGGTGTCAAATTCTAAGCTCTTTAGAAGGTTCTCCTCAACAATTTTGGTTGATACTGCCAAGTCTGCTTACCTTCTGTGAGAGGGGTGGGCGAGTGAATTTCTAGTTAAATAAATACATTTGTAATAGTTTTTAGCATACTGCTCGATCTTTTTCCTTATTTTAAACTAGGTGTTGCAATTGGACCGTTTGACCTCTTTGGTTTTCATCTGTTGTTTCTTTTTTAAATAAAAAGTGGTTGGTTTTTGAAGTCATATTTCATTCCTTTATCCATAATTATTTAAGAAAATAGAACATTTTTTACAAACAACAAATAAATACAAAATAATGTGATAAGTGTGATTGTTTCATCCAATAAAGAATAAACAAACATTTATTAAAATAAATGTATCGTTTTATAATTATTTCCAAAATTATATGTAAATCAAAGTGGGCGATAAAATTTGTGCCGGACTGTATTAATTTGTAGCTTATTAATTTAAAACTTGATAATAATCTTTTTGAATATCTATTTTACAACTATATTGTTTCTTCTTCCTAAACAATAAAAAAAAACTAAAAAATAAGCACTTCACACTTGTGTTAAAAAAAAGTCCTCTTTTTTTCTCAGATAACTTCAATCTGGCAGTCTACACCCGAAATTGAATGCAAATAATCAGAGGGAATTCATCCTGGAACCAAATTAAGCGGAAAATTTGTTTAATGAAACCAATATCTAAAGGTGATATTCCACTGAAATTCATAACGTGAATAGTTCCATTATGCATGGCTGCACCATATCGGCTCCCATCTGGTGCAAATTAGCGATATTACCATAATATTTTACGGACGGATACGAAATTAAATTTTAGAGTTAAGTTCAAACAATAACATAACCCCTCCGCCCCCCATCAAACGCCATGTTGCAGAATTAATTATGGGATGGACCTCCATAAATGAATTGGGTGCAATTAATGATAGTGAAGAATTTTGTGAAACTTGCGATTTTGTTAATTTCAAAGAACCATAGATCTCCTGGAGAAGTTATTAAATATATTTAAACTTATTTTAGACTTAAAATTATATTCAATTTATCAAAGGTTTTGGCTTTTACTTTGTGAGACCCCATATTAAAGTTATAATAATTCCAAGATCTATCCGGAACGCCGAAGTTCGTCCGAACTGAGAAAAATATCTATTCTATAAACAGATGTTGCCCGAATAGCATAATATTTTCGATAATTTATAAAACTTATGTCGCATTATTTCCCTTTTGCCAATAAAATGAGATGCACGTTATGATAATTCAATTGAAAAATTAAAATCATTTCTTATTATATACGTTCTGATAACAGATAATAGTCGCGAGTGAAGATTTTATAGTTTTAACATTCAGCTATCAGTTGATGTGTCGGGCTGGTGTTGTTGTATTTAATGATATATTTTATGTGACAAGTTGATATGGAATGTGTTTATAAAAATGTTAAGTAATTAACACCGTTTTATAATATAACGATTCAGAAACCTTATAAAATACTGAAATCTTGCATGGCATGGATTAATTGCCCAATAAATAATTATTTTGTTAATTCACTATTTACATTAATCCCAGCGACACGAGTTTCTGCCCTATATCTCGAGGCTAGATAAATGATTCCGGTTTGTTACGAGAGAAATACTTAGGTTCAACTGATGACATGATTCCTCGGAAGTATACTATATGTGGTCTATTGACCCAAAAAAAAAACGAAAAAATTAAGAGTATATTTTTTACATTATTTGGCTATCTACTCGTATAAAACTTTTATTTTTGCTCAAGGCTTTGTATATTTTTAATGTTCCTAAAATTCATCGTATTGAATAATTGTTGTGATTTCTAAATGTTTCACTTTACTTTGATTGCAATTATGTTTTTTTTTCTACAATAAGGCCTGCAAATTCTGATAGACAAAACTTATACTATTGATTTAGACTAGATCCAGTATTCGTATACATCATTCCAAAATATGTGGTTTAACAAACATATAACATTTCATATACGTCGTTCTTATATAAATAAATAAACAATAAATAATTCATTTGTAAACAATAATATTATCCACAAGTTAACGAATGTATCGTTGAAACAAAGGTAATTTAAAAAATGCAACCTAATTCAATTATCTCACCTCCAAACCTATTGTCCATGCTGTCAGACTCTTTACTCAGTTACCAGCTAACTCAATCTTATTGACTTGCTTTAAACAACAGCGACTTATAAATATTGCATCCCTCTTCAATGACGAAATCTAATTCTCTGTATATCATATTGTCTTGTCTATTCCTACCTTCCATCTTCTATCCCAGTCAGTCTTTGGTAACATTTGTAAATGTTTTTATTTATCTTTTCACTACGTTTGATAAATTTGAATACTTAAAATGTGTTTCAGATTTTTTTATTAAAAATTACGTTGTAAACTTTTCACCCAACAATTAACACTAATAATCACAATTGACACAAAGTAAAATCTTGTCTGGTTGGTTGGAAGAGTTGCCATAAACTCGCTATTTGTATATTTTACAATAAAGTAGCTAAATAAATAAAAGTTTCGTGATATATATTATATATTTTATTATAAATAAATAGCACTCATCGTTCGATAGGTTTTTTAAACAATGATTATAAATTGAAAGTAATATTAAAACAGATTGTATTTTTTTAGACAAACACTGTATATTCCTATTAATATAACGATATTATCCCACCGGTTTCGAGGTTTTCACTTTCATCATCAGGGTACACAAACGAGACTTTAAATAATATAAAGACATGGTTGTAAAAGAGCAGTTTGGAATAAAAACTAGGCATTATCAATGGAAAAAATATGTCCTACCATATACGAGTAGTTTATTTTATGCAGTCTAGCTCATCAGATGGGCTCCGTTTTGAAATATTCATAATTTTTTTAACGAACAAAAGTTGTTAAACTTTATTCGAAAATCAAGATTAAATTTTTCAATCCTAACACAAATATCAACGTTATTTTACTGATTAAGACTATCCAGCAAGATCGACAGTTAGTTTATTAACTGCACGTTTTCTACAATTTTATTCACTAGTATCACACTTAGATGACTTTCTTCTACCACGCATATCCATATTATTCATTCATTTTTTCAGTATTTTTTTTTCATTTGTGCTACATGGCAATTTTTTTGAACGTGTGACTTTCTCCACCCTTATTTGCATTTCAATATTTACCATACATTTCATTATATGATACTAATGCTTAATCAAATTGAGTATTGAAACTTAGATTGATTTAGAAATTATTAAAACTTTTGAAAAATCAAATTGATCAATAAATAAATTAAAATATCTACGAACATAGTATATCGCCAAATTTCTTTGCTATTAGCCATTTAATTTAAATAATTTAATTTAATTACATTTAATCTTGTCGTTACTCATTGCTGACAAAATTCAACTGAAATAAAAAAAAATTAAAAGTCAAAGACTCGACAAGCTTTCAAGCAAAGGTCTTATCAAGGATTTAAAAACATAATTCCCAGTGATGGGTTAAATCCATGTATGAAAAAAGAGAATAAATAAAAATGCTAATATGGCTCTGACCGAGTTTCTATTACTCATAAATGTTGAAAATACCCAGTGTTGGTCCAATCCAAAAATTGTTCCCTTCCAAATTCCCATTTAATTTTGCTGGCCCCGCTGTTAAAGGTTGGTATCTCAGTGCGATATAATTTCCCTGTGTAACATGTTGGGGGACAATTTGATGTGGGACGCAGAGGAAAAACTTCGTAACTTCGTTTATTTAAAATTATTTATATAAAAACATGTTTAACACTTTTATTAACTTTCTATAAATATACTATTTTTTTGTCTAATCATACATCCAGGACAAAGATATTCAAGAATGTACCGTATTCGTTCTCAGAACTATCATTACCAAAGTCATGGTAAGCAACATAAACGATATTAATCGAATTAAACAAACAACTTGATTTTGTTTCCTTCCGCTATATTGTTGGCATCATATATTTTTTCCCCATTTCAACATACATTATGTCTTCCTCAAGGGACTTAATTAAACTTACGGTTAATTAACTCAACTAAGTTTTATTAACCCCCTTTGTAGTAAAACAAAACAATGTAAAGGATTTTGTTTATTTTTAATTAATTATGAATTTTCCCTACGATATTTTTGTACCAACTTGATACGTGGAAGTGAAACGTTGACGTAGAAAAAAACTGAAAGGAACCAAATAAATGCTATAGAAATGCGTGCACTGAGAAGAATACATGGGGTGACAATGTTTGACAGTGTAAATGATAAGAGATGATTGTGAACATGAAGCTGATGTGTTAAGTTAGATAAAGAAGAATACTCTGAGATGGTTTGGGCATGTAAATTGAATAAATGACGAAAGATTAACAAAAATATGTGTACAGTGCAAACCGTTTCCAAGTCAAAAGGTTGCGGGTTTGTTTCCCGCTGGAACCAAAGATTTTTAAAAATAAAAAAAAGTTTTCATTCTGATTTTCACTTAAGGCTTCATAAACAGCTTTCAAGTTTGGTTGAAAGAGACTGGCACATAGCAATTATCCTACGGGCCTGTACAGTAGGCAAAGAAAGTGTTATACATGATTCGATCAGGTGCTGTTTAGCTGCCAGATGGGATTTACTTAAAAATAGTAGGTTCTTGTCCCGAGTTAGAACGCGCTTGAGGAGAGTTTGTTCTTTAATCGGCGCTATATAAAATTTTAATTTAAATTTAGAGAAAAATCAAGGAAAGTATGGATGGATTAAGCGAATGATAGAAAGAAATGTTTAAAATCATAAAACTGGTATCGATGTAGAATAGGCGAAAGAAGTGTGTCATGAAGGGAAGGTCTGGCACTCTCTCCCCTCTGACTACACCAAGAGAGAGACGATGTGATGATTTATATGTATGAATGGATTTTCACAAAGTTACACCTAATGTTTTTAATAAATAAACCGTATTGTTTTTAATACGACTTTTAAGAATTTCTTTATCATCCCTTTTAAACAAAAAGGTGTAATCCTATCTATGAATATTTTATTATAATTGTTAAAATGAAAGAGACCTTTTATATATTTTTTTGCTTCTTACTCCCATCAATCAATAAAAAATATATTATTTTTTCTTAATTCATATTTTCATTACCTTTGAGTTTAAGACCCCGTCATGGAAACTGATAATTATAATAAAATAACAGATTGTTGACTGAAATAAATTGCGCTAGCCTATTCAGACCTGGCGTCCATTAAAATGGACACAGAGTTCATATGCACTTTGCAAACAACTTTGTGGTTTTCTTATGATAGCAAATAAAGTGTAGGATACTATATTATCGACTTTGAACGTTTTGAGCGCCATATAGCTAAACTAATACATTTAGTGTAAATAATACACTCATAATTCAATTCAATTAATTTAATTCAATTCTGAAGAGGTGAAAGCAACAAATCCGCCAGATGCATTTGGAATAGTTGCTAAATAAATAAAAATGCATACAACTTTACTGTATGATTTTGTATTCAAATGAAGAGCAACTCATTCGTTTAATTTATTAATTTATTTTATAAAAAATATATTCTCGGAAAATCTCCCAATTGTTTCGGCCCTGAGACTTCAATATTGTTACATTCTACACGAGTGGAGGACACAAGCGGTACAATAATAGTATATAACATGTACCACGTACAGTCACATTCGTACAAGCATACTCGTATATATCCGTTGGACCTTACAGCTGTACAACTAGAAGGCTTTCGGGTGTAAATATGGTCAGTACCCACCCGTGGCAACGCATGCTATACTGAAATTCTGCCATTAATTACATCAGCGGCCTGCCTTTGGTGCATGAATTGCACTTTGTCACAAAATATTGTACATTTAATGCTTTTTTTTTAAATTCAAGAATACATATTGTTTTCTGTGAGCTTTACTAATATTTAATCATTGAAGAGTTGTCTTAATATGATGCTTTTCAAGTACTTCGACAATGTTTCAAAGCTTCCAAAAGCAGCCCTTTTGGACTGCGTACCGGCGTCAATTTTCAGGTGAACTTTGATACATGAGAGAGAAACGGGAACGTGGAAATAGACTGAAAACATCCGAATTGATTCTGTTGAATTTGTGTGCTTAGAAGAATGCATAGGGTGACAATATATGACAGAACATAGAATAAAGTGATTTGGGAAGATGTATACTTAAGGCTGATATTTGGGAAGATGTATACTTAAGGCTTGGGAAGATGTATACTTAAGGCTGATATGTTGAATAATAGGATGAAGAATACTATAAGATGGTTTGGGCATGCAGAATAAAGAAAACTAACAAAACACATACAAAGTGCAAATTTAAATAAAAGATCTGGTAGAGGAACGTCGAGGAAATTATGATTGGATCAATAGAATGATATTTTGAAAGAAAAAGTGTGAATAGTAAAATAAATCGTAGGAGTTATATAAGAAAGTGTATAGATGTAGAAGAGGTGAAGAATGCACGTCGAGATAGGGAAGTCTGGCGTTCTATTCTCTCTGCTAACCCAACAGATAAATGGCGTGACAGTATGTATGATTATTTTATTTTATATCATCATTTGTTTGAAGTAGCTAATAAGTATTTTTATATTTTTTTTATTCCCTTCAATATATCCGAATTAGTGTATCAGACACATTGAAAAACGTGGCTGGAAAGCAATATTGTCTTTGACCATACTGCCTTCCAGCCACGCTTTTCAATATTGTCAGTAAGCGAGCCTTCGAGTTTAGAACCTCTGGAGAAGGCATCTAACTCACGGTTTGTCATTGAATGTTTTGGTAACACTATTCCGTTCAGAGCGTGCGAGTATTGTTACCTGACGAACTCTTTTTACCAGACTGGCATCCTTTTTTTCATAAATGAACAGGTGACGACATGGTTTTATATGATATACTCGTAAACAAGAATGTGTTATGCCTCCATGGATGTTCAATATTTATGATGATTCTTTTTTTAATATTAAATAATCGAATTAAATTAACGTGTTGCTCTTGAAGTGATATTTTATTACGAAACTGCTCTGCAAATAATTCGGATATTTTTAAGCTAACTATGTTTCATTCAAAAATAAATACACCTTATAAGGCAAAATTGTTTCATTTTTAAGATTGCGATTTAAGTCGAAGGGATAAAAATTATCACATAATTCATATATTTTAGACATCACCCATCTCCATCACGTCATGCAGGGGCATGTTCGGGTAGACATAGATAGCATATTTCTCTATTACCTCATCTTATTGTAAAGACTTTCCACTCTTCCCTTTTTCAATCTTACCACGTTTTTCTTGATCTTCACTTACATCTAGCAAATTCTTTACTAAAAGTAAAGATTTAGTAAAGAAGATGCTAGATGTAAGAGAAGATGCTAGATGTAAAGAAGATGCTAGATGTAAGAGAAGAGTATTTTCATTCTTTCACATACTATCTCAATGTTTCTTTCTCCTTACCTATCGATTCATTTTTTTATGTTATAACGTTTTCTTGATATATATTTAAAATTATTACTTATAATATACGAGTATATATAAAAGGTAAGATTTACTTTGAAACCCAATAGAAAAAAATCAACTCTTAGTTTAATCATATCTCGAAAAAATATTTTTATACATAAATATTTTAAAATAATATAATAATTATTTTCATAGCGTCGTTTACAAATCACACTCTCCTCAAGGACTGGTGATTGAAATCTACTCTTATTGACGGATTAAAAAAGTTGAGCGTGAGAAAAGGAAGGTGGTGGCTGCGGCCATAAGATTGGGTACTTCCTCGCATCTACACATGTTTAGAAAGACAGATTTGAAAAGTATTAAATTTTTGCTGTATACAATATAATGTTGCAAGCATATTGACATGTGGCAATCTCTTCCTAACAACCAAAAATATTATAAAAGTCATAAGTGAAAACCAGTCCGGAATCTTTATTTAATATATCCGGGTTCGAACGGGAACCAAACCCACAACCCCCAGGATGGAAGATCAGTCATACAAACTAATTCACGGAAATCTTCTACTGGAGGTCCTTAAATGTCGGCCTACTACCATATATTTTGAACCACAACAGTTAAAGGGGAAACTGTAATGAATTGTTGGAAAAAAGTGTTATACAAAAGTTTACATGAACTACTAAAAAAACAACTATATCTGCCCTTTAACTAGGTCCATTGCATGTTCTGAAACAGGTGACTTACGCCCGTGAAATTCAACAAGTCCGAGCTGCAGCCGCTTGTGAGATTCAACAATTATCAGCATAATATTGACACTATTTCATTGAAACACCCAAAAGTTTAGCATATTTACATCAAACTTGTTCGTCGAAAGCAGCTGCAGTCATGATACGTAATATGTATAGTGAACTATGTTTTATTTTTCTTCAATAAGCAAGCTTTTATTTAATTATTTTCAAAAGTGGTTCAAAATATTCGAAAAGAAATGACAGCAAATTTAATATTAAAAGCTCATAATTCAAATAACGAGACGAGAAAAAAAAACGATATTAAGGTCTTTCACAGAAAATAGAAAAAGATTTTTCCTCTGTTTTTAAAATGATTTTCGCGAATTTCCAATAAGATGCTTGCCTTGTTATTAATTATGCTAATATATTCCGTTGATTGAGAAATATTTTAAAAAGGACCTTTATTCAAAAAATGGGAAAAACTGAAAGAATAAATCTGCCGTTTTTTTTTTTTGAAAAATATCTCCATCTCGACAAAGAATAATAAATTATTACATTTTCATATCAAATAATCAAGAAACCACAAAAATTGTTTATTCAACAGGGATCAATGGGCACTCCATTAAAAATTTTCAATAATATCAGTTAATTTGCGGAAAAGACCCTTTGTTCTTGTGTTCCCTCTCCCTTGTTATATAGGGATTATGCTAGGTATTTTGTGATCCCCCCAAGGACCTCATTAAAACAAGGGTCCGAAGCAAAATAATTAATTTTCCTCTATTAATTTAACGATCATTACTCAAACGGAACCCGATTATTGGTAACTTATCTGCGATCTTTTGACGAGTCTTTACAATACTGAGGAGTTACAACCTGTGCTTTTACCAAAAGCCGACTCTTAAACCAAAGGTTACCTTTTGTTAGAATCACATGACAGCACAACTAGCTTTGTTTTGAAGTTTTGTGTAGAAATACGATAGCTCTGTGATGAGTTCAATAAATTTACTCCAGTATTTGTCTCTGTAATGAAATTACTTGTTCGGAATCTAGTTAACATTTTGATTGGTGAGCTATGTTTGGTGTCCAATGAAATATTTCAGTATTATTAAATTGTATTTCATTACACTATTACTATTTTTGTATTATTTTATACTATTTCATTCAACCAAAATATGTCAATGAGACCTTTAACGGAATACAGCCTGAAACTTTTTAAAAAAATAGAAAATTGATGATATTCTTGAAAAATGTCAAAACCAAATTTATAAATTATATCAAGGAAGGCGATTTTTCGTTTATTTTTAAAATGTTGCTTTGTATTATTTTAAACTTTCGTTATGTATATTAAAACTTGGAAACCATATTACTATGATGTAATTACGTCAAAACATATTATAATGATGTATTTACGTCCAAACATATTATTATGATGTAATTACGTCAAAACATTATAATGATGTATTTACGTCCAAACATATTATTATGATGTAATTACGTCCAAAAATATTATTATGATGTTATTGCATCCAAACAATCAGAAAAATGTATAAGTACCCTATTGTGAACCAACCAAATAAAATATTTGATAAAATACCTGTTGTAAATAGACTTCAGCCTGTTTCCTTTTGGTACAATGGGGAATCGAAACCGTAACATATGTAATTTTCAATATATTTTGATCAATAACATAAATTGAAAAAAAGTCTTTATTGCTACATAAAAAAATACTAAACGATCTCACTAAAAATAAAACTATTGAAAATATTCTTGTGAAAATAATCTTAATAATATTTCGACGAAAAACAATTTGAGTGAAATTATATTTTCCAAATTATTTTGTTTTTAAATTTGTATATTTATATTCAAAATATTTTTGTCAGAACAACTTAAAAGCATAAACCAAATTACCATTTTTTAATTGTTCTCTTAAAAAAATTCATTTTCTGAACAAACTCTCCTGGTTTAACATATTGATATCAACTTAGAAAGCTAATGTTTCATTTCCTACACCTTTCTACTGACGTCCAAATTTATTTTCAATGGCAGATTTTGATAATTCTTTATATGAAATATAAACTATGAACATATAATAGTCGTCAGTTCTTATTTTTTACGTCGACTTTTACTGTAAATACTGTTAAACTATTACTGTCCATAGTGTTAGACTCTGAAATATCTAACAGCAAATATACGTCTCGCGCCGTTGTTGACATGCTTCAAAAAGCGAATTTACAAACATTACATCTCCCTTTTATAACATAGCGTTTTTTTCCTGGTTTTCTATCATCCTGTTTCGATTTTCTCTTTCCTACTTCTGGCCATCGAGGACGTTGTATATACCTTGTTAATACTGTATTTGTTTTTTTATATGGTTGTTGATTATTTTAGAATCGTGTATTTTTTTAGGTACGGCTTATTGGAAGAGATATCATACTTACCAATAAGCCTGCCATTTTATGCTGTGTAATAAAGTTACGAAAAAAAGAGTTATTCGTATTAATTAAAGTTTGAGAAACAATAATAAATTAAAAACAATAAGGTTCGCGTATGTTTGCAAAAATAACCATTCATCAAAAATCATTTTTGGTTTATTTTAAATATCGAATAAGCATAGCTCAATCCCGTATGAGCTAAAAATTAAGCCAAGTTTATGGATATTTTATAGTTAAATTCCATGTTTCAAACATTTCGTCCCATAAAACCCCGAAAATCTCAGAGCTCAGATTCCTCAATCACCCAGAATAGGCAAATTATGAGTTAGGTTCTTTATGCATATCTACCTAACATTCATTAACATTGCTCACGGATCAACGGATCAAATTATGAGTTAGGTTCTTTATGCATATATACCTAACATTCATTAACATCGCTCACGGATGAATGGATCAAATTATGAGTTAGGTCCTTATGCATATCTACCTAACATTAATGAGCATCGCTCACGGATGAACGGATCAAATTATGAGTTAGGTTCTTTATGCATATCTACCTAACATTCATTAACATCGCTCACGAATCAACGGATCAAATTATGAGTTAGGTTCTTTATGCACATCTACCTAACATTCATTAACATCGCTCACGCATGAACGGATCAAATTAAGAGTTAGGTTCTTTATGCATATATACCTAACATTCATTAACATCGCTCACGGATCAACGAATCCGGTAGGCCTTACGTGTATGGTATATGAAAAGAAAAATAATTGAAGCTTGGAAGCAAAGCATCACAACTGTTTTCAATTTATTACATATATGCATACAAACCATTAAACCGTTCCCCTGTCGGGGTAGGCAGGCAGGATAAAGTGCGATATTTTTATCCTCTTTTACATCTAATATACCTTCACACATAACTCCCATGATTTCTGTGATTTTTTTACGTTTCCTTCTTTTAAAATATCATTCACTTGATCCAAACATAACTTTCCGTTGCCTTCCTTTTCCACGCCTTTCACTATTAAAAATATTTATTTTGTTAGTATTTCTCTATTCATTCGTTCCACATGCCCAAACCACTTCAAAGTGCTCTTCTTATTCTTACTCAATACCTTAACTTTAAGTTCATATTCATCCCTAATCACTTCATTCCATATTGTATCACATTTTTCCACCTTATGTATATTTTTTCAGCTCACGAATTACTGCAACATTTATTCGGCATCTATTAGTCCTTTCCTTCGATTCTATTATCAAACTCTCTAATCCATCTTCATTCTTCACTAGCATTACCATGTCATCAGCATAAGGCAATCAGCATATATTTTCATTCGACATTTGTATGCCCCCCATGTACCTCTTTAGTTCCTTCACACATGAATATATGTAAATAAAAATTAAACAACCAAGATGGTATATACTTGCTTTAACCCTTTTGAAATATTTAACTACTTAATCAAGACACCGTTCACTCTAATACGTGCTCTACTTACGGTGTATAATGACGAAATACCACATATTGATTTACATTCAACACCATATTCATTCAATACAAGTATTAATAATTTACGTAATTTTGAAATAAGTCAAATATTAAATTAATTTTTACAATTCTAAAAATATTATTTATTAATTACAAGTAAAGTAACGCAAACTCACCTCAGTTCACAAAAACTACACCATGTCTGAAATTGTATTTAAAATAAACTTGAAGTCACTTTGTGTTTGTAAGTCATAATTTTATGTATAACTTGGATCAGTTCGGGCAATTCATTTAAATGAAGTTGTGTTTTTCAAAAGTATACCCTAGCGTTCACGCGCCGGTGGTTTTTTGTACCGAATAATATAACATACTCGCATACACCGGGGAAATCTACCTTTAAAGCTCATTTTCCCTCACACTTTTATGCCCGACGCCGACCGACGTCGCACGGTGGTTATTTTTTATACCTACAAGAGGAACGAAAATTATTTCCAATTTTGTATAATTTGAGACTTCTAAAGTGATAAATCATTTTGTACAAAATATTCAAATTATCGTACTTCAAAAGACCAGAAAAAATATGACATAAGGAAGGAGTAAATTGATTTTCCCGAACCAATCAAATAAGACGGCGTATTATGACAGGGTTAATGCCATTGCTGGTCCTGTGGCGTAGAATGGTCTGCCTCTAAGTGTTCAAGAGTGGCATCTGCAGCTTTAGAAAGCAATTGAACTTTCTGGACGTCTCATACTACACCTCAAGCTGATATGTTTCTATTACATATCGAAAGATTTACAAAGGTTTCATTGTAGTTCGTCTTCCCTTGGTAAGTTTTCTGTGTGTTTTTTTTCACTAAATATATTTTTAGTAAAAAATGACCCAAAATAATGGCAGCATCGTACCTTCCAATCCTCACACTCAAATCATACATATTTATTTCATAATATCTTTAATGTCTCATAAATAGTGGGTTGCGATCATGAGTTAGAGCGCCTTTGAGGCGAGTCTACTCTCTAAACGACGATAAATAAATTGTACATTTATTATCATCCCAAAATGATTGAACCAGTGATGTAATCAAATTACACAAACATCAAAGTATTAAAACACCTTCTCCTTTTCGTTTGTTATAACTTCAAGTTCAACGACAATATGACATGCCGGGTATAACTTGTTTTAATAAATTAACGGTTTTTTTTTAAATATGATTGCAAGTATAAAAATTTGCCGTTGTTATGAAAAAATAATTATCTTGTGTTGTGGATGTCTGGGGTGTCTCTGTAAGTCGTAGATTTTTAATTGTTTGTGTGGACCTTGCTAGCTACAATTACACTAACCATAGACACAAAAATAAAGAAACAATAAAATTTCTTGATATACTATACTAATCCATGAACAAGGAGTAAAGCGAGTTTTGATCGTAGGTATGCATTGCTAAATAAAAACCTACGGTCACCTTAAAAGGATTTTTTTTAAATAATTGTCTATTCTATTGTTAATGGTTGTCTTTCATTCTGTTTAAAATAAAAATACTTGTATTTTCTTGTACCTTTTATTTACTCCATCAAGTTCTTATCACTGTACATTTTTAATTTAAATTATTGCAAACTTGACATAAATGTGGTTATACCCTTGCTTTATATTTCCCTACTGCACCATTTACATGTCAGATATTAATCTGGAGAGATGAACAAAATATTTTAGAATCTAAATTACTTAACACACTTTTATTCTTTTTTAAAACATTTGTTGAATATGTAAAAAAAATTAAGAAAGAAAAATTGTTATTAAACAGAAAACCACGAAAATCACCAACATGAAAATTACTAAATTGACATAAAACTTTTGTGCATTAAGCATATTTATTTTGATCACTGTGCGACGACAACCGACAACGACGCCGTATAACGAAGCCAATTTTTATTTAATTAATCATATTTTGTTACGCCAGAGCAGTGTTAGATTTTTAATGGCATTAATGAAATTGTCAGTAACGACGGACAGAAAAATGTTATTACAAATTTTACTGTTAATGAAGAAAAGTAATTATTATTTCAAAAGCATATTTTTGTCCTTAATATTTTTTTGCGTAGACAAATTAACATAATATTTCAAATTTTACATTTAAAGCAATTAATAAATTGCTCAAGCGAAGTTTGCTAATTTTTAAGCGTTTAATTATCGTGTTGTATTATACTTAGAATTTGTTTCTTTAATAAAATATACGGTACAAACATTGACCTATATACAATTTTATATCTTAAGAACTAATCTAATTTATATATTATAGCTATGAACTAACTCAATTTATATTTCCTATGTGTCATTTTATTTTTTTAATTCCCTTATTATATATTTTTGTAGAAATAGTTAACACCTACATACTCGTACTATGCATAACTAGTTAAAAATTCTTACATCTTATTATTTAGCAAGTACATGCCCACTCGTTCAGGCTACTTGCATTTTCTCACATTCACTTAGATATTGGTCCTCCCTGCTAATACTGTAGGTGGACTAGTCAGGGAACAGATGATGCTTCAGGAGCCTGTGTTTATAACGGAAGGGTAGATCGGACTTACTCTTGTAAGCCTTCAACTTATTGTATTATTTATACTTTGCAAGATTGTTGTCATGTGATAGTGTTTCATTATCACTTTTAAATTTAAAATAGAATCGTTTTTTCTAATTAGAATTAGAATCTTGACGTAGTTCAAAACTGAGTTGAATCCCCTTTCTATTGTAACTTTGGGTCCTGCACCGAGTGAACTTAATGCATTCAATATGTTAAAAAGGAATTAAAGTTTTTTTTTCGCATTTTTTCACTTTAAAACATCAAAGTGTGATATTTTACTTAATGATTACCTTATTTTTCAGTACGTGTATACCCGAAATAATATAAGTATTTTCATTATTTTGTAAAAAATAAACAAAACAAATGTTTAGTTTAAAAGATAAACGCCCTGATTTAAAATTGCGAGTACCTACATACATACCGATTGCCGACTTGTTTAACTTTGATATGACGTGTTTCAAAATTGGAATACTTACGTTACTCGTATATTTTGTTTCATTTTCACTTCACGGTCACAGTATGTTTTGCTACATTTTTGGATTCAAGACACTAGACAATTTATAAAATAAGATGTTAGGAATATGCATTGATTAAAAAAACAATTCCCTTATTTATTTGAACCATTTCATCACAACTCAAAAAACCATCCTCTTTCATTTATCCGTGTTGTTTTTGGAGCAATCTGATTCTCAATTTCCCTCCGATATTGAGGGGTTCTTTTTACACACTCGAATGTAATTGTGTTTTCGGTTTCCAATAACGAAGACGTTGTAATTCTGTTTACATTCCGGTAACTAAGATTTTTGTATGAAAATCTTTATTAAATATTTGAAAATTATTATATACGATTCCAATTTACAAAATAAAGTAACCGAACTGTATTGCCGCGTAATAACACACTGGACTTCAGTGAGGAAGGTTGCTGGTTCAAATATCTCGCAGTGCTACTCCCTTCGAATGACAGTATTTTTTTCCGCCTAGTATTTGGAAGTATAAGGATACATATGACTTCGGTCATACTTATTATTTTAAAAAAAAAAGTTAAAATAATCCAATGTGCTCCGATCGTCTCACTTCAGTGTGCCATCGGATCCAGTACAGCAGTGAGGCTGACGAGTTTTCTGGTCCGCAACGGATAACTGACTTAAAAATAAACAAAAACCTCCATGAGACAGCTTCGCTTTCCAATTGAACTGGCATTGAATTGGCCAAGGAATCCTTGACTACGAGACCTAGTAATGGCCAGGTAATCCTTGACTACGAGACCCAGTAATGGCCAGGTAATCCTTGACTATGAGACCCAGTAATGGCCAGGGAATCCTTGACTACGAGACCCAGTAATGGCCAGGTAATCCTTGACTATGAGACCCAGTAATGGCCAGGGAATCCTTGACTACGAGACCCAGTAATGGCCAGGCAATCCTTGACTACGAGACCCAGTAATGGCCAGGTAATCCTTGACTACGAGACCCAGTAATGGCCAGGGAATCCTTGACTACGAGACCCAGTAATGGCCAGGTAATCCTTGACTATGAGACCCAGTAATGGCCAGGGAATCCTTGACTACGAGACCCAGTAATGGCCAGGTAATCCTTGACTACGAGACCCAGTAATGGCCAGGTAATCCTTGACTACGAGACCCAGTAATGGCCAGGGAATCCTTGACTACGAGACCCAGTAATGGCCAGGTAATCCTTGACTACGAGACCCAGTAATGGCCAGGTAATCCTTGACTACGAGACCCAGTAATGGCCAGGGAATCCTTGACTACGAGACCCAGTAATGGCCAGGTAATCCTTGACTATGAGACCCAGTAATGGCCAGGGAATCCTTGACTACGAGACCCAGTAATGGCCAGGTAATCCTTGACTACGAGACCCAGTAATGGCCAGGTAATCCTTGACTACGAGACCCAGTAATGGCCAGGGAATCCTTGACTACGAGACCCAGTAATGGCCAGGGAATCCTTGACTACGAGACCCAGTAATGGCCAGGTAATCCTTGACTACGAGACCCAGTAATGGCCAGGTAATCCTTGATTACGAGACCCAGTAATGGCCAGGGAATCCTTGACTACGAGACCCAGTAATGGCCAGGGAATCCTTGACTACGAGACCCAGTAATGGCCAGGTAATCCTTGACTACGAGACCCAGTAATGGCCAGGTAATCCTTGACTACGAGACCCAGTAATGGCCAGGTAATCCTTGACTACGAGACCCAGTAATGGCCAGGGAATCCTTGACTACGAGACCCAGTAATGGCCAGGTAATCCTTGACTACGAGACCCAGTAATGGCCAGGGAATCCTTGACTACGAGACCCAGTAATGGCCAGGTAATCCTTGACTACGAGACCCAGTAATGGCCAGGTAATCCTTGACTACGAGACCCAGTAATGGCCAGGGAATCCTTGACTACGAGACCCAGTAATGGCCAGGGAATCCTTGACTACGAGGGAATCCTTAATTATCGTACTTCAAAAGACCAGAAAAAATATGACATAAGGAAGGAGTAAATTGATTTTCCCGAACCAATCAAATAAGACGGCGTATTATGACAGGGTAAATGCCATTGCTGGTCCTGTGGCGTAGAATGGTCTGCCTCTAAGTGTTCAAGAGTGGCATCTGCAGCTTTAGAAAGCAATTGAACTTTCTGGACGTCTCATACTACACCTCAAGCTGATATGTTTCTATTACATATCGAAAGATTTACAAAGGTTTCATTGTAGTTCGTCTTCCCTTGGTAAGTTTTCTGTGTGTTTTTTTTCACTAAATATATTTTTAGTAAAAAATGACCCAAAATAATGGCAGCATCGTACCTTCCAATCCTCACACTCAAATCATACATATTTATTTCATAATATCTTTAATGTCTCATAAATAGTGGGTTGCGATCATGAGTTAGAGCGCCTTTGAGGCGAGTCTACTCTCTAAACGACGATAAATAAATTGTACATTTATTATCATCCCAAAATGATTGAACCAGTGATGTAATCAAATTACACAAACATCAAAGTATTAAAACACCTTCTCCTTTTCGTTTGTTATAACTTCAAGTTCAACGACAATATGACATGCCGGGTATAACTTGTTTTAATAAATTAACGGTTTTTTTTTAAATATGATTGCAAGTATAAAAATTTGCCGTTGTTATGAAAAAATAATTATCTTGTGTTGTGGATGTCTGGGGTGTCTCTGTAAGTCGTAGATTTTTAATTGTTTGTGTGGACCTTGCTAGCTACAATTACACTAACCATAGACACAAAAATAAAGAAACAATAAAATTTCTTGATATAATATACTAATCCATGAACAAGGAGTAAAGCGAGTTTTGATCGTAGGTATGCATTGCTAAATAAAAACCTACGGTCACCTTAAAAGGATTTTTTTTAAATAATTGTCTATTCTATTGTTAATGGTTGTCTTTCATTCTGTTTAAAAAAAAAATACTTGTATTTTCTTGTACCTTTTATTTACTCCATCAAGTTCTTATCACTGTACATTTTTAATTTAAATTATTGCAAACTTGACATAAATGTGGTTATACCCTTGCTTTATATTTCCCTACTGCACCATTTACATGTCAGATATTAATCTGGAGAGATGAACAAAATATTTTAGAATCTAAATTACTTAACACACTTTTATTCTTTTTTAAAACATTTGTTGAATATGTAAAAAAAATTAAGAAAGAAAAATTGTTATTAAACAGAAAACCACGAAAATCACCAACATGAAAATTACTAAATTGACATAAAACTTTTGTGCATTAAGCATATTTATTTTGATCACTGTGCGACGACAACCGACAACGACGCCGTATAACGAAGCCAATTTTTATTTAATTAATCATATTTTGTTACGCCAGAGCAGTGTTAGATTTTTAATGGCATTAATGAAATTGTCAGTAACGACGGACAGAAAAATGTTATTACAAATTTTACTGTTAATGAAGAAAAGTAATTATTATTTCAAAAGCATATTTTTGTCCTTAATATTTTTTTGCGTAGACAAATTAACATAATATTTCAAATTTTACATTTAAAGCAATTAATAAATTGCTCAAGCGAAGTTTGCTAATTTTTAAGCGTTTAATTATCGTGTTGTATTATACTTAGAATTTGTTTCTTTAATAAAATATACGGTACAAACATTGACCTATATACAATTTTATATCTTAAGAACTAATCTAATTTATATATTATAGCTATGAACTAACTCAATTTATATTTCCTATGTGTCATTTTATTTTTTTAATTCCCTTATTATATATTTTTGTAGAAATAGTTAACACCTACATACTCGTACTATGCATAACTAGTTAAAAATTCTTACATCTTATTATTTAGCAAGTACATGCCCACTCGTTCAGGCTACTTGCATTTTCTCACATTCACTTAGATATTGGTCCTCCCTGCTAATACTGTAGGTGGACTAGTCAGGGAACAGATGATGCTTCAGGAGCCTGTGTTTATAACGGAAGGGTAGATCGGACTTACTCTTGTAAGCCTTCAACTTATTGTATTATTTATACTTTGCAAGATTGTTGTCATGTGATAGTGTTTCATTATCACTTTTAAATTTAAAATAGAATCGTTTTTTCTAATTAGAATTAGAATCTTGACGTAGTTCAAAACTGAGTTGAATCCCTTTTCTATTGTAACTTTGGGTCCTGCACCGAGTGAACTTAATGCATTCAATATGTTAAAAAGGAATTAAAGTTTTTTTTTCGCATTTTTTCACTTTAAAACATCAAAGTGTGATATTTTACTTAATGATTACCTTATTTTTCAGTACGTGTATACCCGAAATAATATAAGTATTTTCATTATTTTGTAAAAAATAAACAAAACAAATGTTTAGTTTAAAAGATAAACGCCCTGATTTAAAATTGCGAGTACCTACATACATACCGATTGCCGACTTGTTTAACTTTGATATGACGTGTTTCAAAATTGGAATACTTACGTTACTCGTATATTTTGTTTCATTTTCACTTCACGGTCACAGTATGTTTTGCTACATTTTTGGATTCAAGACACTAGACAATTTATAAAATAAGATGTTAGGAATATGCATTGATTAAAAAAACAATTCCCTTATTTATTTGAACCATTTCATCACAACTCAAAAAACCATCCTCTTTCATTTATCCGTGTTGTTTTTGGAGCAATCTGATTCTCAATTTCCCTCCGATATTGAGGGGTTCTTTTTACACACTCGAATGTAATTGTGTTTTCGGTTTCCAATAACGAAGACGTTGTAATTCTGTTTACATTCCGGTAACTAAGATTTTTGTATGAAAATCTTTATTAAATATTTGAAAATTATTATATACGATTCCAATTTACAAAATAAAGTAACCGAACTGTATTGCCGCGTAATAACACACTGGACTTCAGTGAGGAAGGTTGCTGGTTCAAATATCTCGCAGTGCTACTCCCTTCGAATGACAGTATTTTTTTCCGCCTAGTATTTGGAAGTATAAGGATACATATGACTTCGGTCATACTTATTATTTTAAAAAAAAAAGTTAAAATAATCCAATGTGCTCCGATCGTCTCACTTCAGTGTGCCATCGGATCCAGTACAGCAGTGAGGCTGACGAGTTTTCTGGTCCGCAACGGATAACTGACTTAAAAATAAACAAAAACCTCCATGAGACAGCTTCGCTTTCCAATTGAACTGGCATTGAATTGGCCAAGGAATCCTTGACTACGAGACCTAGTAATGGCCAGGTAATCCTTGACTACGAGACCCAGTAATGGCCAGGTAATCCTTGACTATGAGACCCAGTAATGGCCAGGGAATCCTTGACTACGAGACCCAGTAATGGCCAGGTAATCCTTGACTATGAGACCCAGTAATGGCCAGGGAATCCTTGACTACGAGACCCAGTAATGGCCAGGTAATCCTTGACTACGAGACCCAGTAATGGCCAGGTAATCCTTGACTACGAGACCCAGTAATGGCCAGGGAATCCTTGACTACGAGACCCAGTAATGGCCAGGTAATCCTTGACTATGAGACCCAGTAATGGCCAGGGAATCCTTGACTACGAGACCCAGTAATGGCCAGGTAATCCTTGACTACGAGACCCAGTAATGGCCAGGTAATCCTTGACTACGAGACCCAGTAATGGCCAGGGAATCCTTGACTACGAGACCCAGTAATGGCCAGGTAATCCTTGACTACGAGACCCAGTAATGGCCAGGTAATCCTTGACTACGAGACCCAGTAATGGCCAGGGAATCCTTGACTACGAGACCCAGTAATGGCCAGGTAATCCTTGACTATGAGACCCAGTAATGGCCAGGTAATCCTTGACTACGAGACCCAGTAATGGCCAGGGAATCCTTGACTACGAGACCCAGTAATGACCAGGTAATCCTTGACTACGAGACCCAGTAATGGCCAGGTAATCCTTGACTACGAGACCCAGTAATGGCCAGGGAATCCTTGACTACGAGACCCAGTAATGGCCAGGGAATCCTTGACTACGAGACCCAGTAATGGCCAGGTAATCCTTGACTACGAGACCCAGTAATGGCCAGGTAATCCTTGACTACGAGACCCAGTAATGGCCAGGGAATCCTTGACTACGAGACCCAGTAATGGCCAGGGAATCCTTGACTACGAGACCCAGTAATGGCCAGGTAATCCTTGACTACGAGACCCAGTAATGGCCAGGGAATCCTTGACTACGAGACCCAGTAATGGCCAGGGAATCCTTGACTACGAGACCCAGTAATGGCCAGGTAATCCTTGACTACGAGACCCAGTAATGGCCAGGTAATCCTTGACTACGAGACCCAGTAATGGCCAGGGAATCCTTGACTACGAGACCCAGTAATGGCCAGGGAATCCTTGACTACGAGACCCAGTAATGGCCAGGTATTCCTTGACTACGAGACCCAGTAATGGCCAGGGAATCCTTGCCTACGAGACCCAGTAATGACGACGAAAATATAAATGCATTAATTAGATCTTTTCATGTACAAAAACTATTTGAATTTTTTTGATAACAGTATTTTTTTTGTTATTTTTAACAATTTGATTAATTCAAGTATTATACAGGTATTATAGTAAAAAGTATTGTATTGCAATTCCATTTTATTCTGTACAAACTGTCGGGTTTATTGCATTTTGGCAGTCAAAAAAGCATTAAACAAACTTTAAGAGAAAACCAGGCTATGATCATTTTTAATAAATCTTGTTATCTACGGGAATCGAACCCACAACCCTCGGACCAGAAGATATGCTACTTACAAACTTGGCCATGACGGAAAATGTACAATACCGAGATGTGGCGGTTTTTAAATTGACAAAAATACAATATTTCTTAACCGTATGTTGAGTTTTTACAAAATAATATTTTTTCCCGTGGAAACTCCTTTTCATTTGTTTAAATCAAGAATTTAATATTTTTTGCATTGAAAATAAAATGTCTTAAAGTTATTTTATAAAAATATCTGTAAAATCGTGTGTTTAAAAAAGTAACTGAGATTTCCTTAAACCGGTTTCTGGCTAATATTACTGAATTGAAACCAGGAATGAAAACATGTTGAATAAACAATTTTTATCTGTAATCTCAATTTGTATTTTGTAATTTACCGTCTAAGGCAGTGACTATTAACATTTTCGAAGTCACGGAGCACTTTTGATTATAAGAAAAATTTGTGGACCACCAAAATCATCAAGGTCATAAAACTAACAATAAAAAGTGCGTGAATATTACTTTTATTTGTAAATAAAAATTACAGATTACAAAAAATGGGAATGTAGGATATTGCGCAGCGCCTCGGCTGCGTTACCAACAGCGATTCGCCAAACTTCGATCAAATGTTTCATACTTGACGGAGCACTTGTAACATAACATCCTCGCGGAGCACCGGTTAAGACCCAATGCTCTGAGGTCATCAAAGATTGTACCAAAGTACTATTGTGGAATATCATCTTGGCAGATGTTGATATTCGAACATGTAGGTTTAGTGCCCCATTGGCATTGTTTCATATCGTCGCACGTCATTCGAGTTCCCTCTGAACTCTACCATCATCTTAAAAAAAAACAGATATCGCATTTACCTTTTATTTCTAACTTTTCTATCACCATTAATTTAGCGAGTGTTTAATTTAATTTCACATAACTATAACAAGTGTTTACTTTGATTTTCCAAAAAATGAATTATACTTAAAAAAATGTAGAATGGTTACCCCACAATACTCACTCACATTCCTTACTCATGTTACACTGACACGAAGATACATATTTCCATGAATCACCTCAGAAATCTTCAATGGGAATCATTATTGAGCGTAATCTAATATGATATTCTCCCCCCTCTGCCTACCCCACGATCCCTTGAGACATTCTAGACTAGACAATAATCATTATTATCTTTTGTGTAATACCCATCGCATGGATCGAATTCAGTGAGGCATGTTATTCAAGAATCTTTCGAAATAAGCTGAATTTTGAATTAAATGTTATTTACAAAACGAAAATATCATTTAGTTAAACTGAATTTAATTTTTCTTTCGTGATTTAGGAGTTTACAATTTTTTTTTGTATTTTACCGTTTAATGAAAGTTACAAACAGTGGCGTACCATCAGTGCCCCTCTCGGCTCCTACCCCTTGACACTTCTTTAGCATATTTTTTTTCATATACAGGTACCCATACCTACCCTCTTGACTCATTGTGTAATCAATACACCAAAGAATTTAAATTTAAAAAGTTTATGCATTTAACAAAAATTTATATATATAAATACAATAAATAATAACTTCTATAAGCTTAATAAACAATATTTGCATAATTTAAAGATGAGATCTAAATAAGTTTTATGCCGACTTCCCAAATACAATGCATTTTAAACTTATAACTGTGTAACTCTATATTACCTGGATAATTGTCGTTGTTGCAAGGAGGCCTTAAACAGCATGTTGAAAATTATGTTTGACATTTGAAACTATAGTATTTTGACAATTGCTTACCCGCGTATCACTAGACTGGGGCTAGCGTATCAGTAGTGGAACGCGTACCATAGTTTAAGGACCGTTGATCTACTTAAAAGACGAATTGATGATTGAAAATCTACGGTTTTATCGCGTATTTGTCATTTCAGATGTATCGATTGGATGTAATCTAAGTGGATTCTTCGAAATTGATGACATCGATAAATATATGTTGTAACTGTCAAAAGAAATTGGTGTTGCCACTTCATTTTGAAGCATTGTGTCATCGTTATAATGATCATAATAAATACTTGTGTTTAACTCTAGTGAAGTTTAAATGAAAATGGAAAATTCATATTTTTTCAGTGTGGCTTGCTAAGTACGTGAGAATTTATTGAATAATAAAATGTAGATATGTTTTGATATCCTTTACAGCTTGCTATTTAAGATACTTAAAATTTTCATTCCCTTCAAGAAATCTGCAAAACATTTTTGCAGTTACATTTTTACTTTATTGGAGAATATTATTGAGATACACATATTTCATCATATATATTATGTTTGAATTTTAAAATGTATATGGTGACATCCGTATAAATTTTTTAATTCAAACGATTGGTTTTGGATTCGATTTCCCACGGCATTCTTTAAAAATATGGTTGCGCTGTACATTTTTTAAATAAAAACGTTTGAATATCATACAAGATTTTGCCACGTGGAAAAGTACACCGTACATTTTTCAAATTCAAGTATTTCAATGTTATTATAGTAATAAAAAAGGGCTTCCTAAATTGTATGATATTTTAAACAAACATTAAAAAAATATATAATATCTTTTTAAAATGGGCATAAACAACTTAATCAACAAAATATAATTTAAAATAATGTTTTTATTATTTTCTTATGATTCTCATTAATTTATTTTATTAATTAGTTTGTGTACGTAGGTAAACATGGTACATCTGGCAGGCTTATTTTTATTCAGCATTTTTTTTCCAACTGATCAGCTTATCTTGAAGTCGTCAAGTTGATTTAATCCTGGATAGGTTTTTCCAAAAACAATTGATGAGTGCATGTAAAAAAATATTGATTGATAACTTACCTCGAAACAATAATGGTTCTACTGAAAAAAAAGTAATCCGTTCAAGGGTAAGGCAAACAATCGAAGGCAAATTATAATAAAATAATATTTTTTCAATGCTCTCTAAATTAGAATAAAAAAAACATTTATATAGCGCTGTTAAGAAAGCCAACTAAGAAAGCCAAGCGCTGAACTCGGGATTTGAATCTACTTTTATTGATAGATCAAAAATACTACAAAATAAATATTCATGAGTTGAGTAAAAAGATTGGAAGTTGGTGGCTGCGATCATTAATTTTAGTACTTCTCTCGAAGATGAATAAAGATCGTACACAATGTATGACAGAATACGAAATAAAGTGATTAGAGATGAGTATAAACTTAATGCTGATGTATTGAGCCAGGTGAACAAGAGTTCTCTGTGAAAGTTTGGCCACGTGCAACGAATGAATGAAGACAGACTAACAAAACAAATATACAGTGCGAATTTGAGTGGAAAGTATGCTAGAGGAAGTCCATGGAAAGTATTGTTGGATCAAATATAATATTTTGAAAGAAGGAGACGAAAAGTTAAAGAAATCTTAGAAGCTGTATGAGAGGTGTATGGATGTAGAGGAGGCGAAAGTTATGTGTCGCAATAGGAAAGCCTGACGTTTTCTTCTTTATACCTACCCTGATAGGGAGACGGCGTGATGGTATGCATGTATGTATTTAAGTGCACGTCTAACAAATATTATCTTTGAAAACTAAGGTTGCATATTTTATAAGGTGGACCTGGGCAAATATGGGCACTAACGTGCAATTAAAAAAAGTAATTAAGTGATCTGTGCTTTGAAGTTTAAAAAAGTACTGAGTTTAATAAAAATATTTGAGTACTTTTAATTTCAACTCAAGCTTTAAATTTCAGACTTAAAATATACACCAAAAGCTCCAAAAATTAGTTCAATCGCTCCTTTGCAGCAGCGCAACACAAATGTCGTTAATTATACTGCAATTCCCATTTCGAAATCCAACATTCAAAAAAATATTCCGAAGCACAGAACAGCGAATGAAAGCTGTAAAAAAGAGAATAATCGGAAATCGGGTGTACAGGAATACTCCGATTATTTCAATTCATGCTGTCAGGAAAAATATCGCACTTCGTGAAACATCGTAAATCATAATGTTTGACAGATATTTTATTGCAGCCGTATTGTTTTAGATAAACTCGTATACAACCTCCCTGGCTTAGTTTGTAAGATGTCTGTCTTCCAACATGGAAGTTGTGAATTTCCTGTTAAAAGTTTTCCTAGCTGATTTAACTTAAAGCATATTTAACATATTACTAGTAAGTTTAAACTGATTGCAACATATCAATAAAATCGCCAAACTGTTTGTTTTTAGTTTGTGAAAACACGTATAGTTTGGTTTTAATAACTTTTTATTCAATATTTGACCATGGTCACAATCTCTTTTGTCTAAGTCATCGACTAGTGTCTTCCACTATCTGATTTTTTTTAATATATAAAAATATTCCAAGTTATCGCGTTATACTTTCGTTGTATACAGTACAACCTGGCAAGTTCATTGTAATGTGCTATTTTTTTATATTGAAGCATATTCCAATATATTGTATTATACTTTCATTGTATACAGTACAGCCTGGCAAGTTAATTGTCACGTGCTATTTTTTTCATATTTAAGCATGTTGTATTATATATTGTATTAAACTTTCGTTGTATACAGTACAACCTGGCAAGTTCATTGTCATGTGCTAATTTTTTATTATATTTAAGCATATTCCAATATGTTGTATTATACTTTCGTTGTATACAGTAAAACCTGACAAGTTCATTGTCATGTGCTAATTTTTTGAACAAGCCAAACAGATGTTAGGAGGCCTTAATTCAATACTAAAGCATCATTAAAAAAAATACTAGCGGGAATTGAATCTTTGATCCACTTGGTTGTAAGATCAACCAAAACGATTGACTGTTACTAACCTTCTCTCTCTCTCTCTCTCTCTCTCACAGCAGCTTGCATTACATTTAGACGAGCTTTTCTAAACGGGCGTAATATATACAGACTTCCAGAAAGCTTTCGATAAAGTTGATCACAATACATTACTTCAGCAAATGCAGGACCTTAGTTTCAGCATAATCTGATTGGATTTTTGCATCATACCTAAAATAAATATCTAAAAACGTAACAGTCCGGGACAAGGTTTCTGTGGAATTCACCACAAGATCTGGTATACCACAAGGGTATCATTGAGGTACTATGTTATTCCTCATATTCATAGACGATATTCAAAACAAAGTAAGTCACTCGACGTGTTTAATGTTCGCTGATGACTTGATTATTTTTAGAAATATTAATTCACTTCACGACTGTACATAGTTACAATAGGACCTAGACTCTCTAGTTTACTGGACAGAGAAAAGTCATCTCCTGTTCAATATAAATAAATGTGTCTGGGTATACTATAGTCGATCATTTTCACCAATCCACCATCAGTATACTATACAGGGAGTAGTTAAACAGTTTCTGAATTCAAAGATTTGGGCGTAACCTTTGATGTCTGACTCACATTCGTTAACCATGTCTCGCGTTTGATATTGGACTATTACAAACTACTCGATTTTATAGTGAGAAAATCATGAGAATTTGACTTATATGATTATCTAATAGAACCAACCAGGAATATGCATCTACAGTTTGGGCTCCTCACCAGCTCAAATATGAAAAAAATATATAACAAATACAAAAAAAAACCTCTGATGTCTATGGTACAGAACAAAGGGCGATGATATTCTTCCTTACAAATAAGGTAATTCTAGAAGCCGACCCTCTTTGTATAACAGGAGAAATTCGTGCAAAATGGATTAAAAAAACATCGTACCCACTAGGCCATGGAGTTTGTTTTATCTTGCTTACCAACATCATATTTATAAGAATATAATCCGTTTTATTCTAACGGAGTTCGTCTTGAAAGCATTCCAAGTCACCCTCAATTTATTTCTTTACGGTTTATAAGAGAACTGCTTCAATACATATAATAGTTTAACATATACATGCATTTATCTGTATGTTACTTGTAAAGTTTTTATGGAAAATTGCACATAAATATTTAAACATATACGTGAAGTAATAAAAAGGTAAAAACGAGATATAAGTTAAAAAAACTATAGAATGGTGATAACAAATCACCGTATTGCTGAAATCCATAAAAATGGAAGCCGCAATAATCGAGGAATTCATATATTATAGTTTTTACCAAGCGCGCGAACAATATCCCGCGGGATGGGCAATGCGGTCTGTGGCTATAATGCATACGCGATGCGCGGACTGTTCCCGTTTTGTCAGTGACACGAATTTTCCTACCACAAATCACCACAACTTTGAACGTGTCTACGTGTGTCATTTACGTTTTATTTTTTAAATTATTTCTTATTAGTATTATTTTTTCCATGTGTTTTTGTACTGAAACAAAGCCATGTCGACTACATTATCTTTATGACGCATATCAACTAGTCTGTTTTTCGAGTTTGATTCCGGATGGAACCTTTGTCCTAGTCTGGTCAATAAATAATGAATGCCTTTTTAACATCTACCTGGTTTGTTGGAATAAAGTTCAACATATCAATTAGCCTGATAGGTATCACTGGATACATCAGAAGGGTAGTGTAATGCAATACAAAACAAAACAATTTATACCAAGAAAAGAATGATGAGTTATCAAAAATTTAAATCATTAGTGGATGACACCCTTCTGTCCCACCTTTAGCTTTGTACAGTGTAAATATAACGGCGAACTGTGTGTTGCTTACCTGTTCCAGTGGTTCTTAACCTAAAGGCTTCACCGCATCATCAATTCGGATTTGTAAAAGGTTCATTGTAATTTGTTTAGTAAAACACTGTTTTTTTTCACTAAGCTTAATGGTATAATCGTATTGGGGTTAAGGTTTTCTCTCGTCATCAGGGAGCACAAACTAGACTCAAAAATCAAAAACAAGAAAAGCACAAACTAATCTTGTTTTTACTCCCCTTATGATGAGGTGAAAATTTTGAAACCATTAAGGTTATACCGTTGTGTTTAGTGGAAAAACAGTGTTTTACTAAATAAATTATTGTACAATGTCTTGAAATCTCCACAGTGTTAACAACGCCTATAAATATAAATAGAATAGAATTAACATCATTTTTAAATTATTTGTGTGCATTTTATGAAATAACAGTATACAAAATATCATACACAGCTTCTTAGCTAAGAATATTAAATATTGAAAACGTTTTCTGCAAACATTAAACAATATTTACACATGTAGATAAAATTAACAGCCTTACCAGGCGCAAACAAGAAATTATTTAAGTCACAAGAGGCACACGGACCAATGTTTGCTGGCCACTATTTTAAACAGTTTGTAGGCTTGATCACGTTTTGCAAACATGTCTCTAACATGCCGTTACAAGCTTTGCCAACATGTCGATTTAGTAACAATGTAAAATCGTGATTTGCGATATTAAGCAATTTGGTATCTGCTATAATAGTCGCAAATATTACTTCCATCTCCGCGTAGGAGTTCTAAACTAAGAAATATTTTAAAGGGGCTGCCCACTTTTCATTTAATCTCACTCAGATCAATGTATTCATAGTTTTTTTATGTTATTTAATCACTTAAATCTACACGATTAATATACTCGTACAAAGTACAAGAAGTTTGAAAACTCAAGTAAAAACATGGCATGAATAAATAAACTTAATTCTGAGAGGGAAGAATGAAGTCTTTATAATAGGAGAGAGTGCATGATGCCTTGTGGAACGTGGTGGAAGCGAATGATTTGTGCCAGAATATAATCCAGTGAAGATCAATTATCTCTACCTACCCCAATGGGGCATGTCATGGTGGTGATGACGATGATTCACGTCCAAAAAAAAATAAGGCAAAACATTTCAAAAGATAATTAGTAAAAGAAATATGTACACTGTTTGAATAATTATAAATTCAGAATTTATTAAGACGTATCTAAAATCAACACTTCAAGTCAACGAAGACAAACGTTTATTTTTATGTTTTATAACACAAATGCTCAAATTGGTGGTCTTTCTGGTCATAACTTGGAATCGCAAACATTATGAATATTTTGTTTTGGTGTTTGGGCTCATTCTCTTTCAATTGATGTTCTCTATTTATTGACTATTGTCGATTTTGTACTATAAAGTCTTTGTTTCACGAGTCCCCATAAAAAGTCTCCAAAAGTTCATTGGCGTGAGGTGTGGGGAGAGCAAAGTATATTCAATGCAGCCTCTACGATCAATCCATCTGTTCGGCTAATTTTTACCAAGATGGCCCTCCTATCACGATAGTGGTAAGGTTTCTCATTGTCCCTAAACTTCCCCATCCATAAACTCTTCGCAAATGCATGGTATGACAAATTGTTTTTAAGTATGTATACGGTTTTTTTGTGACACCCTATATTTATATTCACAATACACACACCCTTGAGACTTTGAAATAAATTATATAAGGAAGAAAGCCTACTTAACACAAAACAATAAATACAAAAACGTTATATCAGTTAACCTTAAATCAGCATTTATAGGATTGATTTTCAAAAATTATTTATTTTTTGTTCTTTCCATTTACAGCTTGTTTGGTATTGTTCTTTGCAGTAGTTCTTTAGATTTTTTATTTATCGACTTTCAACAGCAGTCTCACTAGGCTAATAGCTTGTATAAGTATTAAGATTTATAACTTCGGCACCTTTAAAGTAAAACTTTTATGTGAGGTGCCATAGCCTAGAGAGATTTTCTGTTCCGATAACATGAACACAAAATATTGAAAATAGCATTTATTAATTTTATTTTCATTCTTTTGTGTTCATGATTAAATATGATGCATCTGACGGGCTTATTGATACACAGTTATTTATTCCAACCAACCAGCAAATTAATAGGAGAGTATACATAACGAGGTATATGGACGTGGCAGAAACGGATGATGTGAACCAAGATAGAATTAAGTGGAGATCTGTTCTCTCTGTCTACTTCAATAGTGACATGGTGCATATCGTCGTTGTTCTGCGAAAAGCATTTGAGTCCAAATATTGAGTTTTGAGATAAATGCAATTTAAGTTTCGGAAGGCTATGTAAAATCAAGTTTTATGATTTTTTATCTTTTCGTAACAGCGAAACCATACAGCTTTTGGGCATAAATGTTTTTTCCATGTGTAGATATTTTTATTTTAAGTAAAATGGCATCAAAAAGTCATTTTAAGCAAAAATGGACTTAAATGCTTTTCGCAGAACAACGACGATATGATGATGACGACATTTATTTCAATTATATTGTACCGCTTTTTTGCTGTACACAATACAACCTGGTGGGCTTATTGACATGTAACAACATCTTCCAACCAACCAAGATGTTAAAGAGCCCGTAAGTGAAAATCAGACTGAAACTAATTGAAAAAAAAATTGATACTAACAACATTCGAACCCACAATCTCGTGTTGGGACACAATCGTCTTATCAACTTGACCACGGAAGTAATAGGTTGTCTGAAAAGTGTGTTTCGTATTTCTCGAATAAATGTCGTCGATATTCGAAGATGGTGTCCGCCTTGCAAGACCGACTATCACTGATGACGACCAAATCAAGGTAATAATCGAAAATAACCAGAGGCTTACGACACGAGAGATTGTAAAAAATGACGACACGAGAGATTGTAAAAAATATTGAAAACCACGTTTTAGAATAGTGGCATCTTAATACAAAACTTTCCGTTTGAATTTTATCTAAAAATATGTGATTACTTTTTGGACAACAAATTAAAAATTTTACTAACAAATTTACAACGAATCGTGAAATGATCGAACATTTTTTTTTAAATTTAGTAACGTAAATTTTCAAATTTAATTATTTTTACGTAATATTTATTTATGGCTGTATTACGTTGAAGATGAATGAATGGCAAATAAATGAAAAAAAAAAAGGTGTACACTAAATAGATCAGTTCTTCTACCGAAAATCCTCGGAAGGCTTGTATAACATTAAAATATTTAAATGGGATTAAAATAAAAATCCTGATTTCGTAATGTTCATTGATGTTGAAAAAAAAATTATGTAAATGTATTTTTTTAATATGAATTGTGAAATTTTCTTTTGTCGGAATAAAAATTCAAGAGGGTAACTTCGCTGAATTCAAAATTATTAAAAAAAAAACATTTCTGCTTAAAATAATTAATAGGCAATATTAATTCACCAGCGTCCTTTTATCATCGTTAAGTGATAGTTTTTGCACATTTTTTAAACTAAAGTTGTCATTGGATAGTATTTATTTTACAGAGGGGGAGATTGATATAGTTAGACTCTATAACATGTTTGCAATCAACGTGACCTGATAGGTAGGACCAGTTCTTATACCCAAGAGTTGTGGATTCTATTCCCGTTGGTACCAAAAATTCATTAAAACGGTTCCGTCCTAGTTTTCACTTACATCAACATAAACATCGTTTGGGATTGATTGGGAAATATTGATACATGGTAATTATATCGCAAAGTAATTATGGTATTTAAATTACAGTGTAATACAACACAATAAACCGTTAGATTCACCCCGTCATTAGCATTGTTTAAACAGCAATTGATAAAACACTTTCTATTTAGTGATGTTACGTGATTATTTCTTTCCCATGACTTACTTTTTTTTGTATTTTGTGTTTTTTATTGATGTTTGCAAATATATATGAAAAAATATATCGATAACTTTTAAACCTTTTTATTTACATGGTTAAACTTTTTCCCAGATGGTTGAATGATATTTCCACCTAAGTGTATAAATAAATATATATAATTTTGTAAATTGTGAATTGTAAATGACAAAGAAGTTCATATAACTGAAATAAGAATGAGATAGTTTTGTAGGTGGTGGGACAAACAACTTCATAAAACTTAACCTTAAATATATTTTTTAATTATTGATTTAAGCTAATCCGTGAAAGCCGAGAAAGAATTCAAAATTAGTTAAATAAACAGTTAACTGTGAATTAAAATAACTTCATAAAGCTGAAATTAACGAGCAATAAATCTCGGAGAATTTTTTTTTTGAAAAGTTGAGTACTACTCGCACACCAATCGAAATCTAAATCTTAAAAGTTCTGGACTCACGTTGATAAGAACACTACGAAAGAATAAGTAATATATGGTATTCCCAATCATTTTCAGGCAAATCGTTCCCGGGAAGAATTTTCTTCAAATGTTGGGCTTACCAAAGCACTCACTTTAGTCTCTTACGTACCAAAAAAGAGCAAAGCAGTTATATTACTATCTACAGTGCATCACGATAATGATTTGACAGAAAGTAAACAAAGACCTGAGACAATGATAGATTATAACAAATCTAAAGGCGGAACTGATCTAATGGATCAGATATTGCGATCGTATACCTGTAAAATAAAGTGTCATAGATGGTCAATGGCTTTTTTTATGAACTTATTAGATGTAGCTGGATTGCCAGGATAATCATATATACAAATATTTATTGAAAGAGGAACACAGTAACAAACGATAGACGAAATATCTTTCTGGAAGAATTGAGTGAAGAATTGAAATAATAGCAGAGGACCATGACGCTCAGCACTGTGCACACGATAAAAAATAGTTTTGAAAAAGCTTGACAAGTTCAGGACATGTTCGAACATCAACAGCTCTATATCCTTTTTGAGTAGGCATGGAGAACATTATCACCATGTATCCATGCCCCTTTTTGTGTAGACTGAGAGAACATGTCTTCACTTCATTTTCTCTTCCCATTATTTCGTCATTGATTTATTCCCATCTACTTATATTCACAAACTTTCTTCATCCTACTAATATCATCCTCTTAAGCCATAAATGTTTTCCCGATATACTTTATTTTTCATTTTCCAAAATCTCCATTATTAAAGAGATTTTTTTCATATATCGTAATTCATTATTCTTAGGCTACTTGATAAGTTTTAAAAAATCTACAAGAACTTTATAAAAACTGTATTGGGCTAGACCTGATCGTACACAAATGATTAAAATCTTTTGGTTTCTCTTCATTGGAATTTGATAATTGACCATTGACCGGAATCGTCAGAATGGTTCATAAAAATAGCGGAAAAAGAAGTATTTAATAATTCAAAAATTAACTTGCCTCTCGATGCACCATTAGGGTGCAGGCCGCCACTGCATCCCTGATTAACGGCGACATGCAAGCGCCACGGCGTCATATGTGAGTCATACATTGCGCTTTGCAGTGTGCATGGGGCGAAAATGGCGGAAGCGTGAATTTAAATATTTTTATTCATCATCAGAATTATTCAAAATAATACAAATTACATATGTATTCAAATTGTTATAAATTTTTTTTAAATATAGTCTCACAAATCGATATATGGACGCATAAACCTATACAAAATGGATCAAACCCAGACTTAATCTGTTTTAAAATTGTTACAAAAAAAACATACTTCGACTGTATAATATTTTGTCCAAGAGTTAAATAACGAAGTCTGGTTATTTTTCTTTATAAAAAGTCATAAATGTTTAGTTTAAAAATATTTGACAAAATAATTCAACTTCTCATAGTCTTGCGTTAGAGTAGATATCATCATCCCACCGTATTTCTCGCGATATAGACATGAGTAAAAAGATTTCCTACACTCTCTAAATTTTTGCTAAATATTCCCCATCCAACCCACAACTGAAATTCAGGAACAACTTTCACACATCAACGACTGTACTACACACTTTTATGAAGCACTGTCAGCTGGAGATATGATGTGGCTGAACTCTGCCGAGGCCTTGTTCTGTGCAAACTTTTAATTGATTATAGAAATAAGATTGCTGTTACAATAAGAAATTTACCAAGATGGGGATTTCTTCATGAGGACAATACGATATAACTATAAGTGATGCGAGTATCAAGACAACGGACGGGACTCGAAAGCTTTTTTGTCGGATTAAAACCAACGGGACTCGAAAGCTTTTTTGTCGGATTAAAAAGAATAGTCCTAGAAAGATTTCTCACACTATACGAGTATCTTTAAATACGAGTGTGTTTTAAGTTGGTTGTAATAAATTATTTATTTAAGAAAATCCATCCGATTTTGCTTGAACTTCATGGATAGTTAAGAAGTGTATTATTACATTATCTATACTACAATGTAAAACAATACGACACTCGAAGATTATATCCGTTCTGAAAAATCGATTGCACTGAAAATGAACAAATGTAGGCTTTGATGGAAATCGATTCATCGTTGTTCTACACGAGAGATTGCTTAGCCACTGAAACTATTGAAAATCACCGTCTTCGAGCATTTGATGCAATTTTGCTTTTGATTTTGACTCAAAAATAGGAAATTACTATACTTTCTGAACAACCCAATAGTTTATGATCAAACAATGAAAAAAAATACAATGCAGAACGAACTACTAAATTTCAACAATTCATCCTCATTACTGAGATAATCTGCAGCAAAAATGAGATTTTCCCCGTTTCTTTATTTGCAAAAATTTATAATTTTACCCAACTAATCAAAAACAGGGAAAACCGCTTACCGCGATACAAATTGTGCATCAGCGGAGCCGAGCAGTGATGCATCCGAATACGTTTATCATTCGGATGCTGTTAATCTTCATCATCCATCAAAATCACAGCCGTATGCTGTTACGTTCCGCTTGCCACCCTTTGTCTGCAATTACGTGCTAACTTGCCGTGAATGTTTTGCTCGTCATTTGCATCACATTTCAACGTCATTTCTGTTTTTTTTTTTTTTTTTTTCAGAATTAATATAAATGAACAAAACTGCTTTTTTTTAATATCTGTATAGTTTTAAGGTTTTGATATTATTTATTTTCTTTTTGTTTCGAAATATTTTGATATTTTTATGTGTTCCATAGGTTTGCAATTAGGTACTTATTTCCCGTGAATGTTTTTTCTCGCCATGTGTATCATATTCCAATGTAATTCCTGTTTAGCAGTTTTTTTTTTAATAAAAACAAATGGATAACACCGTTACTAAATATCTAAATACAAACGTTATTTTGAAAGTTTTTTATCACATGTTTTTTTTTTAATTTTCCTATATTGAAATATTTTTATAAATTCCATATTAATAGCTACTTTGTTTCCTTGGATTTGCAATTAGGTACTAATTTTCCATTATTGTTTTTTCTCGCCATTTGCATCACATTAAAGTGCAATTTATGTCTGTTTTAGTGTTTTTTTATAGAATTAAAATACATGGATAACATTTTTTATTTCTTTTGTGTTTACTTTTAATATTTTACTTTTGATTTTCATTATGATTTCGATTTGTGTCATTTTGATTTCTTTTGATAAAAATAAATTATTAAATCCAATTTTGTTGTTTATTAACTTTATAATATTCTTTTTTGATTTCAATAATTATTTTTTTCTTCTTGAAATAATAAGATAATTTGAAACTTCATTAAATTATTACTTTGTTTATCTTGTAAAATTATTACAATTAAGTGTTAACTTAAATAATGAAATTATTACAATTATGTAATAATTTATATTATCTTAAAAAGTTATTACAATTAGGTAATAACTTTTTTCTTTTGATATTTTTTGTATACAATAACACGCGAACTTTCCTTAAATGTTATGTTACATTTTTGTTGTTTTTTTTTCAAAATCAAAATGATTGGAAACAGTGAATTTTTCTGGCGTTAAGATTTTTTTACGACTTTTGTATTGTTGAATAAAGAAAGTAACTTTAATTACGAAGAAGATGGTGAAATGACCTTTGATAAAATCAAATATACAACATGGTTACTTAAATCAAGCATACAACATGGTTACTTAAATCAAGCATACAACATGGTTACTTAAATTTACGTGCCCGAATTGAAGATATATGATACACAAACATTTTAAACCATGATTATTAGGTGGAACTTATGGTCATGTGAGAATCCATTAAATTTCCATACTGATTACATTATATTTGCGGTCGAACTTCGAAGGTATAAATAAATATTTCTATATAGTAAAAAAATATGCATATTTTTTTAAATAATAAATATGCCTGAATTCAAAGGTATTCTTGTACCCCCAAATACTAGGTGGAAAAAATGTCTTTGACATTCAAGGGGAGTAGCACAGATAATAAATAAAGATGTCACAGAGGCCTAAGTTAATTTGCCTAGTTGATACATCCGTCTTAAGTTCACATTCATCCCTAATCACTCAAATCTGTATTATGTCGTACATTGTCTCCTCATGTAATCCACTTCCACAAAATATATTTAGCTTCTTTCAGTGTTTTTCCGCTTCCACGTTTTATTCCAATACAACAATGTGAATTCAATCTTATATTCATTTAAAGTCATAGCTATTACATTATGTACAACTTTAATTAATTGTTAAACCAAGCTTATTTAAACATCTGCATCAGATTATGTTGAACTAAATTCGTATTTTCAATCACCGAACGATGGGATTCCCGTTTCAGTCGAGTTTTCAGCTAACTTTATTCGTAACTGTGCAGTAGGCCACCTGCCACTCTTTCGGTTTAAATTTCATCAAATGGTTTCGGTAAAACTTGGTATCTCCAATTTTTATTGTATTTTCTCAAATAACTCTACAAAATTTTTTTTATGCATTTACTCAAATAACAAATTTACTCAAATAACATTTACTCAAATAAATAAGAGTTAACATGTAAACGGTACAACCAACAAAATATTTTTTTGTGTATTTCAAATAATCTATGAAGCCATTATGTATAAACATAAAAATCTTTCATTGTCCATTTTTTTCATGTAAAACCACCTCAAAAGCATTTTTGAAATAATTAATGCAGGAGTCCCAAAACAATATAAACACACTTTGAATGATACACATTAAGATGAAAACTCAAAAGAAGATAAATGTATCTTTTTAGTTATCGCAAGTGCTCTAATTTATGGTCACTGTGATTCATGCACTGCAGATAACTAGAAATCTAAAACAACACGAATAATTTGTTTGGAAATTCGGGCGCATTCTCTTTCAATAACTGCTCAAAATTCGCTTATTTTTGCCGGTTTTGTGTCACAAACTTTATTTTTGATGAATTCCTATAAAAAATCCATCCGCGTGAGGTCTGAGGAGCGCGGTGTATATTCAATGCTACCTCTACGGCCAATCTATATAGATCAGGGCTTCTTAAACTTTTTTCATTCACGACCCCATTAATGATTGCGAGTTTCCTGGCGACCCCATAGAAATATTAAAGAAAGATAAATAAATATTTTTTGATGATGACATCTAGATGTTATAAAATCGTGTATTTAAATATTTGACATTAAAATCTCTCGCGACCCCAGAATTTTGTCGCAACCCATAGTTTAAGAAGGCCTGATATAGATATATCATTACGTACATTGTTTATTAATTTTGAACAAATAAATTATTTGTATAATTTTAGCGACCATGTAACATCCTTATTTACTTTTGTCTATGAGTTCGTCTATGGTATGTAGGTTGGATGTGATTGCCAACTGGAAATAATCCCGACAAATTGTTATAGAATAAAAGTTGAATAAACAGATATTTTTTTACACTTTATCGTCTCTGCCTACCCCGGCAGGGAAATGGCGTGATGGTTTGTATGTAACGACCTCATATTACAACACCACGTTTATATCTGTCTAATATTTTTCATAATGTAATCTCTGATTAGTTCAACAATTTGTATTTTACGTGGAAATGGCATCGTATCTAATCATGAATGCTCACGTCACATACTCGTATTATATCAAATAATTTATATGTAGCTCGATATTGTATCTAGATGGTGCACTAAATAATTTGGAACCAAATCTTCTGATTTTCAAATTATTTAAATACCTCAGAGAATATAATTTTGGTTAGTAACGTGACATTGTGGTGCATTTTGGTATTTGTTATGGTGCAGTTCTAATATTGAATATTGAAATAGGTGAGCGATGAAACTTAAATTTCACTATTCAATTGACATAGGTAAATTTAAATACAATAAACATAAACACACATACCATCACTCCTCAGATCGTTTATAAGCGTTGATGGCATTTTCGGACTAGACCGTCTATAGCAGTGGTCCCCAACCTATGGGCCGCGGCCCGGTACCGAGCCGTGGACCAAATGGTACTGGGCCGCGCAAGGGCCTGCTTAAAAATCAAAATTACTTTTGAAAAATCGAACATACCCAATAAAACTTAATTATAGCTAAAAATAATTATTCCGTTGAAAACCCCTTCACGCTAAGTCCACCAACCTTCCGACAATACCTTCGAAATAAAACAACACCACACTACCATATGCATGCCGCATGCGGAGTTGTCCTTGATTCCGAAGGCGGTCTTGCCGTAACTTAAACAAGGCAAATACTATATATTTTATATACTTAATATATACATAAGATGCCAAAAGTCGTCCTCTGTCGAAGATCGAGTCGAGACGTCTATCGATTGAGATTTGAGATCTTATCAATACTTAAAAAAGTGAAAATCGGGATATATACTCGTACTTAACTGTTGGAAGCTTCCTTATAGGTACGAGCTGTACGGGACGTGGCTCTTCCATTTCAATATGTATCTAAATAATAATGTACCGGGAGTCTGGTCTGGCAGAGCCAAAATAAACACGATTCAATTAAAAATATTAAATCAAAACACATAAAACTTCAACATCAAAACTTTTAAAGAAAATAGATAAATAACTTTCAAGTTAATATATCTGCAAGATATCAGAATAACATTAAAATCCCGATATTTAACCCTAAGCATTCTCAAAATAAATTATTTTCTCTATCTTGGAAAAAAATACTTTCAACCTTTCGCTGAACCTTAAAAATATTGAAAATACCCATCAATCCAAACTTAATAATCCTTCATTGTTATTATATATTTTTTCTTCATTTTTCCCACAAACCTTGTGTTTTCTCTAATATTATTTGTCACTATAACTTATGTGCCACAGTTGTAAATGTTATTATTGTACAAATATATTGTAATTAAATTTAAAAAAAAAAACTACATTCAATGTCCCCCCCCCCCCCCCCAGTGGGCCGCGGTAAAATTATGAAACGTTGACCGGTCCGCGGCGACAAAAAGGATGGGGACCACTGGTCTATAGCATAGGTTCCCAAACTTATTTGACCCACTACCCCTTTTTCAACAAAAAAATACACAAGCCCCTCCTAGAAATTTACCTTATTTTAAATTAAATAAAACAAAAAAATGTAGTGTACATTTTTTTGTGCATATCTATAGTGTTATAAATTAGATACGCTGATACTTAAATTGTTAAATTGTTGAAGTATTTATTAAATAATTCTAATGAGAAAGATGAATCTGCTGTACTGCCACCAATTTATTAATGTCTCGCAGTTTGTCATTTGCAATAAAATTTCAGCAAAAAAATTATGCAACTATGAGAGTATTTTTTTAATTTCAAAAAGGTGTTTTGGAAATAAAACAATTTGGAAAATAAATTATAAAGGTATTTATTAAAATAAAAGTTATTTCTTAAAATAAGTAAGTAGCCCCCCCTACTTTCCGGCCAGCATGGTCCCCACACTTCCCACCAGTACCCCCAGGGGAGGGGGGGGGGGATGGGCCCACTTTGGGAACCTATGATCTATAGTATCCTTGAATTTGGTGTCAGTTTTTTTGTGCACACTATCGTTTGTTCTTGTTTGGAGTATTTGACAAGACAAACTTTCTCGAATAGATCTTGTTTTCTTTCTGCAGTATTTTGAAGCTATCTTCTCTTTTTGATTCGGAGTACTTTTCTATTTCGATGACTTCTCTCATAATTTTTGGATAAACATACTATTGTAGAGGGAGGGAATCAAGCGTCTCGTTACATTTATTTCCAAATCTTATTTCCTAAAACTCTTGTGTTCATGTATTGTTTAATTTCATTCCATATATATTTTTTCATTACTTAAAATATTTTTTGTTAACAAATTCCTTTCTTTATTCATTAAGAACAAATTCCTTTCTTTTGGCACGAGGGTCGCATGTTGGATTCCCGTTGATTTTTTTTTCGGAGTTGTATTTCATTACACTCGTTATATACAGTATAACCTGGTGAACTTATTGCCATGTGGCACCCTCTTCCAACAACCAGAAATATATTACAGAAGTCTTACATGAAAAACTAGATTCGAACACTATTTATTTAAATCTGAGTTATAACAAGAACTGAACCCGCAATCCCAATGTAGGATACAAGTGTCTTATCAACTGAGCCACAAGGGTAGTGTAAAAAAGAGAAACGTATATTTTGTTTTACAGTACAGATAATATCCATGGCGTAGTTGGTGATACAACTGTTTTCTAGCCGGGAGTTTGCGGGCTCGATTACAAATTGGATTCCAAATTATCAAATAGGGTTTCAGTCTGCTTTTATGTGTCGTTTGATGGATGATATTGTTATGGTAATTTTATATAAATTTATAAATAAAATTTTAAAAATGTTGTTTTTACCATATTTCAATAGAACTTAAAATATTTTACCGAAAATGGTCTAAGAAAATTCTTTATCGATTTAATGTGTATTATTCGCTATTTAGTGTACCAAACAACCCCAATTAACTTCCTTCCAAATTTTCATTAGGGCCACCATAATTCGACATGATTTCTCACTCAGAGAAAGGGGGGGGGGACTTGGTTCACCTATCCCATTTTCCCAGCTATTAGATTGATGGTTGGATCAGTAATTTGACGAGTCCATTAACATTCGTGTAGTTTATACAGAATATGTAATGTTGGTAAATATCACCAAATACCAAAAAAGCAAACATAACTGTAGCCATTTCAAAACTTCACACATCATTATTTTTTTAATATTTTTTACATACTAATCACATCATTTTTTTTATATTTATAAAGCTAATTTATCTTCATTATCATCATCACCATCCCCTTTGGATGTTGACATAGAAAACAGAAATCCACTCTATTCTATCCTGTTGTACATCCGTAACTTCTGTTATGTCCATAAACATTCGACGACCTCCGTGGCCTGGTGGTAAGACGCTTGTCTGGCGATCCGGAGGTTGCGGGTTCCATCCCCGCTGGAATCCAGATTTTTTTTAAATGAGATCCAGTCAGGTTTTCACTAAGGACCCATTAAAACATCTTTTTGGTTGGTTGGAAGACATTGCCACATGGAAATAAACTCTCCAGGGGGGGGGAAAAACTTATAAGACTTTTATAAGACTTTTCCTTCTTCCCTTTTTTTCGTCTTTCTTATTTTTTTCCTACCATCTGCACTAATCGACTTCACTTTACTTCTGTATTTATTATGTATCCAGTTAGAAGTAAAATCGGATGACTGTATTACAGATTAGGTATGAAGTGAGCTTAATGCTGATGTGTTAAATAAGATTAAAAGGAGCACTCATAGATGGTTTGGACACATGGAACGAATGAATTAAAAATACAAAACAAATACATAGTGTGAATGTAAGTGGAAGACGTGATAGAGGAATACCAACGAAAGAAGTATGGTTGGATCAAGTGAGTGATATTTTGAGAGTAGAAAGCGTAAGAAGTAAGAGAGTAGTCGTAGGAGCTGTAAAGGAAAATGTATGAATGTGGAGAAATATGTGTATCGAATTTTTTCTACGTGACTTAAATTTCAGACTATAATAAATATTATTTTCTCTTTTGTTTCATATTTCAGTTATCACATTTATTTTAGTTATGACATTTATTTTAGTTATCACATTTATTTTAGTTATCACATTTATCTTGATATTTCCAACTTCTTTCATGTCTTTCATCGTTAATTTTTTGCGTGGCCAAACCATCTTAATACTCTTTTCTTTATTTTAAGCAGTCCTTTGTTAAAAAAAGAAATGTAAAATCAAAGTGAGTTTTAATCAAACCATAATATACCAAAAGAAATGTAAACTCTTCCCTTCAAGATAAACATATTTACTATCAATACTTTTCTCTTTTGTTTCATATTTCAGTTATCACATTTATTTTAGTTATGACATTTATTTTAGTTATCACATTTATTTTAGTTATCAAATTTATCTTGATATTTCCAACTTCTTTCATGCCTTTCATCGTTAATTTTTTGCGTGGCCAAACCATCTTAATACTCTTTTCTTTATTTTAAGCAGTCCTTTGTTAAAAAAAGAAATGTAAAATCAAAGTGAGTTTTAATCAAACCATAATATACCAAAAGAAATGTAAACTTTTCCCTTCAAAATAAACATATTTACTATCAATACGCAAGTAATAAGAAAAAAAGTCATTTTCTCACACAAATCATCCTTACAAACCATAAGAATGTCAATCTGAGCATTGCGCAGTATTCTCACCCTTTTATTTACCTCAAAAAAGTAAGCAAAAAGACGTGGAAACGATGTTATTATTTTACCGAGATGTTTTTTGCGCTTTTTTTGTATCATTCGAAGAGACGCCACTCGCTTTGTTTGTTAGATGGCGCTTGAAACGAGGGCACTTGGAGAATATGAAAGGCATCCGCCCCCTCTGTGGTCCTCATTAGCAACTCACCTGTGGATTTTTCCAAAGTGGCGGGAACACAAGTGTACACCGCCATTTTGAATCTTGAGTTAAGAAAAATGTTTTGCGCACGAAAATTTATTTTCCTTTGATGTAAATTTAGCGATTATCAAAGGAAAATAAATGACATCGGCAGGAACGTTTTATTAGTGGCAACAAATTATATGCTCTTGAAAAAGTTAAAAAAAGGTTACGGGGATATTGGAACCAATTGACTTATACTCGTATGTTTTCACATTAATTGTTTAAATGAAACAACATACACAAACATATTATTTTTATAACTAAATAAATAGCCGATAGGGCAATGTAAGCACATATTTAATGAAAGCATTTTCAAAATCTACCAAAATGAAGGTTCACAAAATCGTATTAGTGCAAATATTGATGTATGAGACTAAAACGTGGACGATGACTATGAATGAAAGGAGTGGAATGAATGCGGTAGAATTGTGTACACTTACACAGAAAAGTATACAATATATCAATGTATGACAGAATAAAAAATGTGAATTGTTAAGGACGAATGTGAGTAAAGAGCTATTTATTAAGTTATTTAACACTTTTATCGCAAACACAATCTGGCGTGATTATTGTCAGGTGGCAATCTCTTCCAACCAACCAGAGTAAATGAAGTAAGTTACATGGTCGCAAAAAAAAACATTTAAATTACTATCCATCCCTATGAACACATATGCACGTGAGCATATGCCCCACAAAGACGGACAATCACCCGAACATACCTTTTCATATAAAGTGAGATATCATCAATCAAAGGAAAAGGAAGGGATGATGGAGAAGGAAGGAAAAACAATCAGAAATGAAACACGTTATGTTACTGACTAGATATTAAGAGCTTTTTCGGTTGCTTCTTAAAGCATGCCAAGGACGAAGCGATTCCAGCATTGGTTTGTAACTGATTCCAGAGTCTCACTGCATGGACAGCAAAGGACGACGTAAAAAAAGAGGAGCGGTGAACTGATAAGGCTAATAAACAATCTGTGTTTGAACGGTGGTCACTTAATTTTGTCAGTCAAAACTATAGTAGAGAAACAATATAATACTATGGTGCCAGCAGTAAAAAATAAAAATATCATTTAAGAAGATTTTTTTTCAATAGATGTCATTATTATGCATTAAATATTTCAAACAGAATTAAATGCAGACCGCGTAAAAATACAGGCATATTATTGTTTTCTACTTGCCTACCAGATTGCATTTGCAATAAAAGTGTTAAATAAATAAAAAGTTTACGGATTTTTTATTATTTTATATCTTAATTTTTTAAGTTGTGTTGTATCAGCGTGTGTTGTATATAATGCATATTTTAACAATGAAATATAAGATGTAAAAGTACGCTTGCTCCATAATCCTTCTGCAAACGTAAATTTCTATCTTATTTTAACATAGCATTCAATGGCTCCATATACGCGACGTTCAATTACGTGCGGTTTCCTTGGGACTAATTACAAGCATAAATAGAGGAATCACAGTATTTTATTATCAAATTTTATTAATCTCAACGACATGTTTTTACCTACTATATCAAAGATATCCTCAGACAGAATATTTTCAAGATACGAGGTAGAAACTCGTGTTACAGTAATTAATGAAATTACTAATTATTATACTGTACCATGGACTTCCACACAGTTAAAGCTGAAACTTTTAATAAACAATAAGACCGTTCGTCTCATGTGCTATACGAAATGACTGTACAAGATGAACAAGCTAAAATAGAGAACCAAAAGCTAAAGAAATAATGAACTTAAAATAAATATCTAAACATTTATTATGTTTTACGAGTATAAATACCATATCTAGGCTAAAGTTTTTATTTGTATGCAATAAATACACCAGACAGTATAAATCAAGTCTTGTCTCTGGTATTGTGTCTCCAGTTTGTGGTCAAATTAGTATGTAATTTTTTAAATATTATTTTTGTTATTGCCATCAAACAACACAAAATCGGCGGTACTTACGTCCGTATGTAATGTGTCCATAATGACTGGTCATAAACTTTTGAAAAATTCAAGCTTTTTCACGTAAAATGTTGCTATCGAAGAATTTTAAGAATGAGTTATAAAACTTTTTTCAAAATGTATTCAAGTTCTTGATTTACTTTCATCATAATTGAAGGGTTTTTGCAGATTCATTATAAGTTTTAAAGTAAATTATTTAATATCGCACTTTTATTATATTTAGTACAACCTGACACTTGTATTGCCATATAATAATCTCTTCTACTAGAAATATATTATAAAGGCATTATGTGGAAACCAGGCTTGAACCCTTTTAAATAAATGAAATATCAACGAGAATCGAAACCGCAATGGGTAGAAGACAGGCGTCATACCACTTAGACTACATACACCACGAAGTAATTTAGTTTAGATTAATGCTTCAATAGTCACTTAAACTTTTTTTATTATGTTAGCTATTTTTTTATCGGTGAACCTATTATTTATTATGTTGACTGAATTGGTTGTTTTAACTGTCATATATTTATTTTTTGTTTATAATTTACGTGAAAAAGGGTGCGTGCTGAAAAACAAGGTGGGGGTGTACCTCGACTGGGGAGATATCATAAGATGAGCCTTTTGATAGCTTCTCTCACAAATGGATTTTCTTCGCCATTAACATGAAATTAATATATATGCAATTGCAGGATATATCTACATACTAAGTTGCCTGACGGGACCGGACAACCGTCGTGGCCTAATTGGTAAGACGCTTGTCTCCCAGCCCGGAGGTTGCGGGTTCGATTCCCGTTAGAACCCAGATTTTTTTTAAAAAGAATTCCAGTCTGGTTTTTACATGAGGCCTATTTAACATATTTCTGGTTGGTTGGAAGATATTGCCACATGGCAGTAAGCCATGGTTGTACTGTATACAACGAAAGTGTAATACAATACATTTATACAATAAGTTGCTATGAATAAACCTATATTTATTAATTCATTGTTCCCCTTTATTATTTTACTGTTTACTATATTACCTCACTGTAATATCCAAGGCCTACTACAATTGATAAATATTTTTTTTATTTAATTAACATGCTTTTCGTTATATTTTTAGATTTTTTTATATTCTGGTTCCGTTGAAAATATTAATAATCTTTGAAATCAATATTGAACGTTAAAATGTTGTCAAATATTTTATTTTCTTTTTTAATCGACTGACATCTGCCAAAGCATCTGTAGAACCGTTAAAATATTCAATCACACCTCAAAGCAGTGTCGAGCAATTATTTAAAATAAAAAAGTAATTAACATCAAACGACGTTAAAGGCAACATTTATTTGTTTATTGTGCACAACGTTTGGGGTTGCCATAATTTTCCAGACCACCGCGAAAGACGACAAGAATTCCAAGTAATAACTTCCCGCCATCTTTTCTGAGGGATCAACTCGAAACAAAAGCAAATAATTACAGATTTTAATTACTTTTTAATTGAGGTTTCCGTTTGCCGCTTGTTTTGTCAAGTTCTCACTCGCTTAATGTTAAATAAATGGCTTTTTCCTCTCTTCCTTGTAGGTACTAAATTGTTGACTTTTCCTCCTAGAACGAATGGAAATCTTTAAACAGGACCGTACCTATATTTAATGTTGCCTGTTCACAAAATACCTATTAATACTTTTCAAAAATCCGTATAAATATCGTAATTTACAACGTAAAATTACTTAGTATAACTCCATACAAATGTCTAATCAACTAGCCCACGACCTTTTTGGCCTAATTGGTTTAAGGTCTAACTGGGGATTGTGAGTTCGATTCCCGCTGTTTTTTTAAATAATTTCTACACTTTTACATATTAATAGTTGTTTGGAAGAAATTGCCACATACCAATAAACAAGTCAGGTCGTACTGTATACAATGAAATTTAATACAAACCTCATTTTATTACGAATTTATTATGGACTTATAGGTTTTCAAACTAGTTGACTCGTGACATAATAAATTTTGTCAAAATACAAATTATGTTTAGTGTAATGAAATATGTAATTTATGTATTAATATGTTCTCATTCACAATACAGTCTTAGAATTTTCAATTACATAAAAATATGTGTCATAATTAAAAAAAGTACATAAATATATTCAACAGTCACTTAAATATGTTGATGAATGCTTTCTTACGTTGACACTTCCAGTTTTTTTTTCTTTTGACAATGTAATATGAAATACATATGTAATTACCCAAAGCAGTCCTGTCCCGCTCAAAAGAGTTAAGACCATTCCAACAGGCATTGCGGCTGGGAGACCCGTTCTTGCGTTTGTGGCAGAACAGTTCCTGCAGCCGCAGTATAGTGTGATTGTTAGAAGCATTTAACAGTAATCTTTCTAGTAATGCTGGACAGCTTACAACTCCTCGAACGAGTCTAACAACGTACGAGTATATCAATGTTTGAAACTCGCGCTGTGCTACTCTTATCAAATGACAGACATTTTTTCCGCCTAATATTCGGAGATATGAGGATATCTATGACTTCAGCTTTATCTATTCTTTCCAAAAAAAATGCCGATGAGCTCCAATTGTCTTACATCGGTGTGCAATCGGATCCAGTACAGGGTTGTGGCTGATGAGTTTGCTGGTGTGAAACGGCTCACTTACTTAAATCAAACTCCACAGCATAGTTCTGCTTTACAATTGAGTTGATGTTAGAATGGCAAACGGATCCTTGATCATGAGGCCTAACAATGACGACGATATCCAAGCATTCCCAACAGAGACTGAGTAGGATAAAACAATAGGGAGACACCAAACTCCCTCATATGGAGATATTGCAGATATTTTTTCTATACTTTCTTTACGATGAGTGAATTCTGAGCTCCCCCAATGGGCTTCAAACGCAAACATTACTTTCTAGTTTGTTTACAAACCACCAAAGAGCGTTTTGAGCACGGTTGGTATTTCAACTCATATCACAAATTCTAGAGTTTTGTCAGCTGAATTGCACATAAGTTCTATGCGAGGACCAAATGCGAGATTGCTTAATCTTTAATGTTGTCTGTGTGGGGTTTAGTTATAGATTCTAGTATAAAAATTTAACATATTCGAGCGATAATATAAAATAATTTTGCACTTTGATGCGTTGAAATATAATTAATTATTGTAACTCCACTCAAAAACGTTCTTAAGATCTTGCTGTAGGTCTAAGCAGTCAGCATAGGAACGAATCTTCTTAAATATTTTGAGGTCATCAGCAAAGAGAAAAAACATGAATTTTCTTATAACTCTACCTAAATCATTTAAAAAAATGAGAAATAAAATAGGTCCAAGATTACACCCTTGGGGACCACCTGAGTAAGTAGTGAAATAATCGGAGTTGTAGTTATAGATTGGTTCTATATAAGGAACAAATGCAAGATGTAGAACAAGGCAACCAGAAATTTTATTTTGTCTGTACGGATCTGATTTTCGAAAAACTTAATCATCATTTTCATATTGCCTCATTCAAGAAAGAAGAATCAACAGTTATCAAAATACCCATATTATGATAAATAACTTAGAACGTTAAACTCACGTTAAAACAAGCAGGCATTGAAATGTTTTGACTCGTTACATAATAAGTATTGTTGACTTGTTACATAAGTGCTTTTTTTTGTAGTAAAATATACAATTTTATTACAAAGTGTATTCGATATTTTCGAATAACGTCGTCATATCCTCCATAATGACGCATAAAAAAATTATAATGAATAATTCTTTCGATACCCTTTTCCTGATAAATACTTAATAATTCCATATTATCAAAACATCTCCTATTTATTGTATTAATTTGTCATGAGATTATTGTTTTCTTGTCTTATCTAAAATATTTTTTTAATTTATTACACCCTGTTATCATAATTATCAATGTATTATTACGCTGTGGCTTATGCAGTATACGTGTATGATCCGGCTTAACCCTTTCTGTCCTGTGATGTGTACCTAGTACACATTGCTTCAAAAAAATCAATATCTCTATAAATATAATAAATTCTGGGTTCAGATTTTAGGTATTCCTCCGTAATACATTTACGCATTGAATGAAAAAATAATATTAATAATAATTAGCACTTATCGGCGACATCAGAGATACTTTGTGAAAATTGGGAATAAATTCACCAATACAATCAAAAGTGTGACGTAGGTATACTTATTCTAAAAAACCGCTATGTGTGAGGAAGTGACGCTATTCACGTCTCACTCTACTTCGGTATATGGGAACGCAAGAAATAGAATCTCAGTTCACTCGCTTCTCTCGTTTAGCAGGTCGGCGGCTTTCGGTAGAGGAGGTCGTTTTGCCCGTTTTGTGAACGTTGGCCGATGTTTTTAGCAATTAAATTTCAATTATTATGACTTTTAACTTCAAATTTAATTAATTTAAGCGATTGGCTATGAATATTCTTATTTTTTTTCTTTTAAATCGCTCATTTTTACATGTGTATTGATATGTATTGAATACACACCACCGGAACGGGCGGATTTTTTTAAGCACAGAAGGGGAAAGGTTAATAAAGATTGTGTCGTAGTGAGTCGAGTCGTGATCAATTCGATGCACACTATATTAGTAATTTATGCATTACACATTAAATAAAAACATAAATATACTCGTATGTGCCATATAAAGAATGATTGTTTGTAAAAACTGGTTTTATAATAAAAATTAAGCTTTTATCAAAGGTCTCGACTTTAACTTTATGGCACTCCATAATAGAATATTCAATACCAAATTACTTTGTTATTCCACTAATTACATGAATCCCAGCTACGTGTGTTTCTACCTCTTTTCTCGAGACTCTTCATTCATTCTGCCTAAGGAGAGTCTCGGGATAGGAGATAGGAACGCGGGTCTTAATGTAATTAGTTGAATAACAATGATGAACCCCGAGCTTCGTGCTACATCATTGGTTCTTAACCCGAAGGCTCGATTACTGGAGCCGAAGACAATATCGTTTCCCGGTCATGCTCTTCAATGTCTCCGAATGACTAATTCGGGTCTGTTTAAGGATAATACCATATTAACGGGAAAAAACAAAGTAAGAATAGTCAATTGGCCCTAAGTTAGGTATTCTCCTGCCTTTCAGGAATCTAACAAGGTTCTTTTGAGGAGCCCGGGTGTGATGCATCATTTAACCATAATAATTATTATTTTAAGGTCGTAACGGCCCTGTTCTTCGGTTTGGTACACAGGCACAACAGAAACTACCGCCATTTGAGAACATTTTAGCTGTTTGATAACATTTTAATTACTGGAAAATGATGGACCGCTTAGTACTCTTTGAGTAAATATTATTTTTTGGTTGTAACAAAAAGCCATTTACGTATTTTTGTCCGGCTGCGAAAGATAATTTAAATTTGGAATTATTCGTAAATAAAACTCGTATTTACTGTGTAATATAATTTTGTTTATATAAAAGTTTTCAAGGGGAATATGAAAAATATAAAATTATGAATGGAAAAGTTTTCAAGGTGAATATGACAAATATATCATGAATCGAAAAGTTTCCAAGGTGAATATGACATATTTGACGGATATTATGAACCGAAAAAACACTACATAAAAAACCGTTTAAGAGTGGAAAAATGTATGAAAAAAGAAAATATATTTTAAGAATAAAGATTTGGGGATTTTTCATTGTTTTCACTCTTTTATCACTGACATTTTTCTAGCTAGATTGAAAAAATATTTCACGTGACAATTAAACCGTCACTTTCGAATGTATACAACATACATAACATCGCGTTGTTTCCCTATTAGGGTTGGCAGAGAGAACAGCACCAGAATTTTCAATTAAAACACACATCTTTCACCTCTTCTACATCCATACACCGTCTCATACAACTCCTACCAATTCTCTGGAATTTTAAATTTCTTTCTTTCAAAATGTCCATCTCTAGATACAAACATATTTTTCTCGGTCTACCTAGCTCGTTTATTTTTAAGCAATATACAGACTAACTACTTCGATATTCACTTTGTTAAGTTAATCAGTGATTTCAACCATCCCCTATATTCAAAGATAATCTTCTTAGGACTTTGAAAGTGTTGCAAGGAAAATAGCAATACCCGAAACAGTCCCACTGAGGAGGAATATAACTCTTCCAATAAGTATAGCACTTGAAAGTGACCTTGTTGGTAAATAGTCATTTATCCAACCCGGTGGCCATGGATTCGTTTCTCTTGATAATCAAATTTAAAAAAATATAATCTAATCAACTTATCACTTAAGACTTGTTAAACACGTTTTGATTATTTGAAAGAAATTGCAACAAGATAAGAATTCCGTCAAATTGTACAAGATAAAAAAAATATACTAATATTGCATGTATATTTGAGAACAAGCTTTGTATCAATGCAGTTGGATCATTCTAAACACTTTTATTTCTAATAACTCGAGACAAATATATGGTATGTTATTCTAAGACGATTGGTAACGTATACCAGGAGCTGATATTTCTTCGTAAGTCGAAGAATAGTAGCCAACCATGCTTCGTTGAAACCAGGTCAGGTTATCTTGGATATTTTTCCTGGACCTTATCAAGCATGACCGTGTTTCGTGCCCTCTTCAAGCTCCAATTCAAGCATTTCTTTTCAATTGGTTACGAACTAATGAACTTGTAGCGACCGTATGCGCGGTCACTGAACCCACGAGACGACCTTTGCCCACCTTAACAATGCGAGACAAACAATGCCAAAGTCCACGCGATCGGTCATTCAACTCACTACCAGTGAAGACCGCATTCCATGAGGAAAGGAGAGGGCTATGATGTTTGAGGGATGTTTTTCTTTCAAACGATTAGGGTATACTTTAGATTGTTTGAAGGATCTAAATATTCCATATTTTTAAACTCTGAATCCCCAACCAGGTATATCGGAGGACCAAATGCGAAATCACTATGAAATAAAATTCTCAGATATAAACAGTATATAAATAACGATATTTATGCGAACATATGTATGCATTAATATGGTGAACCTTTAACATAACCGATTTGATGTTTTGGACATTTTAAATAACATGGCCAAGAGATAACCTTATCTACGGCCGGACCTATTAATCGAGCTTTAAGGTTTAAACCAGGAATAGAACTTTGAAGAAAATTACCTCTCTTTCTAATAAATTGATTGTTCTGAATCGATCTAATAGGGTTGGGTACTATGATAAAGATCTGCCGTTCTGTAGCGTGGAATATCCTGCCGCTTAGTGTTAGATATATGGGTGGCGTGTGCAGCTTTAGGAAGCACTTGAACACACCCCTTTTTAGGAGGTTTTATCAAAATATATGATTGTATATAAACACTTCAAATATACACTACACTACACTTAAAGCCAAATGTCATACTATCACATATCGGAAGACCCATAAAGCTATATTTGTAGTTCATATTTCCTTGATAAGTTGTCCGCGGTTTTTTTATTTATTTATTTATTTTTTCAAAACAGGCTTAGCCCAATTACGAGTACTTTGAAAAATACAAGACATTAAAAAAGTTGAAAAATTACATGGAAAACAAAAAAAAATTATATAAAAAATAAAAAATAATGCATATGTATACAAACGAGTATATACACACAAACATATGTTACATATATATTCAGTCACTTAAGTATGTTGATGAGTGCTTTCTAACGCGCTTAATCTAAGAAGAAAATTTACTTTTGCTTTTGGTAATGTGATATGAAATATGTCAATATCCGAAGCAGTCCCGTTAAGAAGAGTTAAGGTCCTTCCAACAGGCATAGCGGCTGGAAGACCCGTTCTTGCGTATGTTATTGAGAACAGTTTTTGCCGGCGTAGTCTAGTGTAATTGTTAGGAACATTTAACGCTAATCTTTGTAGTAATGCTGGACAGCTCACAACTCCTCGAACGAGTTTGACAACGTATACTAGGAGACGCAGATATCTTCTTACGCTCAAGGAGTTATACCCGAGCATGTCCAGCAGGAACTGAGTAGGATAAAGCCATTGATAGACACCGAACTCTCTCATGTAGAGATATCGTAGATATTTTTTTGTACTTTCTCAACCATGAACGAGTTCTGCGCCCCCACTGGGCTCCAAATGTAAGCATTGCTTTCTAGTTTGCTACAGATCAATGAATTAAACAACGTTTTGAGATTCTCATTACAAATCCTAGAGTTTTATAAGCTGAGTTGCACATAGCTTCTATGTGAGGACCTTGTTTCTGAACGTATACAGATGCGGTACCTAATCTGATGACCGCAGAAACTATATTTATACCTATATTTCACTCAACCTATACAAATTTATTTTGTAATATTTTTAATCTGTCTATAATAGTCGGTTCGAGTCCCGAGCTGGAGCGCATTTGAGTAGAACTATTTAAACGGCGCAATACAAATTGTCATTCTATTATTATAGAAAAATAATTACGAGTATTTTTTTGTCATACCCATTAGTTAATTTTTTTTGTATCGTCCTGAGGAAACAACTCCGGAATATATTCTAAATTGGTATAAAACAGTCGTGAAAATCTTCGAACATATTATCATTTAATAACTTGACATACAAGTTGTATGGAAATATTCAAAATATTTAATAAGCGTTTCTTGTTTTCGATTATGATCTTTATTGTTTACTTTACCTGGAGCATATCTGACTTGATAGTATTTAATGTAAATTGTTAATTTAACATGAATTCATATTATACAGGTTTTTTTTTATTTTACCTTTTCCTAAACCGACTTCTTACGTGAATTTTCCAAAGAGGAAGTTTGAATATTTTCGTTATTCCTCGTTTCGAATGCAATTTCGAGCTTCGTAAAAATTATTCAACAAAGTTATTTTTCAAAGTAACAGCAAAATAAGTATGTGAAAATTGTATAGTCCGACACTACTAAATAACTTTACTTCCACTCGTCATTTGAAAGTTTCACTCAAAGTGCTAACTGTACCTTCAAAAACGAACTACAGTAAAACCTTTAGAATTTAAAAATAAAATTCAATAAACTAGAATATTACAATTAGTGACTTGTAATCCGTGTTTTAAATGCATCCTGTTCTTCAATATCTAAGATGAAAAATATATTAATTGACAAAGACATTCATTATGTGTACGAGTAATAGCAAATATGATTGGAAAACACTGTAGAGGATGCAGTGATGGAAACAAGAAAGAAATATTTCAGTCATATGGTATTTCAATGTACTCGAGAAAATTTTGGATAAATTACAGAGTTTAAAATAAGTACAGTATTGTAATGCATACCGAATTATATTTAGACTATCAATATATTGTAGTGGTTTGCTAGGTTTTGATGCGTTTCTGAGGTAACGCATATGAGCGTATAATACAAACATGATCGTATAATACATGAACGTATAATACAAACGTAAAATACATGAGCTTATAATACAAACATGATCGTATAATACATGAGCGTATAATACAAACGTAGAATACATGAGCTTATAATACAAACATGATCGTATAATACATGAGCGTATAATACAAACGTAGAATACATGAGCATATAATACAAACATGATCGTATAATACATGAACGTATAATACAAACGTAGAATACATGAGCTTATAATACAAACATGATCGTATAATACATGAGCCTATAATACAACCGTAGAATACATGAGCTTATAATACAAACAACTCATCAATTAAATTTATTGCGAGTCAACAATATATGCTACGTTACTGGAAAATATGGCAAGCAACTAGATAAACGTTAATTGTTACAAGAAGTGAATATTATACATTTAAAAATTACTATCACTACGTCTTCTTATTCTCCCACATGGAGCATGTGGAAGATTTAAATTATTCCTAGATGACTCTTGAGGGGTGCTGCATTCTCGAGACTTTTTGGCTTTCTTTGGTGATCGGAGTAGATATTTTTGTTTAAAAAGCTATTTAAACCAGCCTTGTTTTACCAATATTGGAAATATGTTTAAAACGTATGGATGTGAAACAAACAAGAGTGTCGTTCATTGAGTCATGGTAAACCTTAACAAATGCAAATTGGTGATACAGACACCTTGATAAAATATTGTCACCAATCCCAATTAATGAACCATCGAATTTAGTATTCGAGAGTAAAAAATATCTATGACTTCGGTATAATCCATTCATTCAAAAAATTAAAGGGGGTATAATGGTGGACTCCGATCGTCTCAAATCAGGTGTGCAATACAACCGATGTAGCCGATGAGTTAGCTAGTGTACAATGGCTTACTTATTAAAAAAGAGAAAAAATAAGAAAGAGAAGAAAACTTCACGGTACAGCATCGATTTCCAACTGAATTGACGTCGGAATGGTGAGGGTATCCTCGATTACGAGGGCCAGCAACGACGATGACGTCATGCACGATCTTGTATAAAAAAGCACTGTATGAAACTTAAACAAAAATAATAATAACTCCGGACCTCGTTATGAAAAGGAATATTTAAGATAAGATTAATATTTCAATATTTATGTTTAAACAAGACGCATTGAAAATGTCTGCTTTCAATTTCATAATCTGTAAGATTAATGAAAGCCGGTTATCTCAAAATGCGTTGAACATATATGAAAATATGGGGAAATGTGTTAAAAAAAACATAGTTTCAATAGATTTTGCTTCGACGTAGCTAAAATATATCAAGTTTTAAGATATTTCTAGTTTTACATTGAAAAAATCTATTTACAGTCATGTTTAATGAAAATAAAAAAGGTCATATTTATTTATTCATGTGGTACTGCTAAAACTTGATTATTACATATACGAGTATACATATCATGACGCCATTTCCCTGTCGAGGTATTCAGAGAAGACGGAGTTTAGGCAGAGTTTTAAACACGACAAATAATTATACTCGCGTGCAGCTCCAATGATTTATTTGACATTATATTTCCTTCTTTTATAATATAATTATATAGATCGAACCAAACTTTTATTGGTCCTCCTCTGCCTTCAACTCACATTTGCGCGGTATATTTGTTGTGTAAGTATTTCTGCATTCATTTGTTCTACGTGGCTAAACCATCTTCAACTCGTTTTAGTTAAGATTCATCCCAAATCTCTTCATACCGTATTCTGTCTTTCATTTCTCCCCCCCCCCCCCCCACGCATTTATTTTGTACACGCATTTATTCGGATCCTTTCAGTTTTTTTCTATGCCCATGTTTAACTCACATACATCAAAGATGCAACTCAAATACTGTTACGGATTACCTTAGCAAAATTTGACACTGTTCAGCTCGATTATACATTTAAAAAATAAGAATTATAAAAGTAAAAATATTTTAAATTATAGGACTAGTGTCATAAATGGAATACTCACACAATTATTTTTCACTAGGAGAGTGTTTTTGGAATTTTTATTTTATAAAAAAACTTTTTGATCGTTTTTTTTATTTTCAATGAAAATTCGATTGAATTTTGTTTGAAAACAGTATAGGGCTAATTTATTTTAAAGTCACCATTATATATCTTCATATAACATATTTTCTAAGAACCGTTCACTGTTAAGTGAGAAAAAAAAATAATTGACGAGCCGATATTTGAAACAGAATTCATACTGTAGTTTATCCGGCGTTTAACTGTACCAACGCGAATAACTTTGCATGAACGTAATTGAATTTTCCTTCACACATTGCACATCTCAAACGGGGGTGTTTGCAAAGGCTCTCGTTTTCCTTTTCAAAGGAAGTTATTAGATTCCTACCGCCACCATTACCTAAATACGAATACACACATGCAATGAAATGAATTTACGAAATGAGTTCAACTATGTTATAATATTTTTTTAAATAAGTGACTGTATTGCTTGTAATACAAAAAAGTCATCTCTCATTTTTTTTTCATTTGTGTCAATGGACTTGACACATTTCCGATGAAACATGATACCATTTAGATCTAAATGATTTAGAAATACATGCATGAGTCACATGGGGGTGAGAATGTATGACAGAATAAAAAATGAAAAGATTTGGGATAAATGTTAACTCAAACGTTTAAAGTAATACGAATGAGAGCACTCTGAAATACGAATGACAGCACTCCGATTGACTGAAGAAAGACTTATAAAACCAATGTTAGTATAAGGCTTGTGAGAGGAAGACCAGTGAAAGTATGGTAGGATCAGGTGCATAATATTTTGAATGAAGGAAAAGATAAAATTTAAAAAAATAGCTAATATAATAGTAGCTGTATAGATATAGAAGAGGCAAAATATGTGTGTCGCGATAGGAAACTCTGACTTTCTGTCCTATTTGCCTACCCCGACAGAGAAAAGAAGAGACGGTATATTGTATTATATGTAATCAAAAAATTTTGCGTATATTATTTAAAAAGACTTGATAATACTAAAACTAGAATTTTCTTAAAACTTTATATATTTTAATTATATTAAAATTTATTTTTTTATATTTATATGAAAGTCTGGTGCTCTGTCCTCTCTACTTATTCCAACAAAGGAAACGGCGTGATGGTACGTATTATTATTAGTTTATTAGGCATTCCTTCTTATAAAGAGGATAATTTTGCCGATAACAATTTAAAGGAAATAAGGCAGTATGAGAATAAGCACTACTGTAGTTCTAAATATTTAAAGAGTTTAAAACAATAAATTCAGATAAGTACTCGTAACTACTCGTATATAATATAAATTAATGGATCGCAACTTAGTACGGGTAGGTGGGACATGTCGAATGGACCGGGTGATGGTATGTATGTATAAATAAAAATATGGTATATAACACATGAACGATTATTAGTGAAATTGTTAATTGAATTTGTATCGAATGGTGATGAAACATTGACAACAAATGTCCAAAGCGATTTTATTCTCAACAAAATATATGATATAAAAATACCCAACCAACAGGGTTTTTATTATTGGACAGGACATCAATGGTGGATAAAGCTTTTATCGCACCGATGAAGAGGCCATTAACGCATAAATTATTATGAGCTTTTATATTTTGATTTGAATGCGGGCATTGTTGTCACAAATGTTGCGGCTGAAGAATGAAACGCCATAAATCATGGTAATTACCTATCCATGTGCAAGTGCATCTATAATAATTGTATCATTTTATGTCATTTAGTTATTGTTGCTACATATGGTCTGTTTTATTCCCTCTGTATTTTAAATTATGTCGGTTGCCGTGGTCTAACAGTTACCTACTCAAAGCATTCGCACTAAACAAGTGGGCGCCCCAGGTTTGATAAAATTTCGGATTGGCTTTACTCTTAGACTGATTAACATCTAAATTTATGATTTCTATAGCTTACATCCTGCTTACTATAAATTATTTTATCGCTATTAAAAATATGAAAAATAAAAAAAAATCGTATTCGATGAAAATCAATATTTAAATATTCAACAAGGAATTACTTTATTTTACTAATTACACTTTACGATCGCTACACGTGTTTCTACCTTCTATTCTAAGACTGTCTTCATACGGAGCGTACTCGGTTTGTTACATGTCATGTTTCTTCAGAAGCATGGGTAACTTTTCAAGAGGGAAATGTTTAATTTATTGATTTATATAAATCATTTTCATAAAAAAATATAACGAAATAAATTATCCTAAGAAGTATCATGTTACCTTTTGCATAAATTCTAAGTCGACTCTCTACTACCATTATTTCTACGTGTCTTAAGTTTCGGACAGTTCAATAAGGTATTAAATGTAACTTTTTGTGACATTTTTACATTTTAATGGTATCTTAAATTATATTTCTTGTTAGTTTAAATCAGGGCTTCTTAAACTTTTTTCATTCACGACCCCATTTATGATTGCGAGTTTCCTGGCGACCCCATATAAATATAAAAGAAAGATAAATAAATATTTTTTGATGATTTATTTATTAGGTAACAATATACATATACATATGAAAATATATAGTTTTAGAATTCGTTTAGAAACATACAAAAATCTATATTTTTTAAATTTAAAAATTTAAATATTTGACATTAAAATCTCTCGCGACCCCAGAATTTTGCTACGCGACCCCATTTTGGGTCGTGACCCATAGTTTAAGAAGGCCTGGTTTAAATCATAAAATTATCTCAAAACATATCAATGTGCATTAGGTTGTTTTTGCATTATTACGGCCAATCACAATTCCGACAATCACATTCGAATTAGTTTGTATAATGCCATCTATCGAAAACTTTGCCAACGATTTTTCATATTATTTATTTCAACTTGTATATATAAGGTTCGAGTATAAGCTAAAAAAAGCGATACAATGGAAGAACTTTGAAACAATCATAATAAAAATGTCACTGTCTTGTGATGTAACTTCCAGAATTACAGATCTTTTAACATTTTTCTGGTAGGCGTAAGAAATTGCTTAGTGACAATATGTTAGTGATTTTACTTTATTAGATTTTACTTTATTAAATTGCTTAGTGATTTTACTTTATTATGTTTTAAATTTGAAACAGATTTACATAAATTAAAATGCATTTCAACAAGGTCGTTCAGCGTCGAGTGGAGATGCTCTTAAACAGGGCCGACACGAGGGGTACAGCCGCTTATATACGAAAAAAAGGATCACCTGAGATAAGAAAAAACAATTATTAAAAAAATATCCCTTATATCAATTCATCGCATTCCACATACAAAACGCCTTTATTCAATTGAAATTCTTTAAAAACGTTCTTATAATTATCATATAGTTTTTTTAGGTATACTTATATGTATTTTGTTGCATAACTATTTCGTTGTATACAGTACAACCTTGTGGGTGTATTGCCATGTAGCAATGTTTTCCAACCAATCAGAAAGCTGTTAAATAGGTCTTTACTTAAAAACTTCAATTTTTTACTTAAAAAATCTGACTGGAATTCTTTTTAAGAAAACCTGGGTACCAGAGGGAATTGAACCCGCAACATCTGGGCTAGGAGACAGGCGTCTCACCAACCAGGCCACGGAGGTTGTCAGGTTACTCAATAGGAATTGCTTATTTAACACTCAAAGTGCACAACGAGATAAAATAAATGTTTTTATGAATAACTATCACTTATCTTGATTTATGCTTTTACAAAATTTATAGCTTTTTTTAAACATTAACTCTTTAAAGTTTTTAATAGTTCCTCTTAATCTCACCTCATGTAGATTTTGTTAATTAAACTTTGAAAATGAACGTTCGCCAATGACTAAGCCAATGACGCACGTTCAATTAACCAAATTCGCTAAATTTTTGCAATGGGTTTGCAACATATATTCGTGCCCATTTTTTAAATCATTTACTTGTAAATTGGAAAACAAATTTATTTAATTATGTGTGAGTTATTTTGATCGATGACTTTCTTCCATTTTTCTGATAGCTGAAGCGAGCCAACTTGTTAGCGAGAACCTGATACAAATTATTGTGGCAGAAGTTTGAATTTGGTAAATTTAAGCCATTAAGAGAGTTCTGAATATCGAAAAAAAGTATAGTCAGAAGGTATCATATAAGGTACGGACTACACAATGAATTCACTAAAATGTTCCAGCCAAGTTGCATCAATTTTTCACTAGTGAGCATAGAAACGTGTGGTCTAGTCATGCTGGAACACAGCGCCTTTTATATTGACCAACCCTGGCCTTATCATGTCGATTGTTTGCTTCAATTTGATAAATTGTAATCAGTACTTATTGGAATGAATAGTTTTGTTTGGTGGCAATAGCTTATAATTACACGAAACTATTCTAGCCCCATCAGATACACAGCTCGACCTTCTTTAGATGCATTCCAACTTATTCAATCGTCTGTGCCGACTCACCCCGATGTAACCATGATGTTTTTCGATTAACATTGTTGTAAATAATCCACTTTTAACCACCAGTGATGTCTATTAATTACTTTCTCTCAATTGATGCGACATCATAGTATCAAGCTAATAGGCCATCCTAGGTTTAGTAAATGTCGCTACACTCGAAACTTGCGTGTAAAATATTCACGGGGTCACAGGGTTATTCCTACTCCTATAAACACATTTTATCTCAATTTTTGAAATAAAATACAGCTTAAAAAAAGTCATAATTTGTTCATTTTCCATTTTTTTATTTTCTTGTTTTACAGGTTATAGAGCGTCCCTTGGAGATTAAAACGGCTACATATGATGTCCAGCAACGAGTAAAACTCATTGGGTTTTTCTATTCCAGTGAAAGATCAATTATTGAAACTTAGAGAAAATACGTGCAACACTTTAATGTCAGAGTATCTCCTAGCGATGACATGATTCGGAACCTAATCGCCCGGTTTGAAAGATCTGGATCAGTCAGCGATCTTCTGGAAAGAGGTCCTTAGCGCACTGTGCGCACTGACGCAGCGGTGGGAGCTGTACGGCAGAGTGTCCTTGAGGATCCACCTGCCTCTACCCGTCGTCGCTCTGCTCAACTAGGCATCACCAGAACATCGCTTCAGCAGGCTCTGAAACTACATTTATAAATGTTTTCATTCAAGATCCAAATGGTCCAAGCTTGACTTCCCCAAGATACTCAGCAGCGCCTGCAGTACGTCATTCGATTTCAAAACCTAGCCAGAGATAACAACAACTTTTTTAACAACTTGATAATGAATGATGAGGCCCATTTTCATTTAAACGGGTACACGAACAAACAAAACTGCAGATTTTGGGGTACTGAAAATCCCAGGGAATTACGTCAGCATCAATTGCATCCTCAAAAATGCACTGTTTGGTGCGTTGTTATGGCTGAAAGAGTTGTCGGCCCCTATTTCTTTGAAAATGAGGAAGGTCTGCCAGAAAGAATCAACGGGGCCCTGTATAAGACAATAATGCTTGAAAAAAAATTACGCCCAGCGGTCGAAAATAATCAAGAGGTGTTGTTCCAACAGGATGGAGCTACTACACACACTGCCAGGACGACGATGGATCTCCTGCGAGAAATTTTCGGTGAACGAATAATTTCAAAAAATGCTGAATTTGTTTGGCCTCCGCGTTCACCTGATTTGACGGCACCAGATTTATTTTTATGGGGTTACTTGAAACAACGGGTTTACGTAAATAAACCTCGAACAATTCAAGAACTTAAGGATAACACTCGAGCCGAAATCCGACGTTAACGACCTGAAACCTTGTGTTCGGTCATGGAATATGCTTTAGAAAGAGCCTGTAATTTTGAGCAGGAAAATGGTGATTATTTGAGGATGTTGTTTTTCATACATCATACTAAAAATCCATTAATTATATTTCCAAATAAAATGATAAAAAAAATTAAAAACATGTGTTTGTAAAAGTTATTTTTGTTTTACTCGTATATCATTCAGTCTTTCAGTGGCCAACCTGTATTAACACTACGTCAGAATGTGAAAAAAAAAAATCAATTTAATAGTAAAATTACTACAACCCGCGCCTCATTTTATTCATAAAAGTGAAAAAAAAATAATGTGTCATCTGTGTTTAAAAATCAAAAACTAATAAAATTAATATCGACAATCATGTGTGAAATATGTTTTGCGATTTTACATTTATTTTCCCTTTGGACGATCTTTAGAGCGTGCCGGCTAGATCTAAGTAATACTTTATATAATTTAGCAAATAAAAAGACTTGATCCTTGTGTTGACCCAGGCAACGTAACATGGACAATGTGGTGGGCAATCTATAGAAACTAGAAGACGAAAATGTGAACAAAAAATTGTACCGAGCGTCAGATTTTTCTATTCTGATACACTTCTTTCGCTTCTTCTACATCCTCATATCTTCACTCAGACTTTTTTGGATTTCATTATTTCATAATATTATTCTTTAATCCAAACATACTTTCCTTGGTCTTCCTCTAGCACGCCTTTCACTCACTCACTCACATTTGCACTCAATATTTGTTTTGTTAATCTTTCTTCATTTATTCATTCAGTCATTTCTTAAATACCGTCTTGCGAATAAAAATGTCTACAGAAAATTGTATATAAATTTGGCTGAGTGCTGTTTTATACCCGAATGACACGTTTTTTAAATAAAATTATATCGTTTCTTCAGATAATGTACGTTTAAAAATAATGTCTTCATATACCTGAAACGTAAAAAGAAACCGCAATAAAAATAACGTTATGGAAAATTCAGATAGTCAGAGAATAGTAAATTATATCGCGTGGAAACCCATTTAAAACGAAAAAAACGAGGCCTTACTGTATTTTATTCGTACATACATATAAAATACAGTAAAGTCTCTATTTCATACACTCGACTCTAACGAATTTAAAATTTAGTGAAAAAAAATCCTGACCTTGCCCTTCTCAACACATCCAAATTGGTAATTCTAATCTATAAAAGAACGTGGCTGGGATACATAATTTTCTTCGGCCTCAAGAATCAAACATTCGAGTTTAAAACCACAAGAGTAGATAAGGAATTCGTGGTTCATCGTTCCACGTATTTAGAATACTACCGCAGAAGAAGAAACAACAATACTCACACGCGTACTCGACGTGTACTATTGTCACTTAATATTTTACCAGTCTAGGATCTACTTTTTTTGTTGGTTACAATCGGGGATCGAACCTAAAAACCACGGGTGAAAATCTTAAAAAGTTTTACCAACTAGGCCGCCAGCTAGGAGATCGTTATACGAGTATGTTAGCTTGTCTGAAAACGTCTAAATTTAAACAGACATTTATTACATTGAAGTAATATAATATATAACAAATACTTTAGTGTCTATTTGAAATTATTTGTTTTTGTTTAATTTAGTATATATACTCATTTTATATGCTTGTCATGTAAAATAAATAAAGAAAAATTTATAATACTTACAAATCAAATGAAAATTTATTTGCTTTCATTGTTAAAAAAATGACGGTGGAGCGGGTAGACGTTTTCATTGAAACTTTAAAGATCCTTCATGTTATGTGGTTGAGTTTTGTTTTTAAAGAATCACCATCTGTGTCACTCGAGGTGGTGATATTGTTAAATCACGTCTTTGGATGAGCGTTCAAGCTTATCTATTATATAATTTTCCTAACAACATGATTCCGAAATTGCAACAAATATAACTGTGACCGTGATGTGAAAATGATTTAAAACATACATATGCAGAAACTATTGCGTAATGTGAGTATTCCAATTTTAAAAAACGTATGATCAAAGCTAAACAAGTCTGCAATTAGAAGGTAGGTACTTGTGATATTAAATTAAGTAGTTTATTGTTTTAACTAAATATTTGTTTTTTTTTTAATTTTTTACAAAACAAATGAAAGTACGTTTTATTTTAGAAAAAAAAAAACAAAGGTTATCATTGTATGAAATGTCATGCGATTTCCCATTAACTTTTATACTTAAAGACTTTTTAAAATAAAGCTGTGGTCAAGTGCCTGAAAGACCTAGATCGACAAAAGACAAGCGTGTTGCTGCAAAGCGAAGAAAAATGTAATAACTATGGTTGTCTGTAAGGACCTGAATGTGTGACGCTAGATCCTCTCTCTCTACCCCGTAAGGGACAGGGCATGATGGGATAGAATGTAAGTATAGTAGGTGTAACAATTAACAAGTATTTAATAATGTTTTAGCAATATATCTGTACTACATCATTGATTTGGGTACAAAGGAAGTGTCTCACGAAAGGATTTCAGATATTCTAGCTCTTATATCATAATCTATTTTTTATGCGTGTCTGGCTAAAATGATCAAGCTATGTTTATTTATGTATTCATATATTTATTTTACTCTACATACAATAAACTGTCTATATCAGCCGTATTATTTAGGTTAATGGCCTTTTCTGAGACAAAAGACTTACACGCGCGAAATTCACATACACTTATAAATAATTCTAATCTGAGCTGCAACACCTCGTGAGATTTGACAAATACCAACTAAAAAAAATCATACATGACTAATTATTTCTTTGTGTACTGGATCTGTCCGTTTATTCAAGGTTTTCCTGTATTTGTGTTATTCTCTTTCTCTCCCCTAGAAGAGATATATTCGAAATGAAAATTTATTGGACGAACGCCGACGGAAAGGCTAATCACGCTACCATGTAATATGTTCATATTTCATAGAAGCATGTTCAGAGGTAAAACAACACCATAGACTCGAATCATGTAACAAGAAACTTGTTTGGTCTATTAATTTGCAATCCCATTGCGTAACCCGAATTTTGAAATGTAAATCATACTTGAGAAAACTTGAATTTGAAATTTTCGTCTTGTAAGTTTTCGAAGACATTATATAGGGTTACCATTTTGTATTTTTGTGTTAAATTAAAACACAAAATTGTACAAAGACCATTTTCAGTATTTTCAGTTTATCCGTGATTTTGTCGTCATCAGTGGTAATCGGTATTTCACTGCACTCTTTTCGAATTTCGTATCACCATTGCGCATATTTTTAAACCACATTTGATGCATAAAATCGCTTACTGCATTATCACTGCACACTAAACATATATTTTTTTTTGGTTTGTGTGTCATTTTTTTCCTTTGCGGTAGTGACGTCACAAACCCACTAATTTTACAATAAACAATGTCTAAAAAATGCGCTAAGCTACTCGTATGATATTTTATTATAACACACATTTAGTACATTTAGAATGAAGTAAGGAACGACATTTTTTCTAGTGACATCTATACGAGAAATACGAAACAACTTTGTGAGCATTCCAATATAATAATATGGGAGGAAAAATGGAGTCGATCGAGAAAAGTAAAACGAATAGATCCAAGAAATTCTAAAGAGAGAACAGTTTTTCTAACAAGGCATATATGGATGTTGTAATGACAAGAGCGAAAAGATAAAAAAAATAGTCTACTCTCATTCTCCCTACCCTTAATTGGACATGGCGGGATAAGGATATTTTAAATATTTTTTATTTAAAACAGTTTTATGTAAATAAGTCTATTTAGTGGTGCTTAGAATGCCCTGGATTGCGAGATGCACGAATATCTATTTTTAAGGAATCGGGTAGTTGTGAGCGATCGCCAATAATTTGCCTTATGCCATGTTTACACGAGCTTAGTACTTGCCATTACTGCTTCTCACTTGCTTCTCACTCGTGTAAACAAGCATATTAGTACTAAGCATTAGTAAATCTGGCAAGTGCAAGTAAATAGAAGGCCGAATTATTTACTAAGCGACAAGCAGCTACCCCCACCACAATTCAACTAAGCACTTGTCACTTGCAGAGTCGTCTAAACAGCCGCGGCAAGTGTTTAGTGACAAATTGAAACTGCAAGTGAGCGCACGTGTATGTTATTTTTTTGTTATTTGAACATATTTCTCAAAACAAGGCGGCGGCGGTCGTCCATTCCGGACGGATGTCGTGCTACTAATACCTCTTCCTAACAACAACGTGTAAACGATTTCTTCTCACTTGTCACTAAGCAGCTTAGTACAAACGATAAGTACTAAGCTCGTGTAAACATGGCATTCGACAGATTCTTCAACTCCTTGGCTATATTGCACGAATGACTTTCAGTTTCTCAATTCTTTGACATGGCTTACGATTCTTACAAACCTACTGCCTAACAATCTACAACGCGAGGATGCCTTAATGATGGAGTACCAGAAGGTGTATCCTAATGGTTGGGTACCAGTGGTTCCTATCCTCCTACAATTCACTTTAGATCCCGACAACGTTTTTGGATCGAGGGACAAGGATTACCTGAGAGGTATGTGAGCTCACCAGATAGCTGACAGTAGTGGAGTCCGTCGAAAAGTTCCACCTTGCGAATGATCCTTACAAGCACCTTCAAAGATTTGACCCGCCTCAAAGATTGTAGTGTCCCCTGAATTGCACTTGCGACTTTAATAAGGCTCACTCCATTGGATCTGGAGGTCCAGCGTCACATCGCGATTATCCCTCTTGTTAAGGGTCAGCCGCGAGTATATGGTAGGTGCCCGCCTTCACTCCTTGCCAGTAATGACCCCTCACGCGATTATTAAAGCCTGCCTAGAGGCTCAGTTGTCAACTTGGGGAGATCGTTGGTCGTCCTCCTTCGTGGGAAAACAGACATTATTTTTTTTTCCTTACATTAGGGTGTACCCAAACTATTTGTAATTTTATAGGCCATCAGATTCTGTGGTATTGCGATAACAATTGAGTTAATGATTTCCGAAGAAAACTCCACTCAACCTTACATCTACTCCAATCTAATGGCGTCGAAGGATAATTTTGCTGCATTCGAAATTTTATGTAAAAGTACTGGCAACTTGCTAGACTATTTGAACTCCAGGCCTTAATACTTACTTCATAAATATATTTCATGAGTAATGTTCCTTCTCCCGTGATGTCGGACCTTAAGTCCGTCACCACTGCTATTCTTTTCACACTCTGGTGTGTCGCTCCCGGAGAAGGAGTCCCTTTGGGCAGTTCCTTCTTCATCGCGTTGTTCCCAAGAGGAATACAGAAGATTTCGATCTGTTAGTATAGATAATGCTGGATGTGAACTTATTTTGACCCCCATAACAGTGTGGGTGGCGGTGGGATAGAACTGAACTAAATTGTACCCTGAATTGACTTAGGTGTAGCCACGTTCAGTGTATATTCATTGCATAGGTGGGATTTCATTAATGCCCCGTTCTATCGATGGTCCAGACTTTCCAATATATTTATTCATGGGAGGACTGGAAGAGGGTCATCGAACTTTACCGAGGATTTGAGATACAAATCATACGAGAGAGAAAGAAAAAGTTTGAAAGGAATTTCATACTGACGACATTTTGCAAAGCTAGCGAACCCAACGACGCGACCAAACACCTCACCGAAATCAGTATTAGATTTTCGCTTTCGCTTACAAAATCCTTTATTACAATATCAAATTATTTTGGCCCTCATCAATGACTTGCCACTGGAAGCCATTGTTTTAATATACAATACATAAAAATTTATCAAATTCTGAAAGATGGAAGAGTGTAAGATCCTTATAATGGGACAGCATGCATTACGAGGTATATGGATGAGGCAGAAGCTAAAGATGTATGTCACGATAGAACGAAGTGGAGATCTGTTTTCTCTATCTACCTCAGAAGGGGTATGGTATGATGGTGATGATGAAGTTAATATTATACGCATTACGTTCCGGTCCTAATTGCATAGTATTAAAATTATATTGAGACCTAAAAACAAAGTATTTATATATTGTTTATATGTTAGTTAAGGCATTAATGTTGTGAAGGTTTAAAGGCATTGTAATTTGTAAAATCAAACACTGTTTATTCCGCTTTTTGTAACGGTATAACCCTACCGGTTTCAAGGCTTTCACTTCGTCTTCAGGGGAGCACTGGCTCCCCGAGCTCCCAAGAGCAAAAATGCAACTACTACAAGAGGAAAATATGAAGTTTAAAGTAGAGGTGAAACAGCTAAAAGAAAAAACTAACAATCTACAAGTTCAAAAAGCGTCTTTGTATAATCAGTTAAAAAGTGCCGACCGAACAAAATATATAGAATATCGAGTAAAAGAAATTTGATGTAAAATGTTTTCCCCTGGCCAAATTCGAGTTTTAATGGATCGCAAGAAAAATATTCACTGAACCAATGGAGGACATTTATTTTGCTTTATCACTACGGAGCGTGGTGCAAAGGCATACCGCTACTTAAGGAATAAGTTGAAATATCCGCTACCTGCATTAAGTTCGCTACGTAGATGGGTTTCATCTTTTGAATGCATGCCAAGAATTTTAAATAAAGTATTGTTGGTGATGCAATAAAACGGTAATTTGACTGATTGTAAAAAACTAACCACGTTGAAATGAGCTAAAGCAAGCAAATTTGTTTTGAGCGTACATACGAAAAGATTTTTGGACCACACAGTCATGCACAAGTTATCATGGCAAGAGGACAAAATGGTAAATGGAAGCAGCCAATTTATTTCGATGTCGATAAATCTATGAAAAAATTAACTTTGTTTGAAATTATAAAATCCGTCGAGAGTGCAGGTTTTAAAGTAGTTTCTGTCACGTCAGATTTGGGAGGGGAAAATACGAGTAGATCCACGTGGACGAAACTCCTGAATCGTGGTCGAAGGACAATTTATCCTTTTAAGAACTCTTTTCCAAATCCGTTTGATAGCTCACGTCAAGTTTTTGTATTCGCTGACATACCTCATTTACTAAAACTTGCCAGAAACCACTTTGTTGAAAAGGGTTTAGTAATTTGCGGCAATGAACACATCACTAAAAAATGCCCAGAAGATATGCTAAGTAAACAAAAAAGTGATCTAAAAATTGCGTTTAAACTAACACAAGAACAGTTGTTTCCAAAAAAACAAACAGAATGTTATTAAACTTCCGGCTCAACTTTTCTCAAACATAAATATGATACGAGTGCTCTTCGGTTTCATGGGGGAAAGTGACAACTGTAAAGACACCGCTGACATTATTCAAATCCGATATTCAAGTTCAATGACTGGTTTGACATATTAAACTCAAGTGTTCCATATACACCACAGAAAGAACAGTGTGCTTTTGGTTTACATTTTGAGTTTCAAAAGAAGATTTTGAAAAACATATCAGATTTTATGCGGGTCTCACTTGTATCTGGTCATAAACTGATTCTACCATTCCAGAAAGGAATTTTACTTACGAACAAATCGTTGTTAAAAGTACATAAGTACCACTTAACTAAATCAAGATATTTTGGATTTTTTTCCTGTTTCGTAGTATGGGACACAAATGACCATCCCGATGCTCTTCAATTTATTTATAGAATGAGATTATAATGGGAAGACATTCTACCACAATAATATCAGTCAAATACAACATTCAACCGGCTACGGAAGAGTGCTTAACAGGAGTAACATCCCTTCAATCGGCTCTCTGCAATTTGACGTGTCAAACAGTCAAGCTATTCGGCTCACTGATTCAAAACTCTGATTTTGAAGTTGCAGATGAAGAGGATGAATAATTGTGGGGATTGAAAAATGACGAAAATGATGTAATGCATAGTGAAAGCCTTCGTTATTTAAGTGGCTACGTAGCATTCAAACTTCAAGAAAAATACCCTAATAAGCAATAAAGGCAGTGAAAAATTCAACTAAAACGAGGACTTTTCTTGGATAGAAACTATGTCGATGGGAGGCTCAAGGGTACCTAGTGAGTATTTTTTAAACGCACAAGAATAGTTGAAGAAAGTTTTATTACGTTTCATGGTGAAATAGGTTTACTTAGAGAGAGTGATGTAAAAAAGTTAAACGCATTGCTAATGAAAAAATTAAGAAAATAAACATACCAGATGAAGCTGTGGATCATTTAATTTTAGTGCGCACTTATACCAGAATACGACACTTTAAAAAAATGTTTTATCAAAAAAGGAATGTCAACAAAAGCAGTGGTTGAGAAAATTTATAACAATTAAACCCTAGGTAAAATGGGTTATAAAGGCATTTACTGAACATTTAATTTCTTATCAATGGGCCTAAAGTATTCATAAACTTCTTACTATGAAATATAAAACCAAAACACTCTTTACTGTTTGGTATAGACTAAGATTATTATTAAAACAACGATACGTACAGTACCCGGCGGTAAATAATATTGTACATATTGGGCTTAAGAAAGAGACTGTCGTCCATAATCGGCTAACTTCGGCTTGGTAGAGCGTCGTCTCTGTCATTCATACACGTGTTCCGTCGCGATTTGTCAGTCGTTTTCAAGCGTTCTAGGGTGTGGTAGATATACATATATTGTAAAAAGCATTTTTTTATTTAATTACAAAAAGTTTAACAGCTCTTTCTCGGTATCTAGACTGTTAACGCATCGTGCGATAGAGACGACGCTCTACAAAGCCGATTATAGCCGACAGTCTCTTTCTTAAGCCCGATGTGTATTGCTTACCACCGAGTACTTGTATAGTATGCTCTCTAAAGCAGTGGGGGTCGGCGCACGGTTTTACCAACGTGACGTCATGCGCAGCGCGGACCAGTTTTCGTTCTTATGAGCACACTATTATTGTATTATTCCATCATGGGTTATCCGAGAAGTCGTTTGTACAATTGGCGTTGCTAACTTAATAACAAAAATGCTCAATACAGGCGGTCCTCTTTCATACCAAATTGGTGGCTGAAATTTGTACGAAAGTTGAAATGTACGAAAGTAGAGCAATGTAAAAAAAAACATTAAAAAATAAATCATTTAAAAACACTTTTTTATAAGGTGTATTAGCATATTAATAAATAATACTTTATTGATTAGTATCTGGTGCTTTCTTTATAAATTTATCAAGAGATATTTGAATTGTACTATTATTTTCATGATAAAGAGTTCTGTAACACGCTATGTCTTTTTCTATTGCCATTCTTCCATGATAGTAAAAAAATTGTCAAGATGCATGAAGTCTTCGTATATATTCTTGATTGTAAAAGTCTTAACAATGAGTTCCTAATTAGGTTCTTCTCGTTCATTTTGTATTTCATTCATCTCTTGTAGTTTAATCAAATCTTCATTTGACAAAGGTTCTGAGTAAGATTGCATTAACTCATCAATATCATAAACTGACAAGACAAAATTTATAAACACACGTCCTAACTCAAGAATGAATCTGTGACGCAGAAAACGGGCGTGCCTAGTGTCGGGAAGGAGGGACATATTTTTATCTACTATGTCACAATATTTCGAATAAAACTTGCGTACTATGGACGTAATAAATTTAGTGCGCCGTTATCGCCCATGTGAACAGAACTACGAGTATGTAACTAACGATATCGTATGAAGTGACACTGGCGTAAATGCCTTCATATATAGGAGTTCACAGCCATTTTTCAAGAAGACTAGCGTATCCTTCATGTGAGTGAAATCATTTGGTTGTATTAAGAGAATGTCACGACCTATAAAAAAGTATCTTAAGTATAAAAATATGTAAATGTAGTTAAATTAGGCTTGGAGTGTTCATTATTAACTTCTGAATATGAAAGCTTGTTGCAATAGTTTCAAAGTATATACTCGATTTGGTGCTACTACAAAAGAATATACATCAAACTTTTTCGTAAGAAATTGTAACAAAATATATTTAATTGTATGCAGTAAAATATGCCTTTAAATTAATTTAATAAATGGGAGTAAATTGTAACGCTGAAATTCGCCAAAACTGAATAATTGTAATCTCCAAGCAGTTACATATATTTCCTTTAATATAAATGTTGTTGACTTTGATATAAACTATTGAATGTTCCAAAGATATATTTTTTATCTTTCAAATTCATCAAAACATCGTAAATCATAAATTATACAGTATTTTTAAATTATTGTAAATTGGATTATTCATATTTCTTCACTAAGAAATATAATATAAATTAAGATTTTTTTTAGTATTGTGAAAATATTGAAAAGCGGTATTTTTTTAATATTTTATTTGCTTTGGTATTAAATTTGTTAACTTTCATCGATTTATTTAATATGTTTAATTATAAAGAGTTAGTTATAAAAGTAATCGATTAAAAACTGAATCAGTTATATCATCTTTTTTTACGAATATACCTACTTTGTTATTTATATGCTTTAACAGTTAATTAAACAATTTAAACAGATGTGCAATTTATGAGTTCAGTTTGAAATAAATATTTCTTTATGAGTTGAATAAGTTAATATTATTATCCAATTTTTACATAATTATCCACTTTTTATATCATTTTTACATAGTGTGAATGACGAATCTCAAACATACGATGAATCTCAAACAAATGTTCACTAGTCAAAAGGTAATTGAGAAGAAATACAATCTTATGATCTTAAAATCGATTAAGATAAAATATTGGAAGTATTGCCCATATACTCGTACAATATTGGGAAAAATATGTTTAAAAAATATTAATAAATTTGAACATTGTCCATGTCTTGAACCTAGAGATATTATATCCATATCTTGAACCTAGAGATAGTATATCCATATCTTGAAACTAGAGATAGTATATCCATATCTTGATCCTAGAGATAGTATATCCATATCTTGAAACTAGAGATAGTACTCGTATATCCATATCTTGATCCTAGAGATAGTATATCTATATCTTGAAACTAGAGATAGTATATCCATATATTGATCCGAGAGATAGTATATCCATAACTTGAAACTAGAGATAGTATATCCATATCTTGAAACTAGAAATAGGTATAGAAGGAACTGGTTTTATTTTTGAATAGATAAATTGAAACTCTCTGAGTATTTTTTCTAACGCGTCCAATATATTTTATATTTCCGTCTTTCATATTTAAAATTTCGTACATCAAATTTTATAAACTATACATTGTATTTCGTTATAATCAATTCTGTCAAATTCGCACTCTAATTTTATGCGAAAACTTTTAACAAAAGTAATTATTTCATTAATTATATAAATTTATTTTAATATATATCTTTATATCTCAGAAATTGGTGTCTGAGTATAATTCGTTTATATAAAATTATTTTTATATTTTAATTACAAAACATGTATCGGACGTATGCTTCACCTAGATTGATGATTTTATTTGTGTAATTGCCTGTGTAAAAATTGTAAAATTATTACTGTATACCTGTATTGTAATAAAATATTCCTTATATATCGCCTTCGCAATGGTCATTATAGATCAGGGGTCAGCAAACTTTTTTCGCTAAGGGCCAAATCGTATTTTTTTTTTGGAAAACCACTCGAAATTATTTACCTTGTGTTTTAATTGGCTAATTATGTTGTTCCCAATGTGCTCAACTCTTCTAGCTGTTGTTCTCGCCGAAAGGCACATTTTTTCAGCTGCTGCAAACAAACATGACAATTAATTCACCATCGGTAAATGGCTTTCCTTTCTTGGCTAATAAATGAGCTACTCGTAAATCGATTTTAGTTGCTGCCTCATTTTAATTTTTAATTTTCCCGAATAAATTGCGTTATAATGAAATATTCCGTTTCAAACTTTCGACTGTTTTATTGTTGCTTTCCTGTGAATATTGCGTCGAGTGCTTAGTCTGGTAATGATGACGTGTATTGTACTCTTTTAGTACAGCTATTATGTTATTGCATAATAAGTATAATATTTTGTCGTTTAATTCTATAACAAAATAATTCACTCTTCTTTAAAAGCACGACATTCGAAGTCCACTTTTCTCTTCTGGTTTTGACAGTGGCGTGGAGAATATCCGTGGATACTAAAAATGACAACAAAATATCGCAGAAATGTTTCACGTGGCACCGCTGATGCCACTCAATTATAACTGCATCAACGAGGTTAGAATCTCAGTGACATTAGCGCTGTCCCGCTCGCTCATCTTCAACCTACCACCTCAACCCCTCGCCCGGCACACTCGAAATGTAGCGATCATGAACATTTACATTTTGTTTAATTAAAGTATTACAATAAACTTAAACTTTATATGTACTAAATGAAACAATATTATACATTTACAATTTAACAAAACAAACACATAAAAAACAAATTATTAAAAATGAGATTGGCTATTATTAGCTCGCGGGCCGTAGTTTACTAACTCCTGATATAGATAATCGGACAGCCCATACGCGCAGAGAGCGCGCGGTATATGCGGCATTTAGCACGCCGTGACGGTATACACGAGCGTCTTACGATAAGCGCTGCATTTATGTGCAGGAACAAAATGAACTTATTAGGAGCGGAAAACATTCAAAATATATTCTCACCTACTGGAAATTCTACTGTGTTTTTATTTCAACAAACTTATACCTGCCAAAGAGGAATCTCTTCACCCTGCTGTCTTTGTACCGGTACTGTATAAAACATGTAAAATGGTTTAGTGTTATAAACACAACATACGAAATGATTTTATTTCATATGATTATAGTATATCAAATTTAAAAAATCATACGTTTTATTTTGGTATAATTAATGCAATCCAATTCGGATTCTAATCAAGGTGACGTGGAACTTATAACAGTTTTAAAGAAAGAAGTAACAATTCAGTTCCTCAATTACATAATTTGATTTAAATATTTATCTTTGTATCTCACAAATCAATGTTATAAAATGGATAGTTAATATTATATTTAATATATTTTTATTTTAAAACATTTAAAATTATTTTTAATTTTTAACACGGTACATGAATTTATTATGTTATATTTTATAAAGGGTTTTAATAAGATTGAACTCAAATGTTTTTTTATGTGGATATATTATTTATTCAGTATTATTTTTAAAAGAATATTGATTTTTGAACTCCTTAGAAAACGAATGGTAAAGAATATTTTTAAAATATAAAAATGAATCTAAAATATTGACATAATATAAAAATAAATTCTTCGAAAAAGAGTGATTATTAATATTTTTCAAATACAATATAAAAAACTGAATCGAAAATATTGTGAATATAAACATAGGTAAGATGGAAAGTTTACACGTTAACATTTGCTTATAACATAACGCAAGGGGCACACGATTTTTTTAGCACTTAACATGTTCAATAACTTCATTACATAAAAGCACATACAAAAATAACGTTGAAGGTTTTTTGTTAAATCTGGTTTTGATTTTTCGAAAAATACATTGAATATATTTTTTCCACTGTATTTTTTATCATCTTGTTTTCTAAAAATTGTTCATCATTTGGTTCATTTCACTACTCGTACGAGTATGTCGATCTAAATATCTGCGCATACTTTCGTCATTTGTCGCATTTCTGATATATTGTGCACATGAACTGGTAAATCGATGTCATTATCTACATTTTCATCACTATTTCAATCGCAGGGTTCACTACCATAGGCTGTACGGCGTCTAAAATATCGCTATCTATTAAAATCGGCGTCTTTCATACATCATCATCAACAAATTCATCCAATGATAATGGATTTTACAAAGGAGATGAAACACACACAACATTTTCACTAAATGTCAGTTCAGCATCTTGGTTGTTTGTAGACACGACATTCGATATTAAATGTTACTTTGAAAAAAATTGCATGACGAAAATAATTTTCAATGGTCTTTGGTGTTACGAAATTCCAAAGCAGTGCGCAATATATGTGATGCATTCAATAGATTCAGCGAAAAATCTTACTTTGCTTCAATCGCGACTTAGTAACGTACCTAACGTATGCGTTTATTTTAACATGTCTGCCTAGTCCATAGAAAGTGAAACAGTAAACAATTTGACGTTTACGTGGCGGCCGATATATTTTTTTGTACCTACTTCAAAGATGCCAAATATTTTCGTGTTAAGCGTTTTTTGTTTCGTGTTATAAGAAAATAAATGTATTAAATTATGTAGCATCGAACGACACAGGCACTTTTTCTGCCTAGTGTTCGAGGGTATAAGGATACATATGAGGAGGAAATATTAAAAAAAGAACATGTCCACCAAATCAGAATGTTGGGAAATCATAAAAAAACTGTTTGCATTAAAATATATAACATAATAATTAATTGTAAAAATATTTTAAATCCTTAAAATCGCTTAAGGTGACTTGATTTGTTGTTTAAAATCGAATCATAATAATTAATTAATTAATAGTTATTCTAGTTTAAAATATGGACATGATCCTTTTTGGGTGAACAATTCTACTTTAATCTTTTTTGATTGAACTGGTCTGGGACATTTGATTGATTGAGAAATTTGTTTGCAATTTCTAAGCACAAATCTTCAATCATTATCAACGCTTCGTTGTAGATTTCTGCTGAGAAATCCATGTTCATATTTGAATTGTCCTCGCGTATTTGACGGAAAATGTCTTCGGCTATGTGCGATTTATATTTCTCCCATAACTCTGTTGGACATGAAGGAGAGCAGGCGGTCAATATGATTGCAAACAATGCCTTGTAACGACGTTCAGTAATTTTAATTATTTTATCGACTTTAATATAAGGCTCGATTCTAATGAATAGCAAGTTATTTAGGTAAATACATTACAAAAAACTAATAATAATGACAAATTAATACATATTGTTACAAATTAGCAAAAATGTGACAGTTCGTTAAAATCAAATGTGACGTTTGTCGAAAGTTTACGTTAGTTGCATGAAACACGTGAAACTTTTAATAATTCAAATGTATAAACATACAAATGTATAAAACATACATATCGTCGTTGTTAAGGAAAAAGTCATTAATTACATTTTAGATTTTATGGAGAAAAACGATTTTTTTCTCTATAAAATCCAAAATACTGGTTTCATTGAAAATATTAACCTTGTTTGATTTATTGTATTGGCCTACTTGTTTATGTGTAGAAAAAAAACTGTTTAGATACTGGAAAGATGTAGAAAAAGAAGTTTTAACACTTAACGATTTTTCCCTTACAGATGAAATATGTAAGAAAGATCACTTAATGTTTTTTTACACAGTTAATTAAAAAATTTCTTGAGAGGTTTTGAGGGTTCTGCACAGTAAAATAAAGCATAAAATTGAACAATTTTATAAAAGAAAATAGTATTATGTAAAATAATAAGTATCACCACAATCGCTGGATGAATCACTAATAGTTTCTTTATCATCAGCTGGTAGAGATCCGTACCAGCTGGGAAATTCTTCCGGCACCACTCCTGTAGAACACAATTTTAACAAATCCTTCTTTTTTGCATTTGCGATTGGCAACATTTTGTCATGCAATTTGACAAGAAGAGTGTTACCCGTATCAGCTGCTGTGTTACGTGGTCTTCCTCGGTCGGTTATGATTATTTTTTATACGCACCGTTATGCTCATATTTGTATGAAATTTGTTTTGGATTCACTTTTTTATATTTCAGACATTTTATCTTTAACCAATTGACTTTTTCGCCTTCCTCATCAATGCTGCATTCGATTAATTTCTTCGACGTAAATGGTTGTGGTACATTTGAACGGTTTCTTCATTTTTATCACTAATTGTTTTATACTTGATGCAGACAGAACATAAGTCATTTTTAGGTTTAAAAAAGGAATAATTATAATTGTTGCAGAAACAGTTTCTGTACGTTGATTGAGAAACGCGTTTTGAATTATTTTTCTCGGAAAATTCCTTATATAAGTCGTACATTTTCAAAATAGACAAATTTTTGTCAAGATACAGCTTTTTACTTGATTTTCGCACGTTGTGCGATTGCATCACAGGAAAACTTTCAATGTGTTCCTTCAATCGCCGCAAAATTATCTCAGAATGTTTATTTCCCGGACCACTATTTCCACGGTTGTCTTTTCCTGAAAAAAAAAACCCTCAGCGGTAGTGAATTCAAAAGCTTTGTTCACGGGACCAATACTTATAGAAAGGGTTTTCTCGAAAAACTTCCGACACACTCGATGCTTAATTCCACCAGTAGTCAAAAAATAAGTATTTGAAATCGATCTTGCTTTATTTGAATTGAATTGTTTGGCTTAACGGATTGTACATTTGCTAAAATAAATTCTTTTTGACGATTATAATTATTCAATGCCCAATACGATTTGCAAATCGAAACATTATCATCCTCGGTAAAATTATTATAACATTTAAAACGACAGAATTCACAATTCACTTGTTTTGTTAACTAAGCAGGTTTTAATCCTTTTTTTTTGTTTCGTAAGGAAGGCATTCACTTCGTCTTTTATTTGATACATTTTTTACCACATAGAAGGGTTACCCACACCCCTCTTCCATCTTAAACCACGTTTAATTGAGATTTCCTCAGACAAAGATACTGGAATATCAGCGACTCTATGTGAACTGCATGCTTCATTTTGATGTTCTTGTACAGGATCAGTGTTAACAATATTCTCCTCAACAACATTTTGTTCTAATGTTGATTCGTTTATGAATTCCACATTCGTTGGATCGGGCATGTAATCCGGCTCACCGATCGTGTCATCAAAATATTCATGATCACTTTCTTCGGTTAACAATGCTTAATCAATATCGAGTGACAGTTTCTGGTAAAAAAATAATGTCATTATATTTTGAGATTACGTTCAAAGTATAATTAAAAAAAACATGTAATTTATGTTAAAATGAACAGAAATTTGTTAAAATTTCAATGCTTACCAATCACACACTGTCTTTTTCTAAAAAAAAAGTTTAATAAAATCGCCAAAACTTAACAAAACCACTTAAAAATTGCATGACAAACACATTGTCAACGTCTATCTCACACAATTCATTAATTGCAGCTTCATGCGTATCATTAGTAAGGAAGAACTCATCAAGTAATATAATGACTTTTTTCCATACAAACAAACAATCAATTTTTACAGTTAATGATTTTTTTAGTGGCCTAACTTCGCTATTGGCTTAAATAATGCCGTTTTTGACTTTTAGAATGATCGAGATTTGTGTTTTTGATTCAAATAATGAAAAATCTCATTTTGAGCAAAAATGGTAATCAATGACTTTTTCCTTAACAACGACGATATAAAACATAAAAATACATTGTCAAAAGTTTACGTTAGTTGCATTGGCTAGGGATCCGCATTCGTAACATACAGAAAAATATATACCAACATCACGCAGTCTCTCTGAGGCACATGGCCGTGTCACGCCAAGAGGTCAACTTTCGGAGATTAGAGATGTTTAATTAACGAACATTTAAATTTTTATTTTTATAGATATTTAGTATTTATTATTTAATATTTAATTATTTAATATTAATTCCGAAACGTCGAAAATGCAATGTGACATAACTATCAATGAAAATTGTTTAGTTTGCGTGTGTCGCTGCAGGGGGCGCTCCCATTATTTCGTCTGTTTTATATACTTTTTTATACACAACCGTCTATAAAAAAAACATACGAGGCATATCCAGAAAGTAAGTGTACTGAATTTTTGTAGGTTACAATTTTTTTTATTTAAACAAAAAAATTACGTGGTTACCGTAGTACATATGTAAGCTATTTTTCGACATAGTCGCCATTCCTCTCAATGCAGGTGGTGAAGCGGGGTATCAACTTTTTGATGCCTTCCTCGAAGTAGTTTCCCGCCAACCCTTCCGTCCACTTCTCTACCTCCTCCTTTACCTCCTCGTCGGTTGAAAACCGTTTTCCACCCATGTGCAGCTTCAGGAAGGTAAAGAGATAGTAATCTGAAGGTGCTAGGTCAGGGGAATGCGCGGGATGGTTCAGGACATCCCATTTAAACGAGGGGAGCAGTTCCTTCGTAGCGTTGGCCGTGTGTGGTCTGGCATTGTCGTGCAGCAGGGAGACTCTCTTTGTCAGCATACCTCTCCTCTGGTTCTGAATCGCCCTCCGCAATTTTTTGAGGGTCTCACAGTATCTTGCAGAGTTGATGGTCTCCCCTTGAGGCATATATTCAATTAAAATTATGCCTTGACAGTCCCAAAACACGGATGCCATGATTTTCTTGGCTGAAATTGTGGTTTTGAACTTTTTGGCGGAGGGTGAAGAGGTGTGACGCCACTGTTGAGACTGCCTTTTGGTTTCAGGCGTGTAGTGTGCAACCCAAGTTTCATCTCCAGTAACGATGGAGCGGAGAAATTCATCTCCATGGAGTTTGCAGCGCCTCAAAAACTCTTGCCCGGCCTCCACTCGATTCAACTTGTGTTGGTCTGTGAGCTGTTTTGGGACCCACCTCGCGGACAGTTTCCGATATCCGAGGGTTTCTGTGATGGTTTCGTGTAGTAGAGATCTGGAGATTTGCGAAAACATCGCAGAAAGTTCATCCACAGTCAATCTGCGATCGTCACGGAGCGCATTTTCGATTTTTTCCCACAATTTCGTCAGTCACAATTGAAGGTCTTCAGCTCCTCTGATCATCATGCACAGACGTACGACCGTTTTTAAACTCGCGACACCACTTGTACACACTCGTACGATTCATAGCTTTATCACCATATGCAGTTTTCACCTCATTATAAACCTCAACCGGAGGTTTTCCCTTCCAAACGAGATAACGGATGACGCCGCGTATTTCGCACTTGGCGGCAGATTGGATTGACATTTTTCACGAAACTTGTCGCGTCGACACTTTTCAACGTACTGACCTCGAACCGGTCTCGTTGTGGAGGGGAAGGGTCAGGCTACACGGAAGTGTAGCCAACATGTCGAAAATAAAATCCATCCTGTCGTGAGAGCCTCAGTACACTTACTTTCTGGATACGCCTCGTATATAAACATACTTGTGTGTTAAATATTTAATTTATTTTACCTCCATCTATCAACTTACCTACGTCTTTTTATTTTGTTTCAGTAATGTCAGAAAAAACATTAATTCATTTTCTAAATGGGAGCGATATTTATGGCAATGAAATATTATTTATGGAATGGCACATTCTGTACACATAAACGTAGAAGAAAGGCCGAAACATGCTTTTTACCAAAAGGAAAATTTTCGACTTCAATCATATCAGAAATGGCCACAATCTTTGAAACAAACACCACACGAATTGGCTAAAGCAGGATTATTTTATACAGGGGTTGGTGATCAAGTAGTTTGTTTTCAATGCGGTGGAGGAATTAAGGATTGGGAGGAAGATGATAAACCTTTGGAAGAACACGAACGCTGGTATAAAGATTGTTACTTTCTTAAAAAAATAAAAGAAGATGCAAAAAGAGAAATAGAACATAAAGAAGAAAAAAGAATTAAAGAAGAAGAATTTAAAATTAAAAATCATAAAAGTTACGATTCAAAACTTTGTTATAATTGCCAAAAAAATAAATCAATTATCATTTTTCTTCCATGTGGACATATCCTTATGTGTGAAAGTTGCAAGTTATCTAGAGAATATTGCCCATTATGTTTTAGAACTATAACATCCACAACAAAGCTTTTTTTTATGTAAATAAAAAATTGAAAGCTAGAAAATAAGATTTCAATCAATTAAGATTTTGGAGATAAAAAAAATTAAACATATCATAAATGTTTTTTTTTAATTCTTCAGTTAGAACACCTCGCCTTATAGAACTGTAACAAATTTTACTAAAAAATAATATAGAACTATCAAAATTATTAGGGGATGTACAGTCAATTCCGGTTATAGTGATCTTTCTAATAGTGACCCTTTGGCTTAAGTGAACCAAAATCGACTAATTTTAGTTCACATAGGTTTTTTCATACATTTTTAATATATGGGAATGGGACCAAAGATTTTGGTTCACTATAGCCAAAGGTTCACTATAGCTAAAGGTTCACTTTTACCGAGTTCACTATAACCGGAGTTGACTGTATTTATACTCCAATTTTTGCAACAAATTTTCAACTGTATTACATTTATTAAAGATCTTGACCAATATAATTTTTATTATTTTTATTTTTACCTTATAAAGTTATTTAAGTTCTAAGTTTTATAGTTTTTTAAGTTCGATTTATCAGATAATAAATTTCTTTATGCAACTAAGAGTATTATTTAATTTAAAATATGTAATGATTATTTCTCTATAAAGTCAAATTAAAATTAAATAATTATGAGTTTACTGAGTTCATGAACTTGTTTGTAACATTTAATCAACAACTGAGATTTTGTATGCTCCCAAAAATGGATAACTTGCTGTTGCTAGTGTAGGGTGTTTTTAACATTCGACTTCCAATAAATATATGTTTGTCACCACCGTGGCCTAGTTGATAAGACGCCTATCTTCCGACCCCGGAGATACAGGTTTGATTCACCGCAAACTACGCTGTTATGGAGGACAAAATAAGTCAGGTTTGATTCCTGTTGAAACTAATGTGTTTAAAAATATTGTAATTTATTTTTATCAAACACTTTTTATTCCACTTTTTTGTGACGGTATAACCCTACCGGTTTCAAGGCTTTCACCTCATCTTCAGGGGAGCACAAAGGTGAAAGCCTTGAAACTGGTAGGGTTATACCATCACAAATAAGTGTAATAAACAGTGTTTGATAAAAATAAATTACAATGTCTTTAAACCTCCACAACGTTAATGCCTTAACTATAAACAACATGTTTAAAAATAGTTCTTGTCTAGTTTTCCCTTAAATCTTCTTTATGATCATTCTGGTTGGGTAAAGATTGCCACATAGTAATAAACCCGCCAAGTTGTACTGTATACAATGAAAGTACTATAAATTGCAATACAAAATAAATTAGAGATGACTCTGTCAATGTGAGAGTACAGGACAGGGTCAGGTGACAGGGATTTGTGCAGGTGATAGAGCACTTAGCCTACTAACATAAGCAGTTAAAGGTAAAGACATAATTCGCAAAATGAGGCTCATGTTTGTAAAATCTATTATTTCTACTGTAGTTCCTCAGAATTGAGAAAGAGGACAAATGGCATCACATGAAAATGTAACATACATCTCCAGGAATATTAAACCACAAACGCAACAATGTTCCACATTTCTGATTTTTTTAAACTCCTTTTAATGTGTATTTCTGATTCAAGAGCCGAAATGAATAAATTGTTTTATACCCCCACATTGTGTTTATTCCTTAATTCTACATAATTCAATTACCTTTCTCAATAGACGAGATTTTATGATTAAAATTAATGAGGAAAAACATTTTTTTTTCAGAATTTATTTTCAAAAACATTAAATTTGTGACATACATTATGCAAATACAATTTTTTCATTCATATTAAAAACAAGAAATCCATAAAAACTACCCTTAAGTATTACATTAACAAAAAACACACAAAAATATTATGAATGTTTACTATGAATTATGAATCTTCATAGAAAAACATGTGAAAATAAACATACACACAATCGAAAAAAATATTTAATTGTATTTTAATTACATATCTTAAAATTATTACACATAAAACTTTATCACGTATTAAACAAAGTTAAATGTTAAAAAAAACTGTTTGAACTTTTATGATGACATCAAAAACATATCGAAGAATAAGTTAAGTCCTTTAATTTAGATTTGTCCTGTGAATCGTAGACGACTTAAGTCATTTAGTGACATATCCATTCTTTATGTCCCATTCTGTTGCTAAGATAGTGATTGTCGGGTGGTGTAGATAATATAAATAATATGTATTTAACTTATTTTCAGTTTCTGTTTTTATTTTATGATATAGAGCAGGGGTGGCCAAACCGTGGCACATGCGCCAAACGTGGCGCATTGGATGATTACAAGTGGCGCATTGCATCCTTGCGCCTACTTATTCTTTTAAAATAGGCGTCATAACTGAATCTATCTTCATATTTTCAACACCAAAGTTCTCTCAGGTCAATTCATACAGCCTTCGGTAATGTTCAACTTTACGGTGTCTGACACTTAGAATGGAACTTATGAGCTTTCACTTTAGGCGGGTTTACAAACGTACGAATATTTCTATCGGTGTTGACATTGCCCGTTCCCGCTCAAACATTCGCAAACACCGCGCATCACGTGTTTGAAGTCACGTGCGGATGAGCGGCGAGCGCTCAGAGCTTTTTCTCTCTCACCACATCCAACAACTGTGGTCCAGAGTTATCTTCACCAAACGAGGCTCTCTGGCAGCTGTAGCACCATCAGTGGGGTCCACGACAGCGATAACCCTCTCGTCCAAAAGATCATTTTTGACTATTGTAGATTGGTGCTCTAATAAATGTGTCTTTTGAAATGGCGTAAATGAATTAATTGAACTGCGTGATTGAGTTATTCCTTTTCATCCCCTAAGCGAAGCAGATCCTACCCCTATTCCTATTTTACAACCCCAAACGTGAACGTAAGACGGTAAAAAAAGTGCTTGAGTTGTATGGCGCATCTGAACTTGTCTATGAAAAAATTGAAGCATGGTATGCAAAAGGTTGGCTACCCCTGATATAGAATCATCTTTTTGCTCCTCCTCCTTACCAATTTTGAATTACTGCAATGAAACATTTCAAATCGTAGTATTATAAGTTGTTATAAGAACATAAGGACTATAGTTATACTGGACATTTCTCTAGTGGTTATCTATTTTTTCAAACATACATCCTGTAGTACAAATTCTGTTGAATATTTGGCGCCATAAAATAGTCTGCACCCTGAGCAACTGCTTAAAGCCAGCCCTGATCTCAACTGCTTAAAACCAGTGTTCACACCAAGTTTCAATGAACTGTTAAATTGCTTGAAGAAAAATATAACTTTTGGTACTAAACTGCTGGTCATTAAAATGTCATTATTTAAATACATAAATAACTTAACTTTATTATGTAGCAGCTTGCAGTTTTTACATAATAAAATCAAACATATGGTTGAAAAATTACATTTTTTATTTATGTTTCTAACAGTAGATATTTTAGTTTAAGACACCCATTATAAATGTTTATTATTGACTGACAGGTGATGTTTTTCATATCAAGTATAACTTGCAAGATATTCAAAAAGATTTGACTAAATAGTGAAGATATATTTTACAGAAAAGTTAAATGTCTTTATTTATAAAGTTTAAAGCATCAAAATACACAAAAAAAAAAACCATTGGAAAACAACTTAAGAACCTTTGAAGAACATAATTTTAAATAAATAATAAAACCTTAACCTCAATACAAAAGTCAATCTTAAATTTAAAGTTATTGAATTATTATTCAATTGCTTTTATTATTAAGTTAGTCAGAAATTTCTAAAATAAAATATGCTATGAATACAAATATAACATAAATAAGAGTTAAACTGCAATTGATAAATTTTATCTATCTGTTTCTTCCTTAATTTTAATCTATCTTACATTTAACAGGGTAATTGCAGTCCACTGATTAGTGGTAATTGCAGTTTTTTTATACATAGTAAATATCAAATTGTATAAAATTGATTTTTTAAATATTCATTCCTATTAAAAATGATAGGCAATCCCTAGTGATTGCCATCCTGTGGATAGAAGATGCCTGTGCTTGTATTAGTTTATTGTACTAAACTATTGCACTTAAGCAAACAGTCTTGACAGATCAAACCTAAAGTTCTCAGTGATAAAGAGATAAAGCTCCAAGATGAACAGTAAGTTTCATCTAATGCAGCTTTTTGTATTTTACATAATATCATTTTTGCATTGCTTAGTAGTGCTCTAATAATTTGCATTGCTTAGTAGTGCTCTAATAATTAATAATAAGTAGCATATAAATTACTGAAAAAACAAAAATTCAGGTCTAAGAGTAAAACTAGTCTGGAAGTGAATCTGCTAAGAATCGAATCTTAGGTATCTGCTAGTTTAGAGCGAACAATAACCATCAGACCACAGTCGCCATCTTAAATAAACTATTTTAAGTATTACTTAAAATCAAAGAGAATTGCAAAGGCTCCATGATACTGAGTTTTCACAATACCCATCAAGTAACGCACTCGGTGGTAAATTGTAGTGTTCATTCTGAAGACATTGTGTTTTTAATATTCCTGTTGAATTTGTACATTTTTTGGTTAGTAAATTATGATTGCTTTATTTTTGCAAGCTAAATATTTTTTTGTACATCCTTTCATAGCAATAAACCATATTTTCCTAGTAACACATATGGTTTAGCAAAATTATGTTTATCTTCTTTCAATGTAAAATATTAAAACAGATAAACACTGATAATGCCACTGATAACGCTAGCTTGTATGTATAAAATCAATATGAGTTGTACAAATAAAGGGGCTGTCAAATTTTGACGGGAGTTATGTAACAAACAAAATTCAACGAGTATTTGAAGTTGATTATTTAAATTGATTTTTCTTACACTGACTGGTAGAAAAAATTTATAAAACTAATATCATGTTTTTAATTTTTACTTTATTTTTTATAAAAAAATCAAATGACCCTATTAGAGGATGGTTAAAAATCAAATGATCCTATTAGACCATGGTTACTTATTCCAAACTTATGAAAAATTTCTATTTACCGTCCTAAGTTTTTATGAACTATGTAATACAATATCTTAAAATTAAATTAGATTTACCACACAATTAAAACATAAATACATAAAATATTGAAAAAAAATATTTTATCTAGTAAAAAAATTGCCACTGTGGCAGACACACAGAATGCCTGATAGTTAAAAAAAAAAAGGTGTTCTAAAAGTAATCAAGTAATTATCTAGCTTTTAGTTTATATCCTAATTAAAAGTCTTACTAATTATTAAAAGAGAAAAAAACAAAACATTGCTTTAACCAGCTAATTTTAAAAAAGGTATTATTAAATGTATTTGATAACTAAACTCACTTTTACATAGCTAAGTGACCACAGAAAATTCCATTGTGAAATGACGACTTATACATGAAACTTTCTGCAAGTTGTATATATAATTTTAGATTTGTATTTTTACTAAAGTATGAATACGCTAAAATTTTAATAATCGTTAAGTAAAATTGCAATAATCATAAGCACTCAATTTGAAATGAATTAAGATACGTTCAATTTTGTTTTGGGTGACTAAAATTTTCTATATACCGGTGACAATATTTTTATTTTAAAGGCTTGATATACCTCACTTGGTGTATTTTTATTTTAAGCGCTTGATATACACAACTAAGTGTATTTTAATAAGTTGGCCATATAACATACTCGTATTTTATATTGAGCCACCTTTTATCTTCAAAGGATAGAAAAACAACTTGCAGTAAAAAATAATACCATATAAAAGATTTCGTTATCAAGTTTATTTCCCCTCAGTTTTTGAGGAGCACGGTGCACATGGCACTGTGGGGGCGTTATACTAGGGGCGCGGGGTGGAAGGCGGTGGGGAATACGGGCATCCCAACAGCTGGTCGGCAATTCTCCCTGCTTCACGCAGTCCACTCAGGAAGGCTCCGTGCACTGTGGCTGGATAGTTGCGCATTGTATGTTCACCTAGAAAAAATAAAAAAATTAAATCTCTAATTCAAAGTTGAAAATTACGAGGAAAAATATTAACTTTCACTTAAAATATTTTATAGGCTGATATTTTTTTAGGGATTTTTCATATTTCTTTTTCTTCTTAAGGGGCCATCTCCTTTTGTAGGTTGGCCACCATCTTAGAAATCCATTTTCTATTCCCTGCAGCCTGGAAAAAATCAATACAGAACTGCACCCAAAACTCTCACGCAAGTTATTTAGCCAAGAGATACGGCATCATCCTCTACCTCATTTGATATTTATTTTTTCTTAGATGTCGTCGTCGTTGCCGGGCCTCGTAGTCGAGGTTCCCCTCGCCAATCCAACGTCAATCTTGAACCGTTCTCTCATGTCGATTGTGTGATCTTCTGTGAGAAAACAGCCCGATCCTAGATGCGCACTCCCTCCCGCAAATGCCACAGACATGTGGACCCTGCTGAGCTACCTGTCCTTGCTGACGCATGTTCGCATTTTCTTAGATGATCAGTTGTATAATAATCTATCTTGTGTTCCTCATTATATAACCGAGATGCTACACCTTGCAAATCTCACAGTTTTAATCAGTTCTCAGTCCTACAATCTGTTCACGGAACTTTGGTTGATTAACATCTCAAAAGCCTTGATCCCGTGTGATGTCTTTTGGATTAGTATCCACAACTCCATCCCATGGAAGAGAGTTGAGAAGATTACGAGTATAGCAACGAACCATATTTATTATATTTAAGGAAAAAAATGTTATGCATTTGATTTGTCAACCAGCCAACATCAACTTCTTTGGGTATTGATGTGAAAAAAATTCAGCTAATATGCAACATATTTTGAGATATTTATATAGCTAAGAAAAATATTTTGTCTAATTGTGATTGTGTATATAGACCAGGATTTTTAAGAATTTATTTAATCATGGAATGATCATTTTCAATCAAACACCCTCAAGAAGAATAAATGTGGTACAAATTGACTTTTTACATAGAGTGTATTACGATGATTGATAGAGAAAAAAAAAATTCAGAAAAAGGATAGTTGTTAGTTAGAACTGAATGTAACAATAAGAATTAAGAAAGAAATCTTGAGATGGTTCGATCGCATTAAGAAAATGATTTAAGAAAGACAAAATAAATAGGAGTAAACATGTCTGCAATTAATGGAGAATAAGGAAGAGGTATACTGAGAAAAGAGTGGAAGGAGAGGGTTAGAGAAATGTTAACTGATGGAAAGGTGGGATAAAAGCATAATAAACATGAGAGCATATATATGAGTGTGGAAGTGGCAAGTACCGTGTGCATGAATAGAAAGGTACGGAGATCTGTCATCTTTGCCTACAACAAATGGGGCATGATATGATATTTTTTCTTATATATGTAAGATATCATCATCCTGTGTTGTAGCTCATGCCTGAGCATTGTAATTTCCACGATAGCTTCTGATAACTCTTCTCCATCTGTCTATGCACTCCGCAATTTGAAGAGCAGTTGATAAGGTTAGTCCTGTTGCGTCTTTCACTAGTCAGTCCAACACATTGGGATTCTTCCTCTTGTGCATCGTCCTTCCATGCTTCCAGTAACCACAAGCCTCTCCAAACTATCTCCTTGACCACGAGTAATGTGCCTAATGAATCGAATGACTTATCGAAGGTGTATTGTCAACAATCTGTTGGGGATTCTCAGTTCTTCGGGAATAGAGGTGTTGTTAGTTCACCTTCTTTCGCTTGCTCTCAGAGTCCAAGTTTCCGTGCCATACATAAATATTGCGAAGACGAGAGATTAAATTAGGTGCATGTTCATCCTGGTGGTGAAAGTTCTGCTCATCAATATCTTTTACAGCTTGACATCTCATTTTTTGCAATTCCAGTTCTTCTTTTCACCTCAGCCTCACATTCTCCATTGGTGATAATTCTGGAGCCTAAGTAAATAAACACAATAATCACCCCTAGACCATGACTCACACGTAGATACGCAATTACCATACACAAAATAACAAATTCTCAGCTCAAATGCACAACTATGCTAGTCATACAAATACTGAACTATATTTTCTATTTAGTTTTCAATATAACAAAGATACATTTGACCTTTTTCATTCAATATAGAATAAAGAATTTCATGTAAATATATTGTAGTTGGATATATTAAAATATTATACATTATAACAAATTATACTTCAGAAAGTCTAGGATGAACCGTGCGACTTTTAAAACGTCATGTCACAAAGGGATGGGTTAAAATAGTTTTTTTTACAAATAGAATAGTTTTTTTATAAATCGAACAATTGTTTTTCTCTAAACTGACATTTTAATTCCTAATTTTCATTATACTGACTTTCTAATGTATTGTATGATTTGTATGTATCTTTAAATATGCCAAATATCTTTAAATAGTATTAATCTGCTATGGATTAATACTAATTATGATTTATGTATAAAAAAAAATCGAAAATCAAATTATCCAATACCCCATCCCTAGCCAATGCAGACTAACGTAGTGACTTTTCACAAACATCACCAAATATAATTTGATTTTAACAAACTGCCACACTTTTGCTAATTTGTGACAAGATGTATTAATTTGTCATTATTGTTAGTTTTATGTAATGTATTTACCTATTGTTAGTTTTATGTAATGTATTTACCTGTATAACTTGCTATTTATTAGAATCGAGGCTTATATTAAAGTTGATAAAATAATTAAAATTACTGAACATCGTTACAAGGTTGTATTGGGGCAAATTTGTGAGCTGTCATACGACTCATCCTAGATTTTCCGAACTATAGTGAATAAACAATAAAAAAAATCAATCAGTTATGAACCGCAAAGTCAAAATGGACCAGAACAATAATAATGATTCAGTAGTTAAGGTGATTGAACTGTAACTTTTGAGAATACCTGATTTTTTTCATGGCTTTTCTAACATAATCTTTAATAGAATATAATAGAAATATTTAATTTATAGAAAAGATATACCAGCAAAGAACAGCGTTGGATTTCCAGGCGTCAACTCTATAGGAGCTGCCAGTAAATCATAGTCTGTGCCCGAAGAACCAACAGCAACAAAAGAATAAGAACCTCGAGCGTAAGGATCTGCTCGCCATCTGAAAATTAACACATGACTATTGAAAACAGTTTTTTGAAATACACTTTAAAAAAAATGCATCCATAAATATTTTTAATGTATTTTTTCTTGTTTGATAAAAAAATTCACTGTAACATGATTGTCATTAATTCATATCATCATGTTGTGTCCCTTGCAGGTAGGCAAAGAGAACAGATCTCCAAACTTTTCTATCCAAGCACACAACTTCCATTATTCATCCTTCTCACTTTCCTTTCTTTCAAAATCTTGTCCCTTTGATTCAGCCATGTTTTCCTCAGTCTACCTATTCTATGCACGCCTTACGTTTCAGATTTGTACACTTGCTTAGTCATTCATTCTCTTCACATGCCCAAACCATTTTAAAGCTTCTTTTTTCATCTTACTAAAAAATATTCATTGTACACATACATTCATTAATAAAGGAAAACATAAAAATACTCAAGACCCCATTCTGTAAATTAGCATGTTAGGAATAAAAAAATCTTGCTGGATTTTGCAAATGTATTGAACCCCCAAAGAAGAAAAGATCCACCCGCAGGAGAACTAAAGTAACTTGTATGAGCCAGTATAGGTCCAGCTAGACCCCGATGTAGACATATTTCTCAGTCATATGTAGACAGTATATGGGTTATTTCATAGTTTATTTTATCTCTAAAAAAAATAAGGCCAAAAGTTAGAAACTCTTTAATTGTCTTTCCAGTAATAACTTTGCAAAATTTAAAATACTCATGGAAACATTTATTGCACACGCTTTAGCTTGTAACATAACAAGTGACGAAATTTGTCAACCATATTTATTTGTACAACCAAATACGATTTTTTCAACCATGCTCACAATGTCAGTAGAAGCAAATAAGCTCACAATGTGATTGTGATCAAACAAGCTCACAATGTCGTTTTAACATTTGTGCATGTTTTACTGAAAGAGTGGGTTTACAGAACTCCATAAATATAATTCATTCCTCACTACTTCGAATGGGTGTGCTTGTTTTAATGAATTCTTCTTCATCGCATGCTTAAATCTGAACATCCAGATCCTTTGTTATGTTTCGAAATTGGCGGACAACATGTTTCCATCCACCCCGGTCCTGGGACATGGTGAATGCTGCACTTAAAAATGATCTTGTACACTCCTTTATTTGTTTCGTTCATCTTGTAAGACAACTTCCTCTTGCTTACTTTTCATTCTCAGGTATTTCTCTTTACATCCCTCATTTAAACTCTCTAATTCATCTTTAATCTCCACTAACACTATCATGTCTTCAGCATACAGTAATCAACATAGTTACATTCAATATTTGCATGCCACCCATTGACCTATGTTTTCCCCTCACACATTAATCAACGTAAATATTAAACAATCAGGGTGACATGACAAATCCTTTGTTTACCCCTTTTGAAATATAAAACCACAGTTTACTCTAATATGAGTGTGTACATGATTTGCTGCTTTCAGCGTATAATGAAACAATATCACATATTAATTTACATTGCATATTTTAAATGGGATGAAGGATATCAACTATTCTATAAATTCGCTATTCCAGATATTTGGTGTGCTTATCAAGAAATCAATAAGTTTATCAAATCATAAGGCAAACCATAAGGCAAAGCTTGTCCAGGCACATAAGTCTGGTTGTCAAAGTATTAGATAAACTTATTGATTTCATTACTTATTGATTTGTGGTAAACTTAATTAATTCATGCTACTTTTTCAAAACATCAGGACTACATGTTCTGGGCAGAATGTGATTAATGCAAATGATAGGATGATCTCAGTTGATTCCTACTAAAAACACGTGGTATAGATTATAGTTTCCCAAACTTTTTCGCCCTGTAGACCACTTGCCGATTTTTATGTTTTCCGTAGACCTGCCTGCCTAATATTGAATTTTCCTAAACTTATTAACTTCAAATGTGTTTTTGACAGCTGACACAGTGCTGTTCACCTTGATAAGGTTTTTTGTAGAGTGGACAAAAGATTAACATGTACAATTTTTATTCATACCTTTATTGAAAAGACACAAAATGCAAGTAAATATTTGGCTTTGGAACGAAACAAATCAAAACCTAGTAAAATTCTTACATAAAATTAATACACAAATAATATTGTTAATGAGAGGGATGAACCTGATGCTCTGATAGCAATGGTTCAATATTTGGTTTCAAATTAGTGAGGAATCGTCTTAAATCTCCACGTTCAATGATTTGCATTCGATTTCTTTATATAAGTATTTTCTATATCTAACATAAGTACAATATTATGTACACATAATCTGTGTTAGGTGTAATAAGACATTTACGGAACGCCTAAGTATTGATGATGATCTACTTAAATGGGATCCGCTTACGTGGACCCCCATTTACATCTCGTGCACCCCCAATTTCTTTTCTCGCTGACATAGACCCCCTACAAGTCGAAATCGACCATTGGGGGTCCATATAGACCACTTTGGGAATCTTTGGTATAGATAGTGTCTTGGTAAGGAAAGGAGTGAGAGCTCCATTGAATGTGTTTCTTAGCCCGGCCACCTCAATGGAGGGGTTTTATAGCATGCATGATGATAATAAACTTCAGAATAACTGATATTTTTAATTGAATTGTGTACTATTTGTGTATATTTGAGGAAGTAATATTAAAAAAAGAACATGTCCACCAAATTAGAATGTTGGGAAATCGCTAAAAACTGTTTGCATTAAAAATATATGACATTGTAAAAATATCTGAAATCCTTAAAGTCGCTTAAGGTGACTTGATTTGTTGTTTAAAATTGAATCATAATAATTAAAATAGTTATTCTAGTTTAAAATATGGACATGATCCTTTTTGAGTGAACCATTCTACTTTACTCTTTTTTGATTGAACACTTCTGGGACATGATGTGTTTTGTTCAATTTCAAAAACTTTAAGCAGATGTTGCAAAAAGTAATAAAAAAATAATTGGCTAGAGTAATTTATTTTAATTTTAATCAAATAAGAAGAAATATTACTATAAAACTATAAATATATGTAGGTAGATAAAGCTGTATAATGAAATTACACTGCACGTACGATTTAAAACTGACAGTTGTAGGTGGACTGGTGTGAAGTTAGACACAATCGGAAGGCTATGATTGTTTAATTCGGACATGATCTTTTTGATTGGTTTGAAGCCTGGACAAGATTCTTTTTGAAAAAATACTGTTTTTTTATTATGATTATAAATTCATTCCAATGAAATTTTTGATTCAAATGAAAATGTTAAACGGCTCCGTACCATCGATAAGAAGAAATCTGCTTTATCAACTCTTTTTTGTATCCGATGGACATAATTTTTTTTAATGTTACCTCCTCAATTCACCAAAGTATCCAATTATGCAATTTATGTATGTCATGTATAGTTATATCTGTAATATATCAACAAAGATCATTATGATATATAAATATTTCATTCATTCTTTTATTATAAATTTCTTTGTTGTGTCACATCTGGATTATTTTGATTCTTGACTCGTATCGATTTTCAATGCAGCTGCTAAGCTGATATATGGTAGTCATATGTTAAATACTGCCATATTAGTTCACTTCTAAGAAGTCTACACTGTATCAAATGTGGTGAACTAATTGAATGGTTGAATCAAATAAAGCACTACCCTGGCTGCCAATATGAGGAAAAGAAGAAATTGTGGATAATAACGTCAGATAAAAGCTTTTATTGGATTTTTTAGAGATTTCATTAAATTAGATTTAATAGAATGAGGCTCTGCAGGGACTTGGTGATATATTATGGATAGTAAGTAGCCTTGGAATATAGAACGAAACTGCATACTTAGTTTCAAATTAATTTGTTTGGTACTTAGTGCCCATTTTACTTCAACCATTCAATTGATTTCAAACTTTGTTTCATTTTATTCAGGTCCCTTTATGATATGCATCTACATTATTTCATTAACCTGGTGGAATAAAGGGTTAATTGTTATTTTTATTCATCCATTTAAAATGATATCTTAACATTCTGGAATCATAGAAATATATTTGAATTTTTAACGTATTAATTTATTACACAGGAAATCCCTTTTTTTAAGAATTGTTTTCTTGGGAAGTTTATCAAATGCCATATAATGTTTTATTTATTTATAATATAAACATATATATTCAACACTATAAACATACACTGCATCACACATAAAATCAAATGTGTCAACATATATCACAAAATCTATGATATAAAAGCATCATTGTAGTTAGTTTTCCTTTGGTAATATTTGTACAGTTTTCTTATCAAATATATATTTTTCAACATACACAGATATGGAAAAGTACCGTATCTAATCACAGCAGTCACCACCTTGTATAGTATACGCCAGATAAGATAAAATTGAGTTTTGCTCTTTAAATTATCCTTCGATTATTTTTATTCAATATTAACCTCATAGTAAGGTTAAAAATGTTGAAATCATAAGACAATGCTAAAATGGCACTTTTGAATCCATTTCATCTTCTATTATTTTCCCCCTTGTATTGTATTTTATTAAACTTTTGTTGTATATAGTGCAAAATGGTGGACCTATTGACATGTGGAAATTTCCTACTAACCAGAAAGATGTTAAAGATGCCTGAAGTGAAAACACGACCTACTTTTAAAAAAAAATGGGTATTGAACCCACAAACCAAGAGAGAGAAATCTTACAGACTAATTCTAGAATGCTGAAATTTTACCAACTAATTCAGAAAATTCAAATTGAAAACCCAGCTCCTTCATCAGGTACTGCTTTTCTAGCTCTGTAGAATAGGGTCTAGGATATTGACATCTTCGAAATTTCAGAAAATGTTTTAAAAGAAAGCATTTTGAGCCTTCTGAGTACTGGGAGTTAGGTGTGTCAGCTTAACAATTATTTCTTATTTCTGTTTATAATATTTTTCAAGTGTTGTATAGAATTGGGTTTAACTTGTTTATACAGGTTGGCCCATGAAAGGCTGAAGGATGTACATCTTTATACTGCGCACACTGCCATCGTCGCCCTAGCAGTGTGTGCAGTAGCTCCATCCTGTTGGAACCATACTTCCTGATTATTTTCGACCGCTGGGCGTAACATTTTTTCAAGCATTGTCCTATACAGGGCCCTGTTGATTCTTTCTGACTAACCTTCCTCATTTTCAAAGAAATAGGGACCGATAACTCTTTCAGCCATAACACCGCACCAAACAGTGCATTTTTGGGGATGCAATTGATGCTGATGTAATTCCTGGGATTCTCAGTACCCCAAAATTTGCAGTTTTGTTTGTTGATGTACCCGTTTAAATGAAAATGGGGCTCATCACTCATTATTAAGTTGTTCAAAAAATTGTTGTTATCTCTGGATAGGTGTTGAAATCTAGCCAGAGATAACAACAACTAATGAAAAAAATGGCATACTGCAGGCGCTGCTGAGTATCTTGGGGTAGTAAAGCTCTATAACTTGTAAAAAAGAAAATAAAAAAGATTGAAAATGAACAAGTTATGACTTTTTTAAACCCTCCAGTCTTTCAGTATATAAGCTTTATAAAATACATAAATTTATATGAAACACATACCTGGTTACAACACACTCCTTTGGCTGAGGAACAGCACTCTGTCCGAAGATACCTTTGAGAACAGCAATACACCTGCCGACAATGACATCATCAGTGACATTTTCCATAATGGCTGCAGCTTCTCCAGCTACCAGGGCCAGGAGAACTGGGGCAGAGTACAGGTTCCAGAAGAGGAATAATTCCCCTGAAACAAGATAAATTTAAACAATAAATTCATGATTTATGAAAGGTTTACCTTTTAACTTTTACATAATAATCAAATAATGAAAAATGTTTCATGCCTCTTAAAATATTTTTTTCTTTTGGTCAATAGACCACACTTGCTTCCAATATGTATAGTCTATACTATAGACTCTATAGTAACATAACACCAGCCTGACCTAAGCAATGTACTTGTATGTTAACAAATTGGAATCCTTCTGCCTAACGAGATCTTCAGGATAGAAGGTAGAAACCCGTGTAACGGGGATTAATTTAATTAGTGGAAAAACAAAGTAATTTATAGTTAAATATACTGTAGTAAGTTTATGATTTGATTTTCTCAATTTCTAAAATTAATAGATTAAACTCTCTTACAAGCTTTAGAATAAAGATAATAATACACATGCCGCCAGGTTATGTCCCATTTGAGGTAGGCAGAAAAGATAAATCTCCTAACCATTCACATATATCTCACCTTGTCCACATCCACACATTTTATCATACACGAACTTCTGTTTCTCAAATTTCTTGCTTACAATTTCTTCCATTTTTTCCTCGGTTTACCATGTCCATTAATTTCAGACATATTTATTTGTTTTATAAGGCTCACGGAATTCGTTCTTTCTATGTGGCCAAACCATCTCAAGATTTCTTTCTAAATTATACTTATAACACCGATCTCTTAAAATCAGTTATATTTATGCCTTACCTTATCATATATTATAAACCCATATTTTATTAGTGAGGCCTATGTATTCTGCATTTATTCTACACTTTTCATTTATGTTTCATGCCCTTACTTTGACCATATCCATAACTGAAATACTACAACTTGCGAATTTTCACATTCGGAAATGCAAAAAAATATTGATGGACGATCGATTTTCGAGTATCTTCAGTTAAATTTTATTTATATCGTAGAATGTGCTTTTCGAGTATGTTCAGTTAAATTTTATTTATATTGTAGAATGTGCTTTTCGCGTGTTTTCATTGCAATTTATGTAAATTATTGGGATAGTGCATTTACCATCATACAACATTTTAGAGTAGTTAATTCTGAAATTACTAATTTAATAAACAATGAGTCAACCTTTTATACAGATATTTAGTAAGAATGTTTAACTCATCTTGCAATAATACTGTTTATTTTAACACCAAGGATGCATAAAACAATAAAAATTATCAACTTACCATAAAATTCATCAAAAGAGGCTAGTAAAAATTTACATTTACATAAGATATCCAATATCTTATCTTATAATCTAAATAATAATAATAATAAAACAATTCATATTGCACCATTTAGAGAGCAAACTATTTTCAAAGACGCTTTAATTTGAGATTCAATTCCACTATTACTGACATTAAATGTTAGAAAAAATAACAAGTCAAATGCAGTGTCTGCAGTAATTTGATTGGGTACTTCCCCGCGTTTGCATATGATCAGAAAAACATATTTGGTAAGAAAACCACACCACAGAAAAATTACCAAGAGAAGGCGGAGTTGTTTGAGAAGGTCTATGGATGAAGAAAAGATCAAGGATGTTATCGAGATAGAATAACATGTTTTTTTCGCTCTGTCCTCTCTTCCTACCCTGATAGATGAAATGGTGTGATGGTATGTATGTAATAAAATATTTTTTGAAGGTAGAAAAGTAAGTTTCATTGGCGGGACAGCAAAAGTGATGTTAAGAAAAGGATATTCCATAAAATAAAAAGCCGAAACTTTTAATCAAATAAGATGTTAATACATTTACATTTACCTCTACTAGCAGTAGTTGTTCCAACGTGTCCAAAAAGATTGGCATTTGGATCCCAGAAGATCCTCTCAAAGCACAACACCACCTTGTTGAGGTTCCCATACCCAAGTCTTTGGATAGCTCTGACCTTCCAATCTGGCAGCGGAGGCTGGAATCGCACGCAGTTTTGCTGGATAGCGCCAGGGGATGTGGATATCTTCAAAACACCTAGAGGAAGGGTGCACAATACTACGTCACCTGAAACCAAAATATTACATGCTTATTAATTAATATATATACGTGCGGTAGTATTGCCAATACGTGTGATGACGAACCGCGAGTTTTGAGTCTACTTCAGTAGTTTTAAACTCGATTATTGGGGTCTTCGACAAAAATAATAATAAAATGACAATTTATATAGCGGTGTTTGGAAAGCAGACTCTGCTCAAGAACGAGTATATTCGAATCGTCGATTTAGACATTAACTCGTTCGTATAGTACACTTCAACATATCCGAATTGATGATGCGGATATATTCAAGTTCGTGACCAGGAGACAGTATTGTCTTCGGCCCCGATAGTTAAACCTTCGGGTTAAGAACCACTGGAATACGCTCGTAACTCAGAGTTCAGCATCGTATGTTATATATTAAAAATATTGACACACGAAGTCTAGCGAGTATTGTTAAAAGACAAACTTTTAAATCCATTTTTTTATTACAGAAGAATATGCATGCCATTGTGTTTGAATTGGCAGAAGCAAAATATGTGTGCTAATATAAAATTAAGTAGACATCGGTTCTCTCTACCTACGCCAACAGAGAAATTGTGGTGACGATGATAATAATCCTTAAAATGTGAAAAATCAAGGAAAAGGTTGTTATCAAAACGGTGTATTTTATTTTTCTTTTCCCGTCTCTATTAAAATATAGTAGACATGTGGTCTCTGCATTATACTTCAAAGCTACAGGAGTATCCTTTCCTCATGTAAGAAACACCTTCTTGCTGAGAACCCTTTTAAGAGATTATCTCCTAGCCCAGGGGTCGGCAGACTTTCTAGTAAGAAGAGTCAAATATTAAGTAAACAGAATCTCAACATTTTCATAGAGCCGCAACATAAATTTTCACTGTAGCTATATAAATATAAATAACGAAAAAAAAACGAGATAAAATCAAGATTTTTATTTAAAAATTAAAATTCACAATACAGACGTAGACTACTTAGAAGAATAGAATATGATATATAGGAGTTATAAGCTTCATTAGATCAGTGCACTACTTATTAAACAAGAAAACCTAAATAATTAAACACTAATAAAACACTTTTTGGGCTTTGTAAAGTCTACTACCATAGTTAGAACGGTGACCTTGCATCACTTTGCTATATCTGGCAAGTTACTACTTGTTTTCAATTTTAGGCATGATTATAAATTATCGTCGGTTAATGTGCTTCTTAACTTATTTTTTATTTGGTTCATGGAAGAGAATGTTTGTTCGCATAAATAGGTAGAGCCAAAGATTGTGAGAATGGCAAATGCTAGTTTTTTTTATTGTGCCATATGTTCCAGGCAAACTATTCCATGTATCAAATATAATTGTTTCTATTTTAGGCAATTGTTTCGCAGCTGTCTACTTATGCTGATCAAATTGGATTTCTCTCTTTCAAGCGGTTGGTCAGATTTGTGAATTTGCTACTCCACTGTTCCTTTGCCTTGGTGAAGCTGGAATTGAAGAGTCGCAAATGCCTATGAAAAGAGTTTGCGGTTTGCCGACCCCTGTCCTAACCCAAATAACTGTTTTTAAAGGCTATTGTTAAAAAAAAGGTAAGATGACTTTTTGTCGAAGGTACGTACATACAAATAATTCTAGAAAATATTATCTTAGTTTTAAGTAGCGAATAGGGAACGTTATATTGCGCATCCAGACAATAAGAGGACAGCTGCAAAAAAACTATTTGGTTCCCGCCTATCGTTGGCGGGGATAAAGGACGATGCTCGGAGACGACCGAGAAACTCGCAGCTATTTCGCTGGGGACCTACTTCAGACGGACATATCTCGCTACCTGCGAAACAGCATCACGAAGTTGAGATTTTGCAAATCTCTCTGGCATTTTGGATGGTCAATCTCGCCACCATAGAGCTCGCCGTTACGACGCTGAGGACAACAAAAGTCGACGCCTGGGAATGGAGCTAACTCAAACATTAAGTTCTTCAAACCACCACGCAGCTGAAGCTTGAATGTGTTCACCGACTGCTCCATTGCATCAATGGTCTAAACTTTAAAGGGTTATAGTTTCCGGTCTCTTCGAATTGACTCAGCATCCGTGTAAGTGGGTGAACTCTATGTACTCGAAAAACAACGTGGAACTTGTATTTTAATCTGTAAATAACTTGTTATTTCAATTAGTAAATTTCTTGTCTTTAAAATTTTTAATTCCTTCCTTTAAATTGTCTTATTTCTTTCAGATATTTAATATTATTGTTGTTACAATTGAAGATATTTTTTTGTGAATGATCTTTCATTGCTAAGACCCACACCTAACATAATTACACCACATAAGAATAAACGTTGTAGGTAAATTTTGACACTAATAAAATAATTCAAAATACAGAGTGAACTCTTCTTGTTAAAAGATATACCCGTATAAAGGTAAAATGAAAAAGATTTTCTAGGAAATAATAATTATGGGCTAAGTTATATGGATGCGAAACATATAATAAAAATGACACGTAACGTTTATTGCAAACTTGCAGACCTATACTGCCATAAAATAAATATCACTCAATTAATCAGAAAGTTTTTATATTTACATAATACACATGTGAGCAAAATACTAGATTGGCAAACTTTTTAGTCACCATCGACAGTGAAAACAGAAACTTCCATTGGGAACAATCTTTCAAAGATATATTAAGAGTACAATATCTATATATTCATACCTTATCAGCAAATGAATAAATAAAAAATACGTTACTTTTTACGCTCAAATCCTGAATGTCAATACGTTAACAGCTTCAACTCGAAACAGCTGGTCATTACTGTCACAGTATGAGGTTGTATAGGACAATAAAAAGAGATTTATTCGTAAGTTTCTCATAGAAAAAGCTTGGCGCAGACACCGTTAAAAGAGATTTATTCACTCCTTGATTTAAGAAGACTATCGATTTGTCTAACAATATTGCTGTCATAAAAGAACTACTCTTTACGAAGATGAAAATGAATAACGAAGACAATTCCCTCAACTTGAGTTGCTAAGCAATCCAGAGTATCCATACTACCATTTTTTTTCAACAAACATTCATTCTTAAACCTTTTCGGAAGTTATATTTTTGAACCTTTCAGCTTAGCAAAGCAATTTACGTCCCGTAGTTGTTCACGGTGCACAGCTAAAATACTTATAAAAAAGCAAAAGAGTAGGTAGATTAAAAAAAAACAAAGAAAAATGTTTTTTTATTAAAAATAAGTAAAGCATTAGTTTTTATCAAAGCCTTCATGGGCAGAATAAAATCACTTAACCCGATATTACTCACAGATCGTAATTTGGAACCCACTGTAATAGAACATGAAAAAAAATATTTAAGAGAGGAGAAAGCACCATACTTATCTCGACACATCCTTAGTCTCTTCTACATCCATACTACTTCTACGATTTCTCTGGCTTTCTAAGTTTCCTTTTTTAAGAATTCATTCACTTGATCCAACCATCCAACCTTATTTTTATTGGTCTTCCTCTCACACGCCTTCCACTCACATTTGGACTATACATATGTTTTGTTAGTCTATCTTCATTCATTCGTTCAACGTGGCCAAACCATCTTGACGTACTCTTTTTAATCTTGCTTAACACATGACCCTTAACTTCATATTCATCCCTTATCACTTCGTTCCGAATTGTGTCATACATTGTTACTCTATAGCGTCTTATCAATGCCCAAATTTATACGGTATTTATACGATATAATATATGTTAAACGTATAAAAAAAGCTGAACAGACAATAGGAAAAAAATAATACTAGAGAAATAACAAATATTGATACAGTGAAATGATAAGCGACGGTGATTCAAAAGATATTACGAAAGGGAAACACAAAATTACTTGAGGGAGTTAAAGAAAAGATAAATATAGGTGTTTTGAAAGAAATAAAAAAAAAGACAAGAAGAGTGAAAAATAATGTAGATAGCAGTGTTGGAATAAAATCACGTGCTGAATTAGCCTCCAGCCCGGGGGTTGCGTGTTCGATTCCCTTTAATATGCACTTAAAAAAAGGGTTCCAGTCTGATTTTTACTTCATTTTTGTTTTAACACCTCATTGGTCGGTGGAAAGAGATTGTCGGGAATAAACCCGCCAGATTGTAATGTATACAACGAAAATGTAATACAATATATTTTATTGACTATGTACTTATATAAGTTTAATTTCCTTTCATACTTAACTTATTTTTTACACATTCTTGTATACAGCGCAATTAAAAAGAGTTCAGTATCTAAAGAGCGCTATAGAAATTGTCCTTATTAATTAAAATATGACTGAGCACATGAAGGGATTTAAAATGGTCTAAAAAAACATGAAACTGAACGGGAGTTGTCAATAAATATTGAATAAATGAAATTTAAAAAATAGTTCAACATATAAACCAATTAACCACGTATTGGGATCCATTTCTTTGTCCATTCATTATCGGGGCGGTGCTCCATAAAATCTCGGGCCAGGAACAAGCGAAACGGCTTGCCGCCGATCGTAAACCGAGAAAATAATTGGGGGGTTTCGCTAACCATTTGCCGAAATAAATACACACTTCGACTTGCCCCCAACTTGAGAACATCTCTTTGATGACTCGATAAATCGAAGGCCGTGGTACACAAATCTGGTCATCGGATTTGATGTGATAAGAGATGAATGTGAACTTAAGGCTGATGTGTTAAGCAATATGAAGAAGAACACGCTGACATAGTTTGGGTATATGGAAATAATTCATTGATGAGACGGAGGACGACACCTTATGAGAGCGAAACAAACGCATTGAAAACCAGGATACATCATAAAGCAATAGATATTCGATTTTAAATAAACAGTTAACTATTAGCGAAACTCATCTTTCTTACAAATGTATTAGGTGTTAACATAAGTTGTGTCCGTTTTTTTCTAAATTTAAAAATGAGCACTAAAAGTAAAACAAAATGGTAAAGGTTATACGTCATTCGAAAGAAATTTTTTTGCTCTACAAGATATTGTGTTTGCTTTTACGTTACATAAATTATTTTATTTGATTACAAGCCTTCAAAATGGAATGTCAAGTAGACGAAAGTTGGCATTTTCGACACCTCCTTCTGTTTGCGTTCAATCGACGGAATAAAGCTGCCAAAGCTGCTCGCGATATTTGCGAAGTGTACGGTGAAGATGGTATGAATTAAAGGACAGCTCGTCCGATGGTTTTTACTTTACAAATACGGTAATTTCGACCTGAAAGACATGGAGCATTTTCGACACCTCCAGTGGACTTCGATGAGGACCGCTTAAACCACATTATTCATGAAGATCCCCTTCAAACATTTTTCTTCACCATTTTCAAACCATTTTTCATCACCAGTAATGATGCGGTAAAGGAACCTTTGCTTGTGGCTATGCGTAGCTCGATGACGCGCGAGCAAACAACCAGAAATTGTCGAACGTAGATTTTTGTTGTTTTCACTCAAATGATGTGGAACCCAAGCGCCGAACTTCTGGACTTTTCCCATTGATTTAAGATAGCGGTATACAGTCATGTGACTACAATTCATCTGCTCAGCCAATTCTACGGTGGTTTGAAGGGGATCTTCATGAATGATATGGTTTAAGCGGTCCTCATCGAAGTTCACTGGAGGTGTCGAAAATGCTCACTTTCGTCTACTTGACATTCCATTTTCAAGGCTTGTAATAAAATAAAATAATATATGTAACGTAAAAGCAAATAAAACATCTTATAGAGCAGAAAATTTTCTTTTGAATGACGTATAACCTTTACCATTTTGTTTTACTTTTGGTGCTCATTTTTAAATTGGAAAAAAAAATGGACACAACTTATGTTAACAGTCAATGAATTATTTTTAGATAATACAATATACGGGTATAACATACATGTTTAATTTTGGTCTTGGGAAGAGTGTGCTCTCAAACGGTGCCATATAAATTGACCTTTTCTTAATTATTAATTTTTTTATTAATTCCTCAATAGAAAATAATGGGCCGCTTAAATATGAGGTCGCATTGTATTCGAGTTAATATGGCAATCGAGAAAAATCCCTCGTTTGATATCTATCGCGGTTTACGAATGCTGCATACTCGTATAATCCGCAGAGGAAGAAAAAAAGGATTACAGCTTGAAACATAACATAGTATATCATCACGCTGTGTCCCTTGCGAAATAGGCAGAGAAGACAGATCTCCAAAGTTTTCTATACAAGCACACAATTTTCGCCTCCTCCACATTCACACATCTCATCATGCACAACCTTCTATTATTCATACTTCTCACTTTACCTTCTTTGAAAATCTAGTTCAGTGTCGTTTTCCTCACTCTAGCTCCTCCACGCATAACTTGCACTTCTGACTTGTGTACTCGCTTAGTCATTATTTCATCATTCATTTTCTCCACATATCAAACACATCTTTAAGCACCTCTCTTTATCTTTCTTAAAACATCCATGCATTTATTTTGTGATGTCTTCATTCCGCCTTCTTTCAATCATTGACACTCCACAAATTGTCCTTAATACACGCATTTCTACAGAATTAATCTTACTCGTATCCTTATTCTGCCAAACCCATGTTTCACTTCCATACATCAAGGTGGGCACCAGCACACTATTGTGTAATTGACATTTTTGCTGTTGATATTGGGCTTGAAAATATAGAAAATCTCGACATAAGAAAAAGTAATTAATTAGGTCTCAATATTATAAATAATTTATTTATTTAACACTTTTATTACAAATACAATCTGGCGGGCTTATTGCCAGGCGGCAATCGTCTGGTTGGTTGGAAGAGATTGCCGTCTGGAAATAAGCCCGCCAGATTGTATTTGCAATAAAAGTGTTAAATAAATAAAAAATACATTCAACAAATTAGACCTTACCATATTTGTTTGACATCAAATTATATACGATATAATATATGGATATAGAATGATTTTAACCGGTTAGTTTATTAAAATGCCTATGACGTTCAAATAAATACTTTATCAAAACGACTTGGAATGATAAGCGATAACACAATATAAACACAAATAAAGAAAATGTGTTTTTAGAAAAAATGTGTCATCTTACTCCGTTAAACATGATTGCTCAAAACTTAATATCTTCAGCATCGGTTAAGACATTTTATTTAAAAATATTTAAATAAGAACATATTCAATTAATTGGTCCTCATTGTCTCGGTTTACAAAGGAATTCGACAGTTTACTATTCCATTGCGCAAATTGTTCATAAGATTTTCTCAGTTTTTGGCGAAAATGAGCGATTACTGTTTTCGAAGTAAGTATGATCGAGTTCAAATTACTCGCAGCGCAGAGATCGGATTGAAGCCTGGAGTTCAAACATCATAAGAAATGTTTTTTGCTCACCCTTAAATGTGACGGGCGCCGCAGCAGGGTTTCTGGAACTGCCGGTGACCACCTCAACCCCGCTGGCGGAGTAACGGATCTGCGTGGCAGCTGTACTGAGGCGGATATCCAAACCTTCGGAGAGCGCCACGGGAACGCAGGAGTAGCCATTACGGACTGAAACAATACATAAATGACAAAGTTTAAAAACAAAACTCAAAATTGAATATGGGCACAAAATTGAATATGGGCATTTAGGCATATATACATAAATATCACCACGACGTCTCTCTTTTCAATCGCGATACACATATTTCAGCTCTACCACATCCTTACGTCTTATATTCACATTTTCTCTATGTTTTTAAGTATTTCTTCATTAATTCATTATATAGGTACATGCCCAAACCATCTCAAAGTCCTCTTCTTTTTCTTGCTTAATACATCAACTGTAAGCTCCCATTCATCCCTAATCACTTCATTCCGTATTCTGCCATAAATTACTAAGCCATGTGTTTTTCTCTGTATACGCATTTCTACAGTATTCATTCGGCTCCTTTGAGTCTTTTTTTCACATCCACGTTTCTCTGCCATACACTTAAGTTGGTACTTGAATATTATTGAAACATGAGTTATAAAAAAATGCAAAATTAAAACAGTACAACTGGAATAAAATAGGTATGTTTTGTCTTGTCAATCTAAAAAGCCTAAATTGGAATGGCCAACAAAATTAAAAACGGAACAAATTTTCTCTAAATTTAGATGTATATGTGATAAAACGTTGGGAAAATTATATCGCGAACAATCCTGCCGTAATATATAAAAAATCAAGTTCATCATTTCAGACCGACAAAACACTCACAAAGCGATTTGTTCTGAAGTAATGTTCTAAGACATCTTACTGTCAAGAAGAAAATTACAATTTGTATAGCAACGTTTGGGGAAGACTTTCTCCTCTAGAGCGATCTAACTCGGGAATCGAGCCCGTTATTACTGAAATAACATAAAATGAATGTAAATTCAGTATTTTAGCAGTTTCGGCCATTAAATTGAGTACATCTTCACATCCGCACATGTGTATGTTTAAAAGATGGTAGGAAGACCAAAGAAAAATTCTACGGAAAAGTTTTGTCTATACTTGTTTTAAGGTTGGATCTGATAGTTCGGTATACAAATACTGCTGAAAATGCGCGGGAAAAACCATAAATATATGGAATGGTGGGCGATACAAGCATTATGTAGAGAGTCGACAGACATAAAACCAAACTTAGTATTAGAAATTCTTTAACATAAATCCAAACTTAATATTAAAAATATTTCTAAAAAATAATAAAAAAAAAGTATATTTACAACAATAAGGGCATAAAAACTCCACATAAATCTTGAAAATCCCATTCGTAAAACAATTTGAGTGTAGCATATTTCATGTATTAGGTCCTTACATAGGAAATTGGCGTTTTGCCGTACTGGCAACTTTGATCTCAAATATCTTCTCTTTGGTTAGGAATTCCAAATTAAAATTTATACAGCTATTTACTCAAGTATTTGTGTTTCGAAAATTATAATTCATTTGTTTTTTCCTCAATTGTTTTTTTTCTTTGCGTCACTCAGTTTACAAAATGGAAAACTTGAAATATCGCGTTATTTACGAGTACGAGTTCCAACGTGGCACCAGTGCTGCAGAAACGGCTCGAAGGATTAATGATGTGTATGGCGACGGTGCCGCAAAAGAAAACACAGTGCGTTTTTGGTTCCAACGTTTTCGTTCTGGAAATTTCGACCTGCAGAACAAGCCCAGTGGACGGCCGGAGACCAAAGTTGATAATGAAGAATTGAAGGCTATTGTGGAAGCGGATCCATCGCAAACCACGTCCGAGTTAGCTGCAGGCTGCGGTGTTAGTGATAAAACTGTTTTAATCCACTTGAAGCAAATTGGGAAGGTGAAAAAGCTTGAAAGGTGGGTACATCACGAATTGAGTGAAGCAAATCAACAAACGCGCGTTGACTGCTGCGTTGCATTACTCAACCGGCACAATAATGAAAGGATTTTGAATCGAATCATTACCTGTGATGAAAAGTGGATCCTGTATGATAATCGGAAGCGCTCATCGCAATGGCTGAACCCTGCCGAACCAGCCGAACCATGCCCCAAGCGAAAATTGACTCCAAAAAAGTTACTTGTGAGCGTTTGGTGGACTAGTGCTGGTGTCGTTCACTACAGCTTTCTTAAATCTGGCCAGACGATTACGGCAGATGTCTATTGTCAGCAACTGCAAACCATGATGGAAAAGCTAGCTGCTAAACAACCGAGGCTGGTTAATCGCTCTAGGCCACTGCTGCTTCATGATAACGCTAGACCACACACTGCACAACAGACGGATACCAAATTAGAAGAGCTTCAATTGGAATGTCTAAGACATCCACCGTACTCTCCGGACCTTGCCCCAACAGATTACTATTTTTTTCGAAATTTGGATAACTTCTTGCAAGGGAAAAAATTCAACTCCGATGGGGCAGTCCAAACCGACTTCAAAGATTTTATTGATTCCCGTCCGAATGTTTTTTTTAGTAAAGAGATCGATGAACTACCTATGAGATGGCAAAAGTGCATAGATAGCAATGGTACATACTTTGATTAAATAAATATATTATATTAAAAAAAAATCAACTTTATGTTCCTCCCAAACAAAACGCCAATTTCATATGTAAGGACCTAATATTACAGAATCCTAAAAGTTCTGCAGAGCCATCTATACTTCGGCATTCGAACTTTTTACTTGAAACGCGATAGAACTTTTAAAAGCTTCATAGACTTCAACTAACCCAAGTTCAGAACCGAAATTATTTTATCAAAATGAGTTCGAAGTACATAATATGATTTTTTAAAAGAAAAATTATTATCTTAAAGAAATATTTCGTTCGTAACTGTGATCATTATTATAAAACAAAAAAAAATACAAATATTAGTTTGACTGGTTTTATTTATATATCATTCATTGCCTGATTTTGTAATATTTCGTAAAATAATCAAACGATGACATTTCTAACCAAATATTTTTTTCTTAACATATATTATGTATCATAGATGGGGGGAAGTATCCAACAAAATGACTATAACCGCCACTTTCACATCCTTACACTTATTTTATATTTCGTAATATTTTTTGTATTTCAATAATAGTCTATTTGATTCAAATTACCTTTATTTTTGTGAATGTGTCTTTTTGTTCATCTTCTAAAAATTTAATAATTAATTTTCGAAATAATTTCATTGATTATTCCTCTTTAAAAAAAAATCTCGACTGCGATAAAGTTTACTCAATAAACAAACATACTCGTATAAAGGCTTTTTTTTCCGTGAAATATTTTTTTATGTGGACAATCATATCGTCGTTGTTCGGCGAAAAGCGTTTAAGTCCAAATATTGAGTTTTGAGATAAATGCAATTTAAGTTTCGAAGGGCGATGTAAAATCAAGTTATATGACTTTTATCTTTTTATAATAGCGAAACCATATAACTTTTAGACATAAATGTTTTTTCCATGTGTAGATATTTTTATTTTAAGTAAAATGGGATAAAAAAGTCATTTTAAGCCAAAATGGACATAAACGCTTTTCGCAGAAAAACGACGATATAGTGGTCGTATAATATCGCGTTCAGCAGCATTTTTTAGTTTTAGATTTGTATGAAATCTATAATAAAGTTAAATAAATATTTAATTGTGTCTAGGGCACTTAAGAATGTAAAAAACAATAATATTGTATACTTTACAATAAAGTAATAAATAAATATATTTCCACATTGTTGTGTTGTTCAACCAATAATAAATGAATAAATATAGGTTTATTGATAGCAACGAAGTATGTAATATTATTGATAGCAACTAATAAATTTCAATATACTTCAAGAACTCATAAATTGCAGAGAATACATTAAAGACAGAAGCTATCAAAAGGTCTGGTAAATCATTGATAATTTTACTTGGTGTCGAAAACACCTGACCATTTCTCTTAATTCCCTCAATAGTTTCCAAGAATGTGCATTGACCGTTTCCTTTGGGCGTGGTCCACCCTTTTTATCTGAGAGCAGTTGACAGCAGGCACTTAGCACCGCCCCTGTAAGACACTTGCACTTGGTAGGAAATATGCCGCTCGCTTTCCCATGCAAATAGTAATTGAATAATTGTTCTGCGCCCTCATCAAATACGAAAAAATTCACAAACGCGATGTCGAATTACTATTTAGCTTATAAATAAATTTAATTGTTTAATCTTCGAGACATTTACATCACGTATTTATTATAACAGTCACATTTTTTGTAAAATTGTATATTATTACACACTTCGCTGCTAAGATAGACAAAAAGGACAGGGCGTCAGTCTTTACTATCTTGACACATATTTCCCCTTTTCCACATCCATACACATCTCATACAGCTCCTGCGATTAATTTATATTCCAACTTACCTTTCCTTCTTTCAAAATATCATTCAATTGATTCTATCATACCTTCCTCGGTCTTCCTCTATCATTCTTTCCACTCACATTTGCACTGTATATTTGTTTTGTTAGTCATTCATTTCACGTGCCCAAACCATCTGAAGTGCATCTTACTCAACACAAAAGCCTTAAGCTCACATTCATCCCTAATCTTTGTAGTTCGTCTTCCCTTGGTTGGCTTTCTGCAGTTTTCTTATTAAATATGTTTTTCTGTCTTTATATCCTTACACTCAACTTTCATTTATTTATGTTGTACATATATACAAACCTACCATCACGTCTTTTCCCTGTCGAGGTAGGCCGAGTGGACAGAACGTCATATTTTCCTATCTTGATACACTCTTCTACATCCATATACTTTCTTATACAACTTCTACGATTTATCTGACTTTCTACGTTTCCTTCTTTCAGAATATAATTCACTTGATCCAACCATACATACCATACTTTGGTCTTCTTTTCACACGCTTTCCAGTCACACTGGCACTATATACTATATCTGTATTGTAAGTATTTCTTAATTCATTCTTTATTCTGTAATATTATAAATTTATTAATAATAGTGGGTTTGAATCCTGTGTTAGAGCGCCCTTGAGGAGAGTCTGCTTTCGAAACGGCACTAAATGAATTACCCTTCTGTATTTAGTCATACATTCATCCGCCCTGTCGTGTAGCTCATGACTGAGCATAGTGACCCCCATGATAGTCTCTGACGACTCCTCTCCATTCATCCTTATATTCCGCGTCTCGAAGGGCAGTTATTAAGTCCAGTTGCATCTCTCACTTAGTCAGTCAGCCACATTAGGTTTATTCCTCTTGTGCGTCATCATTCCACGCCTCCAGTAACTACAAACCTCTCCAAACTGTCTTCTTGGCCACGAGCAGTGTGCCCAAAGAATCGGAGGACTCATCTAAGGCACAATGTCGACGCTATGTTGGTAATTCTCAGTTCTTCAATAATGGAGGCGTTAGTTCGCTTTGCTGTCCATGGAATTCGTACTATCCTTCTCCAGCACCACATTTTAAATTCATCTATTCTACGTCTCTCGCTTGCTCTCAGAGTCCAAGACTCCGCGCCATTCATGGATACTGCGAAGACGAGAGACTAAACTAGACATATTTTTGTCGTGATGTTGATAGTTCTGCTCTTCCATATCTTTCCAGAATAGATCCAACAGACGTATTTGCATGAACGTGTCAAATAATTTGTATATCTAGGCGCTACAGTCTTTGAACATTTCGAAATCGTATTTTTTTGCCATTCCAGTTATTCTTTTCTCCTCAGTCTCGCACCCTCCATTGTTGGTAATAATGGAACCTAAGTAAATAATGTCAGCAAATACTTCTAGATATGATTCACATTATGTAGCGGCAGTTAGTTACTGCGGTGAGTTGCACTTTGGGAACTTCACCAGAATTTCCTGTAAATGTGGGGGTACATCAAGGATCGGTACTCAGTCCGCTACTGTTCATCTTAGTCATGGACTATTTAACTAACCAGGAAATGAACAGTCTCCTAAAGATCCTACTATTTGCAGACGATATCGTATTAATAAGTGAAAAACATGAAGACCTGCAAAATAGTCTGGAAAAGTGGAGAAGAATCTTGGAGGACAATGGATTGAGACTGAGCAGAAAGAAAACAGAGTATCTGTACCTACCATTCGAGAATACAAATGCTGTCACTCCCGTAACGCAAATGGATGGAGAAACATTACCAAATTGTGACTCATTTAAGTATCTTAGGTCACTCATCCATAGCGATGGGGGATGTGCAGCAGATGTAACACATAAAATGAGTGTGGGATGGATGAAGTTTAGATCAATGACGGGAGTCCTATGTGATCCGAAAATGCCAGTAAAGTTAAAAGGAAAAGTATACCAAACGATTGTCAGACCCGCACCGCAATGCTGGACGATGTATAACTCTTACTCTAGGCAACTAGAAACTGCTGAAATGCGCATGCTTAGATGGTCAGCTGGTGTGTCCCTAAGAGACAAAATAAAAAACTCACGCATTCGTGGAAGCCTAGGTGTTACAGACATCAACAACAAGATGGAGGAGAGGCGATTGAGATGGTATGGGCACGTTGGACGCAGAGCACCCGATCACATTGTGAACCAGGCAATCTCCATGGATCTTCCTCGAATAACAACCAGAGGAAGACCAAAGAATTCATGGGTGGTGCAAAAAGATAACTTGATGCAGAGGCACGGCCTGGGGGACGTAGTCCGGGACAGAAGAGCATACAACCTGAGGACGAGGAGAGCTGACGCCAACAGTATTCGCAGACAATGAGTTGGGATGGAGCCAGGGAGAAGAAGTTAGTTACTGCGGTATTTTATGATTAACTAAGTTTTTAACCTAATTGATTTAATTTTATTCTCATATATAGTCGCCCCATATATTCTTTTAAGTGCTCGTATTTCAGTCAAATCGTGAAAAAGAAAGTCTAGTAACGTGAGTAAATAAATCGATTAGCACTTTCAGACGTTTGCGTTGTAAAAATACAAAAGTTAATCGTAATAGTTGTTGGCAGGGAGAAATTATTTTAATTACCGGGATCACTTAATTACAATATTCCGTTGCAATCGGGCAGACGCTTATTAGCATATCTACAAGGAACATTAAGGACGATGTATGAAAGTGTGGAATAATTATTTAAAAAAAATATTAAGAAAAATATACACGTCAGCGGAATAATTACAAAACAAACCATAATTTTAACGGAAAGATAATAATTTCTAAATAAATAATTTAGTTACACTGAGAATTTTACATGGGGTGGCAGTATATACGGATAGAATACGGAATGCAGTGATTAGAAATAGATGTGAACTCAAATGAATAAATATAGGTTTATTGACAGCAACATATTATTTACATTATTAAACATATTCTGGAATTGCATATACCTATAACATTGTAATTTATTTTTATCAAACACTGTTTATTCCACTTTTTTGTAACGGTATAACCCTACCGGTTTCAAGGCTTTCACCTCATCTTCAGGGGAGCACAAACAAGACTGAAGATGAGGTGAAATCCTTGAAACTGGTAGGGTTATACCGTTACAAAAAAGTGGAATAAACAGTGTTTGATAAAAATAAATTACAATGTCTTTAAACCTCCACAACGTTAATGCCTTAACTATGAACAACATACCTATAACATATCTCAAGATAATGGCGAAGAAAACACATTAAAGAGATAAGCTATCAAAATGTCTGGGTTAATCTCATAACATCCCTCCTATCGAGATACATCCCCATCAAGAATGAAGATAGACTAATAAAACAAAATATAGACCTGGTACAGGAAGACCAAGAAAAGTATGGTTAGATCAAGTGTACGATTTTTTGAAAGAAGGAAATGTAAGGAATCGTAGGAGCTGTATGAGAGTGTGTAAGGATGTAGAAAAGTTCAGGCTCTTCCCTAATCGCTTCATATTCTATAATATATAGTCACTCCATGTATTATTTTAAGTGCACGTATTTCTACAGCATTTATTTAATACTTTTCAGTCTTGTTCCACGTTCACATTTCACTCCCTTAATCAAAGTTGGTACTAAAGTACTGTTGTGGACTATTAGTGCCCCATTGATTTTTTTTTCTACCGCTATACGCCGTTCAATATCCTTCATAAATCTTTGAGAAAATACTACCTAAATAGCAAAATTCTTCCACTCACCTTACCTATAATCTTTCATAACTCCCCCATATATCGCATTACCATTTCCTTTCACATTTTACTATCACCATGACTATGGATTTTGCAATATTTACTATCAGAACTTTCTTGTTACATCTCTTATATAATTTGCTTATAAGACTTAGTAAATTCCACTTAGTAATCCATGCGACGTATGTTTCTACCTGCTGTCTTCAGGAGGTTTGTTAGAGCTATTCTTAAGACCAATTAATTGATTTCATGTTTCATAGGAAGTGTGTGTAATCTATTAACCCAAAAGATTTTTTAAATGAGGGCTGAAATGACGGATTGATTGCTATGTGGTAATCTTTTTCAGCTTACCAGAAATGTGTTAAATAATCTTCAATTGAAAATCAGACTGGAACCCATTTAAAAAAAATCAGGGCACCAACGGGAATCAAACCCGCATTTCACGGGCTAAAAGACAGGTGTATTACCAATCAGGGCACATAGGTTATAAAAAAAACCACGTGATAAAAATTTAATTTATACTTTTTTCTACAAATTCTTGTTTGGTTTCCATGCATTAAATGAGACGAAATTAGCATAAATATTGTATTTGAGCATAAAGTGAAATATTTTCTTGGCAAATATTTGAACACAATAAATCTATCGAGTCAATAATAATTTTGAAGTACTATTCACTGCGAAATACGGGATAAATTTTCTTAAACAAATTGGCCAATAATTCTGCGCGAGTTGAAAATTTCGCATTAATCAAATGTGTTTAACAATTTTATCGTTTCGTTTACAAAAAAAAAAAAAGATTAAATTAACACCTAATTCATTTTTATCTATGTTAAATGCCCTCAAAGCAAAGTTTTTATTTTAAAATGGCTGCTTTAATTTGCACACAGTTATAACACTGAGGAATTTCGTAAACTACAACTTTTAATTTATATTACAGATTCACGAGTTTGTTATTATTATATTTCAGTGGTGTAGCCAATATTTGCAAAAAAATAACAGAGACCAGAAAAACAATTAAAATATTTACTTTATTCCACTCGAAGAAAGGCATGAAATAGAGGTGGAAACACGTGCTGAAGGTTTTAACGAAATTAGTGGAATAACAAAGTTATTGATTACTAAGCGTTCTAATATCAACGAATTTAAAGCCGAAATCTTTGATAATTGATAACTAACCTCTTCTTATATGTATATTGCGTACTAAATGCTGAGCTACGTAGTCATTTACTATATCTGGAACATGGTGCACCAATTTTTCTCCATCTTTTGCGGAATTGGGTCATGTCGAATACCCTTCCAGAACATAAAGAGAATAACTCCTTATTGTGTCCGTGATCACCAGCTTCTCAAGACTTGCATTGTCCTTTCTGGCAACATACTCAAAATATATAAGAATTCCTTACCTGTACATTATCAAAAGCTTTTCGGCTATTGCAAATTAAAAAAAAAAAGACGATGATGTCCATTGCGGTCCACAGGATACGCAATTCGAATAATTTGATGCAATCAATCAGATTTCTTTCCTTCTTTCTCATCGTCCATGTTTCCATTCTGTGCAATACTATGGACAGTACTACAAATTTCATAAAACGGATAATGCTTCTTTTGAGTACATTTACACATATAGCAGTAAATTAATATCTTCATCAGAGTTGTCAAAGCTGATTTTTCTATTCTAATTTATCTTCGGATCTCTGCTTCACATCCCCCATTCGTTGAAATGGTGTGGGCTGAAAAACATTTGAAGTCCTCACGGCCGGGCCGGCCCTTCATTGGTGGGGATGTATCTCGGCTATTATCTATCTATCATAGCTTCTCTCTTAAATGTTTTTTTTTGACGTTATCCTGAGATATATTAGGTCCTTACATATGAAATTGGCGTTTTGTTTGGGAGGAACATAAAGTTGATTTTTTTTTAATATAATATATTTATTTAATCAAAGTATGTACCATTGCTATCTTTGCACTTTTGCCATCTCATAGGTAGTTCATCGATCCCTTTACTAAAAAAACCATTCGGACGGGAATCAATAAAATCTTTGAAGTCGGTTTGGACTGCCCCATCGGAGTTGAATTTTTTCCCTTGCAAGAAGTTATCCAAATTTCGAAAAAAATAGTAATCTGTTGGGGCAAGGTCCGGAGAGTACGGTGGATGTCTTAGACATTCCAATTGAAGCTCTTCTAATTTGGTAGCCGTCTGTTGTGCAGTGTGTGGTCTAGCGTTATCATGAAGCAGCAGTGGCCTAGAGCGATTAACCAGCCTCGGTTGTTTAGCAGCTAGCTTTTCCATCATGGTTTGCAGTTGCTGACAATAGACATCTGCCGTAATCGTCTGGCCAGATTTAAGAAAGTTGTAGTGAACGACACCAGCACTAGTCCACCAAACGCTCACAAGTAACTTTTTTGGAGTCAATTTTCGCTTGGGGCATGGTTTGGCTGGTTCGGCAGGGTTCAGCCATTGCGATGAGCGCTTCCGATTATCATACAGGATCCACTTTTCATCACAGGTAATGATTCGATTCAAAATCCCTTCATTATTGTGCCGGTTGAGTAATGCAACGCAGCAGTCAACGCGCGTTTGTTGATTTGCTTCACTCAATTCGTGAGGTACCCACCTTTCAAGCTTTTTCACCTTCCCAATTTGCTTCAAGTGGATTAAAACAGTTTTATCACTAACACCGCAGCCTGCAGCTAACTCGGACGTGGTTTGCGATGGATTCGCTTCCACAATAGCCTTCAATTCTTCATTATCAACTTTGGTCTCCGGCCGTCCACGGGGCTTGTTCTGCAGGTCGAAATTTCCAGAACGAAAACGTTGGAACCAAAAACGCACTGTGTTTTCTTTTGCGGCACCGTCGCCATACACATCATTAATCCTTCGAGCCGTTTCTGCAGCACTGGTGCCACGGTGGAACTCGTACTCGTAAATAACGCGATATTTCAAGTTTTCCATTTTGTAAACTGAGTGACGCAAAGAAAAAAAACAATTGAGGAAAAAACAAATGAATTATAATTTTCGAAACACAAATACTTGAGTAAATAGCTGTATAAATTTGAATTTGGAATTCCTAACCAAAGAGAAGATATTTGAGATCAAAGTTGCCAGTACGGCAAAACGCCAATTTCATATGTAAGGATCTAATATATGTGATTTCAGGATATATGTATAACATACATGTGCAAACTATGTTCTTCTTCTTCTTCCTAGTGTCATGTCAGGTCCCACAAACGTTGAATATCACCTAAGAGTAGACACCTTTGTCCCCGACAGCCCGAAAAAATCCCCAACGTTCCTTATCCCAGTCCAATCACGTATATTGCGGAGCCAGGAGATTTGCTTCCTGCCAACACCTCTTCGACCCTCTATTTTGTCTTGGATGATCAGGTGCAGTAATTTGTACTTTTCTCCTATAAGTACATGACCCAAATAGGACACCTTTCGGATTTTAATCTTGATTCTTTCTAGTAATAAGTCTCACAGCATCGACACTAAATGACGAGGGGGAAAAAGAGCAGATAACTGGGAAAGCCAAATAAACAATCTCTGTTTGAGCGTAGCGCTAGTCCATGATAAGAAAGACGCTGAATATTCTTGTCGAGAAAAGAGGAGGCGGCAGGACAGTTAAAGATACTATACAATCGTGACAGTATGTGAATGTTGCGTTTAATATAAAAGATGTTTTGAGAATCTAACAGAAAAGTTATACTGAAATTTAGACGAGGAAGACGACTGATAGAAGCCGAATAAATGTTGCGAAAATGCGTGAACTGATAAAAAATACATGAGGGGACAATATATGCCAGAATACGGAATGAAGTGCTAAGGGATGAATATGAACCTAATACTGATGTATTGAGTGAGATAAAAAAGAGCTGGATTTAGTATTTAGTAGGTCGGATGAATTTGAACCTAGAATATCGAAATTTTCTTTATTTATTATAACCGCGACGTTACGAAGTGACGAAGAAAGAACTACTCAAAGGTACTCCTCCAGCTGTGGCAACACACTTAAGTGTAAAAAGAATAACAGCGACAACAGACTTAAGGTCCGACATCACGAGAGAAGAAAAATGTCTCGTACCGCAGTAAATATATTATACTTATAAAGCAGCTTAAAGCTTGGAATATAAATAGCCCTGAAAATTGAAAGTACATTCGCAGAAAACTTTGAGTACAGCAAAACAATCCTTTGGTAACCTATCCATTGAAATATGTAATTTAATTTACCTAACGACCAATATTTAACTAACAACATTTAATTTATAAAAACTTTTCTCGACAAAGCAATAAAATAACCAGGCGTTCAGTTAAACTTTTATTTTAACACGGATTGCGCCACTGGACGTAAAAAAGTCAACAAATTCTTTAATTATGGACTTAACCGCCATCTAGAGCCGGACTTAAACAATAACACAAAGATCCATCGAGATAAGAGAACACGCAGTAGTTTAATATTATAACAAGTTTCTAAATTCACACCGATACCTAAATTATTCAGAGATGATTCTAAATTAGCCGCGCATAGTAAAAAAAAGAAAAACATAAATTTTGTTTTAAAATAGACATATATATGCAAAGGAGAACCAAATTACATGCTTTGAGATATTAAGGTAAACGTAAGATCGATGTGTGTAAAGTGATGATATATGACGTAATACAGAATGAAGAAATTAAATAAAAAGTGAGATTCCTTTCTCGTATGTAACAATTCAATATATAAACATTATTAGTGTTTCGGATATATTGTAGAGCTGGCGAGAAGACACTATTGTCTTTGGCTCCAGTATTTGAACCTTCAGGTTTAGAACCTCTGGAGTAGGCATGGAACTCGCGGTTCGTAATTGAACGTTTTGGCAACACTACCTTTTTTTTCTTTTTTTTATTAAAAAAGTAATATATGGTACAAATATTTGTCAAGGCTATACCTATATACAAATTTATTACTTAACTAATCTTATTTATGTAGTATAATTTATGAACTTACTTAATCTTTATTTCTTACATGTCATTTTATTTTTATTTTTATAATCTTAATATATGATTTCTTAGAAATACTTAACACCTGCATACTACTTATAACTAGATACCAATTCTTACAACTAATTATTTAGCAAGAACACGTCCACTCGTTCAGGCTACTTGTATTTCATCACATTCACTCAGACCTTGGTTCTCCCTGCTAATACTGTAGGTGAACTAGTTAGGCACTTTTACTAATAGACCATTTTACAGCTGATTTTATGTTTTTTTATCTATTATATGCTGCTAACCACAAATTCTTATAGCACTATTAAGCAAAACAAAAAAGCGATGTATAAAACGTTACATAATAAAAGGGTACATCCCTTGACACCTGTTGATCGTCTTGAAAGTTTAATATCTTTTCTTTTAGAACTTTGGGGACTGCAATAGCTTACACAAAATAAAGCAACACACGTACTCGCGTTTTCCATCCACAAGATGATTGACAATCATATCCAATCACGAGGGATACTCTATCGTATCCTATTTAAAATATATTGTTCAAGTTCTTTAAATGTTTTACAAAGCACTCATGATCATGGCGAGAAAAAAACATCGTCTCACTTCGGTGTGTCATCGGATCCAGTAAATCGATGATGCCGATAAGTTTGCTGGTCTGCAACAACTCACTCACTTAATACAAACTCCACGGCACAGTTTCGGTTTCCAACTGAATTTACGATAGAATAGCGAGAGTATATTCGACTTCAAGGCCCAGTAACGATGACAAAATTATCATTGAACTTAATATCGCAAGCGAATTAACCGCACTGCAGAAATAATGATGATACTCTTTGACTTTTCATGTCAATAGCATTCCTACTTCACTCTTGGAGTGAGCTTATAGTTGTGTTACTTACCAAATATGTCCATCACGTTGGTAATCTGTCCTATGATCAGGTAACCTTTATTTTCCCTTAGGTCACCAGTGCCTGTATTTTATGGTACATCTGATAATATGGTCGAAGTATCTGAATATTCGAAGTTGTATAGTTAAATACAAACGTTGTTAGATTTAAAGCTATTCTAAAATTGATAGATATCAAATAAAGTATTTAAATATTTAGTAATATAAATGATTTTTTTTAAATTATGTACTCACCACTCTTTTATTTGAGTTTACTACCGGTTTCAAAGACATTCGTCTTCCTCGTCGGGTGAAGTTGAACTAAATTGTGTCTAAAATACTTTTTTATTTTAATTATACGAGGTACAGGAGATGGGGAGGGGAGAAGTGGCTAATAAGGGGGGGTGAGTAAATAGGCGTCAAAAGGATGGCTTTTGATTGGAAAACATATTTAGCAGAGGACTTTTATTGAAATTATTCAAATTTTATCAATCAAGTTAATATCAATAATAGTCCTCTACTAAATATGTTACCAGTTCAAAAGCATCCTTTTGACGCCTACTTACTTTCCTCCCCTTATAAGCCACTTCTCATATCCCCCTCTCCTTTACCTACTACAATTAAAAAACAAGTATTTTAGACATATTTTAGTCCAACTTCACCTGACAAGGAAGACGGAGGTCTTTAAAACTGGTAATGAACTAAAATAAAACAATGGTGAATAAATTTTTTTAAATGTGTTTTATTTATTTTACTGAAAATTTTATAAACACGACACTACAAAGTGAAACAAACGTCTTTTCTAAAATTCAAGAAATAAATATAGTATTTCTTGTTTTCGCCCAAAATGGTTGCCCTTCTGATGTTTTTAACGAAAAAATTTTTTTTGGAAGATTGTAATAAAAGATAAGTGAATACGAAATAATGAAGTTAAATTTTATGTATGACGCTCATTAGCTACTTGATTTTTTAAAAGCACCCTACATCGTCCGTAATTCAAGACTCCACGCAGATACCAAACTACATACTATCCCCGAACATATGCGCGCTCTGGCCGAAAGGTTCTACAGCTCTATATCCCGTCATCCCAACCCAGTCATAAAAGCCTTAGATAACTACAACGCGAACACCAGTTACAGACACACTCGTCCGAAATCAATATTGCGAAACATCCCCCCGAGCCCCCCCTCTTTAACTCTAATCATCCCCCCAAATGACCCCCCGATTGTCACTCTGAACACCCCATCATCGATAATTCCTCCGGCAGACAGTTTACCCCCATAGGCAACCGCATTTCTCACCTTCAATAAACATTTTCTATACCTTAATATATTTATAAAAGTCACACACATTTCCCCACTCATTTACTTATCTACATATACTATATTCATTCTTATAATTTATTCACAATTCATTTTTTCATTTTTTTTTTTTTTTTTTTTTTTTTTTTTTTTTTTCACCCATTCAATATAAAACAGTGTGTGACGACACAAATTTATGTATATTTGTATTTAATATTATGTACATATCATCATATTTATATATGTATTTAATCGTTTATAATTTCTCATAATCATTCATAAAATCAAAACAATTACCACAAACCTATCCTTTCCCGATTCCCAAAAAGATCCAAAAATTTCCAATAAATATCTTAACAGTCAGAACTTATCCGATGAAGGAGTAGGGTGTCCTACCATCGGACCGAAACTCCGAACAAGCTATCCATCACTAGTAGTACTAAATCGTATCCATATACAACACAAGCCATAACTATGTGTACTAACAGCCTCCATCCTTCGAATAACATTGTTTTAATTAGTTAATTATACAGGAACTTTCAGTTGATAACATAAACTATGTACATAACACATCGATCAATAAGTCGAGGGACTAACTACTAAAACAACATTTGTTTGCCAAAATTCTTCTTTATTCATCAACATAGTCTCCTTCAAGAGCGATACATTAATTCCAACGCTTTCCTAACTTTTGTATGCCAGCCGCGTACAACGATTTATCTTTGGTTTCAAAATAGGCGTTAGTTTCGGCAATCACTTCTTCATTGGATCCAAATCTCTTTCCCTGGAGCTTCTTTTTGAGGTCTGCGAACAGCCAATAGTCGCTGGGGGGCAAATCTGGAGAATACGGTGGGTGCGGAAGCAATTCAAAGTTCAACTCATGCAATTTGGTCATCGTTACCATCGACGTGTGACACGGTGCATTGTCCTGATGAAAGAGAACTTTTTTCTTCTTCATATGGGCCCGTTTTTTTGCAATTTCTGCCTTCAAACGCTCCAATAACGCTATGTAATATTCGCTATTGATGGTTTTTCTCTTTTCAAGGTGATCGATGAATATTATACCCTGCGCATCCCAAAATACGGAGACCATAACCTTCCCGGCCGACTGTTGACGCTTCGGACGACTTTCACCGGCTGCTCTCCACTCAGCTGACTTCCGATTTGATTCCGGAGTATAGTGGTGGATCCAAGTTTCATCCATTGTCACATACCGATGCAAAAACTCCTGTTTATTTCGCATAAACAGTGCCAAACAGCGCTCTGAATCATCGATGCGTTGTTGTTTCTGTTCCATTGTGAGCAAACTCGGCACCCATTTCGAAAAAAAATTTTCATGACCAAATAAATGTTCATGCAAAATGGTGTAAACACTACCAAATGATATCTTCAGGATGTCAGCTATTTCATGCAACTTTACTTTGCGATTTTCCATCACGATTTTGAGGGTTTTTTTATATTTTCTGGTGTAACAGTCTCATTTGGACGACCAGAGCGTTCAGTATCATTTGTGTCTGTATGACCGCGTTTGAAATCAGCATACCGCCGACAAATGGTTGTTTTCGACGAAGCAGAGCCCGGATAACACTTTTCAAGCCATCGCAGAGTTTGAACAGTATTTTTTCTCATTAAAAAGCAATGTTTCATCAACACACGAAATTTGTTTTTTTCCATTGTTTTGAAAATAATAAAAGTAGCGTTACTAAAACCACTGTAACTCAATAACACAATGTCGGAATGTCATGAAAGTTTGACACGTAACTTTTAAAAGTTGGTACTAACTGAGAATTGTATGGATTTGTTATTAGTGGCGCCATCTGTTGGTTAGTCCCGGGAATTGTTGATTGATACGTTATTGTGAATTCGCAAGTAGGTTTGACAGTCATAAATACGAGTACCATACCAACATGCAAGGGGAGGTCAATAAATTCACAGAATGAAATGGAAAAAAAAATTTTGTCTTTTTAAATATATTCACCGTCATCAACCTAAATATCTTTTCAGATCTTCCAATAAGCTTATTTATACTCACGAAAAAAAAATTGCTTTTGTCCTCAAAATAAGCCGAAATTGCACTTTTGATTTATTCATTGTCCGTAAATTTCTTCCCTCGAAATACTTTTTATATATTTGGAAACAAATAATAGCCAGACAGAGTCAGGTCTGGGCTGTAGGGAGGGTGATTTAATGTTTGGAAGCCACAGTTATGAGCAGCCAATGCAGAATTGCTTTTGTTCACGGGTGCATCGTCATGCAAAAGCAGCACCTCTTTTGTTCATTTTCCTGTCGTTTTCTGCTTCACAGCTTTTTTAACTGCATCAGCAGACCAGAGTAATACTCTTCAGTTATTGTGATTCCCTAATTTTTGTAATCTATCAGCTATCAGTATGCCTTCCGCATCCCAAAAAATTGTAGCCATAATTTTTCCAGCCGATTGCGACACTTTTATAATTTAAGTTATATTCGTTGGTGTAAGTCAGCCTTAACATGTTATACATTTTGCTGGAGTTTCATAGAACTTCAGAATTTTGACGCTCGCTCGCTCGTGTACCACTAGACATGGGTTTACGCACCACTACAGGTTCTCGTACCATAGTTTATGGACCGTTGCGGTATATTATAATTATATGGATGCAAATTACATGTTATGTATGAATATGGATTTTATGAGTTTGCACTGTAAATAACTTGCAATCTGAAATAAGTTTTATTATTGTTTTACAAAAAAATATTTTGAAATAAAAAAGTTTTACACCTTAAATTTGGAATTCTTATTGTTTTTCATTAGTAGGTTATTTATTTAAATTAGTAATTCATTCGAACGAGTTATATACACATTTGAATATTTTTCTCATAAGAATTAAACAAGTGCGCTCCTAGCAGGAGTAACACGATTACAAAGCGTATAAATAAACATTTCTTCACACCATTATGGGAATTTATTGACGGAAAAGAATCAACGATTATTTCATAAAATTGCGTAATACTTTGAATATCAAATTGCCTTAAATTCTGGAAAAGATAATCAATGTCTAATTAATATGCAGTGAATTAAACAAGACACTGAAAACTTTAACCGTACATTTAATTTATTATATATTGAACATATAAAATCGGACATAAACTGGGCTAATAAAAAGGGAAACGTTTTTATCATTCATTTGTAAGAAATAAAAAAGGAAACGTTTTTATCATTCATTTGTAAGAAATCAAAAACATTGATATACGATCTATAAACTATATTTAAATATTCAGGACTATTGTTTCAGCCTATAATGCTTTTGCTAAATGGCGACAAGGACCTAATAAGTCGAAATAGTCACCCTGTGGTTTTAGATAAAGTTCTTTCTTTTCTTATTTATGCGTGCTCGATGCTGAGCGTCGTGGTCTTTTGCTATGTCTCGAATTTGGTGCAACATGTCGGGCACGATCTCCAGTCTTACTAGCATGCGCACTCGCACCACAATTTCGTACCAACATTTAAAATACATCAAAACCTAACTACCTGCCTGGGAAGATCCTAATCTAAGGGCCGCAACCACTACCTTCCTATTCTCACACTTAACTTAAATATCTATTTATATTGTAATATTTTTGATCAGTCAATAATAGAGGTTTGGGTCCCAAGCAAGAGCAAACTTGAGCAGAGTTTGCTCTTTAAACGGCGCTTTATAAAGTGTAATTTTATCACTATTATTATTAAAACACTCGGTCGTATCAACTGAAAAAATCTTACAATTTGATGAATGCTAAAAAATATTACGCATTAGGATGTATAATCGAAAAGTATAAAACATTATTACATAATTTATTCCAGAAACAGTATCTTGCGGTATTTCAAAAGCTGTAATATATACTGGTTGCGTTGATATTCGGGGGTTATAATATATACTGGTTGCGTTGATACTCGTACATTTTTTAGATATCTTTACTTACGTGTGATTCTACTCGTGGCTCTATTCTACAAGGTTCTTTCTAGGTACGTTGGGATACAACCTTCTAAGCGTGAGGAAGGATGCGAGGGTCTCTTTTTATATCTTTAAGTTATTAAAGGGACCAACTTGAACTAATGTTGGAAAGTATAATATATGGTTTTATATTCCTGACAATTATTCGAGGTACAGCAATATTCATCTATTTAGACAGGTAATAAGTAGAACTAACTTTCCAAGTGATCTTCCTTACGGGATATACATTTTGAATAGAACTTCGGATATTGACATCAACATTTCAGAAAATGTTTTAAAAGAAAGTATTTTGAGCTTTCTGAGTTTTGGTAGTAGTTGGTTCGGTTTAACAATTAAATCTTATTATTAATGTTTAATTACCTTTAAGCTATATACATATGGTATGTAATTGAGTTTAACCTGTATATGTAAGCTCTTTAAAAATGTACATATGAAAAAATTACCCTTCAGGATACACACATTTCATATATGTCACATCCATATACGAGTACCTTCTTGTAAAGATCCTACTGTTTCTCGTACTACAACCATACTTTCTCGGTCATCCTATCCCACGGCTTTCACTCACGCTTGCATTATAAATTTGCTAAGTCAGTCATTATTTGGAAACAATTGCTACAAAACAAACAATTACAAATCAAACAATTGTTTGGAAACAAATTTGCTAAGTTAGTCTTTGTTTGAAAACTTTTATTAATTTTTAGTTTAATAAAATAAATTAAACACTATTTTCTTTTGTATTCACCATTGTTTTATTGAGTTCACTACCGGTTTCAAAGACTTCTGTCTTCTTCGTCAGTTGATGAGGAACTATCATCTGGCTAGTCTTCATCTCTCAATCAATAAAGCGAGTATCTATCACTCAACCAGTAATACACTCAATCAATAAAACAGTGTGAAATACAAAATAGTGTATAAATTATTTTATAAAACTAAATAAAAAAATATACATGTTCAACTATTAAAAAAAAAATAAATTAAATATTCGAATTGCCACATTTAAAACAAACGACATGGCATAAAAGCTCCACAGTTGGAATGAATTGTACAAGAGTGAATAATATTTTATGAAAATGTGAACACATAAATCGTGCTGGTATCGTTTATTATCAAAATGGCTAGTTTTAACAGCTTCTCATTTATAAGAGAGAGATTATGATAACGCATTTGTACCCGTGAGATGAAATATGGGAACTGGTACCGACTGCAAGGCACAATAAACTGGGAATAAAATAGACTCGTATAGTGACATATTATTGATGTTTTATTTAGAAGATCATTGGTATGTTGGGAATTTATATTTTGAAAATTATATTTATTTATTTAAAGACTTCATTGAACAATATACACATTGGCGTGTTTATTACCAAAGGGCAATGTCTTTCAGCCAACTAGTAATTTGTTAAACAATTTAAGAAGTCAGGGATCATTCAAGGGTGTTAAGATAACGACCTCATTTGCAGCTAGGAAAAGGAGGATATAGTATGAGGAAGGATAATGGGGGAACCCGGCAAAACGTTATATCACTGAAAAGATACATAATGATTTTTGAGTCGCTGTTTAAATAATAATAATAAAAGGAAAATTGAAATAGCACCGTTTAGAGAGCACTTTCCTCAGAGGCACTTCCTCCCACCTGCGTATCTTTAGAAAAACAAATTTGGTAAAAACACTGCAGAAAAGTTCCAGAGAAATCTTTTTAGATCTTCCAATGTGAGGTAGTAACACATTCGGCTTTAGGTGGAATTTATTGTATGTGTAAAATAAATATCTTGATATCATCTTCTTAAGCTATCCTTCGATGGACAAATATATTATACGGTTTCTTCAGACTTTTACAGATTTAGAAAGTCTAAATGTGTGCATCGATGTCTTTCACCTAGAAAATTAAAAAGTCTTATGAACTCTATATATTCTGTGTCGCCTGATTCACGAATTTCTAGACTTCAGTCTGTTTTTAATGCAACTGCTAGGTTAATATATGGTAGTTATGAATTTTAGTATATTAGTCCGCTTCTAAAAAGTCTAAACTGTAGAAAGCTCACAAAGATAAATAAAAATGGTAACAATTGTAAAATAATAGCTGTACGTATCAATCGCAATCCAGCGGATTTCTTCATAAAACAATTTCGTGCAACTAACCAGAAAGTTGTTAATTTTCTATAATACGAAATCAAGAACTGGACTGCGACGCTTGCTTGGTCACCATCGAGAGTCAAACCCGACACCTCGAGATTGAAACCCGATACTTGGGAATACAATATATTAAGGATATATTCATTAAAGATAAATAGATATTTATACATAAACACATCCTCATGCCATGTACTCGTATATTTTGGGGGAGACAGATAGAACAAACAAATATCAACTACATTTAAACCAGATATTCTACGCAAGGCACGAATTTTATATATCTTTCAGCAAGCATTCATAAATAATCAATTAAAATAGCAAATAAAACTTGACTCTAATCCTTCTCGCCAAGAATAATTATAAATTGTCATCGGAAATACTTTATATGTTATAACTGATTTTCTCAAATCGAGAACTGTGTGGGCTTTTAAAACGACACTAGCCCAGTGGTTGATTTATGACATTGGAAAGATTTAATAGGTGCTAAAATAAAAATAAATTTTCTAGCCTTTACATCGCTTACAAGTTTAATGTGTTTGGTCAAATATATTAAACATTTACATACAAAATACGAATAAGATAAGTTTAGTAAGGCTAGTTTATTACCAAGATGACCTTAAGTTATTTCTAATTGATCAAAATTATTTATATACTCGTATCATTGTATTGATATGCATCCTATTTAAACGTCACGGATTTGATTACTGACGGATTTATAGTATGTTTTACATTTTTTTTAAAGTAACTCTCAAAAGAGCTTATAATTATTATCATTACAGACAGACACCATGAGATTGCCAAATTGGGTTTATGCCGGGAAAAAGCACAAACGATGAAATATATGGTATATGGTGAGAAATGTCAAAAGAAAATAGAGAAATGCTAAAAAAACTTTTACACACAATCTTTATAGAACTAGAAAAGGCGTATGATAGAGTCACCAGGGTGATAAAATGGTGTTTATTGAGCAGTTTAAATACCTCAAATATATACTCGTACGTCCGTCCGCCTTGTCAAATAAATGTACTCGTACAATGAAAGCAAAACAGCCATCAGGACAACATGCGGAAACAGTAACCCAATCACTATTACAGTTGGATTACACCAAGGATCTATCCTGAGCCCGCTCTTGTTTAATACTGTCATGGAATGCCTCACAAGGAACCTCCTGAGAGAAATCCACAAGAACATGTTGTTTGCAAACGACATTATTCTATATGATGAGAATATTGAGATAATCCAAGCACAGGAAAAACGGAGAAAAGTGTCAAAAGACAAATGATTTAAAAATAAGCAGAGCTAAAACTGAACACATGCTAGGCACGGACATTGGAATGACCAAACTCCAAGTGTGAGAGTGGTTCTAGAAGCGAACGGTCGATTACTGGGACCGAAGACAAAATGTTATCTCAGCCACGTTCTTCAATATGTCTGAATCATTCGGGTATATTAAAGGGTACCATACAAAAGAAAATAGGTTAAATATATGTTACATACATATTTTTACAAAAAAGCTAAATGAGAATTAGTATACATTTTAGGAACACACTGTATCTTTTTAAAATTATGTAAGCTAATAAATGTTTTCCACATAAATAATAAACTAAAATCGTTCTACTAACACTCTCAATGTTAAGAAAGCATCGTCTTTATAATCATCATCATCGTGAAACGTGTCACTTCTTAATTCGACTGGGAGAAGCGATGGATGCAACCATCGCCAGTGCCCTCCCGTGGTGTTAATAAACGGGCTACAAGCACTCTGGGGAGCTAGATGTATCGGCGCAGAGTCCCAAACTGTTCGATAATCGCATCAAATAATATATATGTTATACGAGTATATTTGCCTTAACCCAGTTAGTGTCTTATTAGGAAAATCCATAATAAAAATACAATACGAATAAAAAGCTTAATCATGTATTTATTATAATGTGTACATGGTTCATCTGGTGGCCTAAATACTATACAATATTTTTTTCAACTAACCAACTCAAATCTTGGATGCGTTAAGTTTTGATCTGTAGACCATATTTATAGTCTAGTATATAACATACACACATATGTGCATATTATAGTGTTATCAATAAACCTGTTATTCATTTAATTAAATGTTGTACATACATATTTTTATTTTATTTTAACAGTCAGTTGACCTTTATGATACAAAGATTGAAAAAAAAAAACATATATAATTTAACATTGACATGTCAACAGTGTTATATGATAGGAAAAAATAGTACAAGTAGAACAATATAACAAAACAAATCCATACATACAATTCAATCAATTCATCCCAGCAATAACAACTTCTTCACTTTACTCCTGCAATTAGCCAATGTCATATGAAAATCCATACAATGCTCATACTAACTACCTAATCTGTGCAGTCTTGTTATGCAAAAGTTGTATAAGTAGTTAGTTGTAATAATTTCATTATGGAACAAAACATTTCCTACAAGAAACGTGTAGCTTAACAAACTGAGTTAGTTCCGAACTATTGAAATACGAGCTGAAAACCTAAAAAAATGTTGTGAGGTCAGCCATCGTTCATCTATCTGACAAGGTTGTAAGCCCTGTCACTTTTTACAACATATCATAATCCAACTCAGTTATTGGAATCTGTAATTTGAAGTTAACAAATCGCCAAAACCTCCGCCGTGTGCGTTCAATTTTATCAACATGGTCTTCATAGTGAAGTGACCATATACTCGTATCAACAATTTCAAAGTATTTATTTAAAATTATTGCTAACAACGGTAGATATGTTGAGACGTAAAAAGGTTAATCGCCTAAATATGGAAACAGCAGGCTATAACACTATTTGTGGTTCAGTTAATTTACACTATTTTTTTTATAAAGACGTAAAAATATAACTTATTGTCTCGTGGCACATTATGATATTCTGTAAGAATCATTTTTATAATTAATACATGTTATTCAAATGTAATGTAATATAAAATTCCATCTACCATGGAAGAGAAAAATATGTTTGTAACGAAATCATCTTCAACAACAAAATAAACTAGAAAAGTATCAAAAAACATAGGTGGGCAATATCGTTCTTAATGATTTGAAATTCGACCATAAATTCTATGGCGTTTTGGTAAAGAGGTACAAGTCATCAATGACTTCTTTGTCAGTTTGAAGTTTTGCAGCACTTGTATTCCTGAAAAACAGACCTCAGGTAAATTTTAAGGGTAAACTTTGAATACATAAATTATTTATGTATTCAAAGTTTACCTTTAAAATTTACCTGAGGTCTGTATTTCAGGAATACAAGTGTTGCAAAACTTCAAACTGACAAATAGGTAATTGATGACTTGTACCTCTTTACCAAAACGCCATAGAATTTATAGTAAAAACATTTTACAAATTTATGGCAAAAGCGTTGTATAATAAGTAATAGTAAAATACATATATAGTTTAACACTTGTAAAACCATTTTACAGAAAAATAATTTGAATGTATTATTGTAAAATAATCAACAAATTTAAGTGTCATATTCTTTTCATTCACTCTTTTAGTGTGTTGTACGTTATTACACTTTACTTGAATACAGTTCAGCCTGGCATGCCAATTGCGATGTGGCAATAATTTCCAACTAACCACAAATATGTTAAAGAGGCATTAAGTGAAAACTAGACTGGAATTCATTAAAAAAAAAATCAAGGTTCATATTGAAAACGAACCCGCACCCCCGGATCGGTCGAAAACCACTATTCAGTAATGTGCTGTAGGTTGAAACATTGAAAAAAAATACACCAATTTTTAAAACGAAGATTTGATGACTATTTTTTTAAACTCAAATTAAATTGAAAAATAATTGACAAAAAAAATTATACTGCATCGACAATTAAGGGTGCATTGGTCAAACCGGAAACCGATTAATTAAAGAGCGCTCATTATAGGGTAGATTGCCTAGTAATATAGCGCCAAGAGGGCAGATCCCAGACAGAGATAATCCAACAAAAATTGGATAGGGGTAAAACAAAGGGAGCCTAATTGGAATGTCGCCACCCTCTGACCTATTACTGGACAGTAGGATAGCTCATATGTCGATACCCGGAAGCTTTCTACTGAGTGAACATATAGATGTGTATATAGAAAAAAACTTTGCATTCGGCTTTCTTTATGATGCTAATACTTGTATATTTTGATATTTCAACACTTTGTTTTTGTATTCTATACAAGCCTTACAAAGCGATGTTGGGCCAGTTGGTTTTATTCATAGTACGACAGATCTCCAGCAATCTTAAATTGTCCCTGTTTTATACGTCCTTGAATCGCTGAAAATACACATCTTTACAGGGGTATAAATGTTTTAACTAGCGAAGCCTATAATTTATAACTACTATATTTTTGCTACGCTGACTTCGCCATTTATGGTAGGTTGTTGAGATCGCATTTGTCTCTACTTACTTACCTGTCTTGATATAATTAAATAATGTATTACTTACAATATGAATTGGAGCGCAAGCATTGTTAAAATAGCAAAAAAAAAAAGTAGACAAGTAGTTTATATGATAAAATATTTCCTAGCAGATGTTTACATGTGTTTGTACATGAATTTCGCGGGTGTAAGTCGACTGTTTCAGAACATGTCATGAGACAATCGAATATACGCTTTATCTTGTGGAAGAAAGAATTATGTTGATATTACAAAAAAACTATATACATACTCATTCCTTATTCTGTCATACATTGTTTTTCCACACATTTATTTATTATTTTGTGTACATGGTTATACATGGATCATTAGACGAGCTTATTGGTATACAGCACTTTCTTCCAATCAAACAGTTTTTCTTGAATACGCTAACTTGTTTTAACCCATGTCAGATTTAAAAAATACATAGAAGTAAAAAATATCTAATCTAAACAATAATGATGGGACTAGAGGAAAGGAATAAGGAAAGGACACGAAGGAAAAATAAGAATGAAGTGGTATGCGACAAAGTCATCGAAAATTGGACCTCCCGAATACGTGTCACCAAGCAAAGCCGCGGCGGACATTTGAACGACGTTATATTCCATACTTAATGCCATAAAATATTCTTTCAAATAAAAAAAAAATGAGTGGATATCTCACAGACAAATTGTTTTATTTACATTTAAAAATTGAGTGTCCTTATTGAAAGACCCTGTAGAAGGAATATACTTAGTGTTAAAAGAATGAACACTTCTTTTGGCCAAACATATCATATCTTTTCAACACCTATAACGCTCTGCTAGATGAGTTTAAGCCATTTACTATGTTTAAGCTTAAACATACGCTGAATGAATATCTCATTTCTCAGGGCATTGCTGAATCTGCGAAAATACTGTTGCATAATTAAGAAACGAATAATGACGGAGATCTTCTTTTCTTTTGGTCCAAAGGTTGTTGTATTCAAATGCAGAATCCTTAGTATTTGTACATAATATATCAATTTGAATGTGGTTATCGTTTGTGGTATCCTACAATTGTTGTTTTTATTTTAAATTTTCTTCCTTGAACTATTAAAGCGCCAATCTCACCTATACCTAGATTGCAATTTATTTTTATCAAACACTTCTATAATTGCGGAACCATCTAAGAGGGTCGCCGGCGTTGAGCTGGACAGTAAAGAGTGGGCAACACTGAACCGTGTTAGAACTGACTGCAGCAGAAGTGCAGCCGAGCGCCACAGAAAGGGCTACATGGATGACCCCAGTTGTGGCTGCAGTGCTGCGGCTCAGACCTTACACCACATTATAAGAGAATGCCCTAAACACAGGTTCCACGGAGTGATGGAGGATATAAACAAACTGACGACCGAAGCCAAAAGATGGCTGAGGGATCTAAATTTGATTTTACGAAGCGCCTGACTATGCCATACGCATATGTATATCAAACACTGTTTATTCCACTTTTTATAACAGTATAACTCTACCGGTTTCAAGGCTTTCCCCTCATCATCAGGGGAGCACAAACAATTCCTGTACTCCCATGATGAGGTGAAAGCCTTGAAACCAGTAGGGTTATACCGTTATAAAAAGTGGAAAAAAACCGTGTTTGATAAAAATAAATTACAATATCTTTAAACCTCCACAATGTTAATGCCTTAACTATAAATAATATAATATATACCTAGATTGTAATTTATTTTTAACAAACACTGTTTATTCCACTTTTTTATGACGGTATAACCCTACCGGTTTCAAGGCTTTCACCTCATCTTCAGGGGAGCGCAAACAAGACTAAATGCTGTTCGAACTGGCACCGATATAGACACTTCAACGGTTGGAGGCGGGGGGATGAGGAAGGCTAGGTATAATTTCGGCCAGGAGCGGGGAGATTTTGGGGAAATAACTATTCAACAGATGCTCCGATCGGTATACTGACTTAGAAATTTCTAGGGCCTCTAATCTGTCCAATTTATTTCCGTTGCCGCTAATATGTAAGAATTTGGCATCATCGATAGAAAAAGTATGATTCTCACGGTGACAATGATTAGCCATTTCAGAACAAATTAGAGGATTTGTTAAGGCAGATTGGTGTTCACGAAATCTCTTTTCAAAAGATCTTCCTGTCTTTCCTATATAGAAATTATCACAGTCAGCACATAAAAGTTTATACACACCACTGTTGCTAAGTATTCCATTTTTGCCTTTCCCATTAAATAAGAGAAGCCTCATTGATTCACTTTTAAAAAACAAAACAAAAAAGAAACTTATAAAAGATTATATATTTAACGACACCTATAAGCATACCTATAAATGGAGCAAAGTCCTATTTATAAAAAATATATCAAATGAAATAACCAAAAATATTCCAAGTCACATAAAGCCAGCTTTTTACACTAACTTTAATCTCCGGAAACTCTTATTTAATGGGAAAAGCAAAAATGGAATACTTAGCAACAGTGGTGTGTATAAACTTTTATGTGCTGACTGTGATAATTTCTATATAGGAAAGACAGGAAGATCTTTTGAAAAGAGATTTCGTGAACACCAATCTGCCTTAACAAATTCTCTAATTTATTCTGAAATGGCTAATCATTGTCACCGTGAGAATCATACTTTTTCTATCGATGATGCCAAATTCTTACATATTAGCGGCAACGGAAATAAATTGGACAGATTAGAGGCCCTAGAAATTTCTAAGTCAGTATACCGATCGGAGCATCTGTTGAATAGTTATTTCCCCAAAATCTCCCCGCTCCTGGCCGAAATTATACCTAGCCTTCCTCATCCCCCCGCCTCCAACCGTTGAAGTGTCTATATCGGTGCCAGTTCGAACAGCATTTAGTCTTGTTTGCGCTCCCCTGAAGATGAGGTGAAAGCCTTGAAACCGGTAGGGTTATACCGTCATAAAAAAAGTGGAATAAACAGTGTTTGTTAAAAATAAATTACAATGTCTTTAAACCTCCACAACGTTAATGCCTTAACTATAAACAACATACCTAGATTGTGTTTTTTACGATAAGAGCATTTAATCGAGCATTTTTTAATTATAAGAGCATTTAATCGACACATGTGATAAGCTGGTTGACTTAAAATATGAATTCCTAGTTAATCAACCAGCAGGTCTACAGTATTTGATCATAGTAATAAAGCATGATAGAAGGGGAATACGTTTTTATATGATTATTAAATTGTATGTCTTGAAATTCCTGCTACTATATTATTATTGTATGTCATATAATGTCACGTAAAATAAATAAATAAATTTATCTTACTTTTATTGCATTCTTGTAACGTCTAAGTCTCACCTACATATCCTGAATTCAACGACAAATATAAAACATTCCTTTGCAATAACGTTAGATTCACTATATAAAGCAGCGTTTACACGTGCATAAATAGGATCAATCAAATGTGAAAGAAGGATAAAAATTACGATATCGGGGTTGTATTAATAGAGTTTTCATGTTTGTTTTATCTATAGAAACCACATTTACACTAATTAATACTGCCTTAATAGGAAATTCTTCTTTAGACTTACTTGTTTACCTGGAGTTTTTATCTCTATACCTGGTTTTATTGGCATGCTGACACATTTTTAGGAGGTTTGTCGTTCGTGCAAAGTGATATTTTATATTTGTTGATGACTTTATCACTATTTCAGTATTTTTTTACCAGCAAACATCAAATTTTTTCCAAGTCATATATAGTATAGCAAAAGTGGAATGAACAAGACCTCTGTAGTTTATTGGGTAAGACGCCCGTCTTCTAGCGCGAACAAATTTTTTTTATTCTACATATATACGCTTTATACTATCACGCTATATACTATCTCTATCAGGGTACGTAGAGAGGACAGAGCGTCAAACTTCTCAGTTTCTTCTACATCCATATATATTTTCATACACCTACTATGATTTATCTTCCTTCTTATATTTCCTTCTATCACCATCTCAGCGTGCTCTTCTTCATCTTACTCAATATCGGACTTACGTTCGTATTAATCCCTTATCACTTCATTCCGCATTCTGTCATACATTGTCACTTTGCATTCTTCTCAAACTCAAATAGCAAAATTTGTCAACTTTTTCAAATATTTCATTATTCATCCATATGTCGGTTTTCATTTCATTTTCACACTTTTCTATCACCATTACTTTGGATTTTGCAGTATTAATTTCTCTTCGCATCTCGCATACAATTTACTTATTAAACTCTGCAATTTATCTTGACTCTCTTCCATGTCATCCGCATACACTAATCCGCATACCTTCCCATTCGACATTTATATGCCATCAATTAACCTCTGTCGTTCCTTCACACGCGAATCTATATAAATATTAAACAACCAGGGTGACATAACGCATCCTTGCTTTATCCCTTTCGAAATAAGAAACCATTCAGTCAAGATACCACTCACTCTAATATATGCTGTACTTTCGGCTTATATATTATTTTAAATTAAAAATCTCAATAATCTCTAAACTTGACAACTTCGGCTTAAACTTCTGCCATACATTGTATTCGTCTTAAGGCATACACTTTATCAGCATTTTTTGGCTTCTCTCAGTAAGTCCATGTTTCACTCCCATACAACAAAGTTGACAGCAAAATATTGTAATATTTTGAACTATCATCTTGTCACATTTTGACAATAACTGATTAGAGTACATACGAGTATGTTTAAGTGCCCCATTGACTTATTTGCTTTTGCTACACGATATTCGATTTCCACCTTAACTCTTTCATATTTGAAAAAAATACTACCCAAATAGCAGAATTCCTCAACTTGCTACAATATTTCATTGTTCACCCACATATCACATTTACTTACTCGTATATCCCCATATATCGCATAATTTACCCATATATTGCATTTTTTTTATTCACAATACAGTACTTACTTTCTCGAATATCACATTATTTACCCACATATCGTATAATTTACCCATATATTGCATTTTTTTATTCACAATACAGTGTTTACATTTTACGCATCTTTAATGGAAAAACGAACAGTAGAGTACAATTACATAACAATGTGATTTTATGGATATAGTAACCCCTCAATTTTATGGATATAGTAAACCACTTCAGTATGCAAGACCTTGAAGAAGTGTTTTTATTCCTAAATCTTAAATTTCAAATATTTACTAAAAACTTGAACACTTAGCTGAAAAATACATACACCGTATTCATATCTTATGTTACATACACGTATACGTAAATCTCAAGCGATCTCATATACGATTCAAATGCATCATAATGTTAATAAAAACTGTAAATGAGGTTCTACTCTAATTTTCATTTAAGACAACCTTTTTGGTTAATTGGAAGATATTATCACAAGGCAATAAGCCCGCCAGAATGTACCATTCACAACGAAAATGGAATACAGTATAATGCAATACAATGAACAAAAATATTTATCTTACACACATCTGAAAACATTCAAACAAATACACTTACTTATAGAATTATTATTTATAGTTAAGGCATTAACATTGTGGAGGTTTAAAGACATTGTAATTTGTTTTTTATCAAACACTGTTTATTCCATTTTTTGTGGAATAGTATTAGATAATAATAAATTACAATATATTTATAGATACTCTATTTCGTGACATTTTGGACAAATTTATATCAAAGTTGCAATTTTGATATGTTGGTGCTAAATATATTTATTTTATGGACACTCAAGTGCATATTCAAATCTACCGAGATTATTGCTAAATAACGGAAATAACAAAAGGACGTGATGTTTAATAAAAATATCTCGAAACAGATTCAATTTGGATTATATTTTGATTGATATCGACAGGCTATCCCTCCTGATCGAGTTTGATATCAGTCATCCTGTGGATGGAAGACGCATGTGTATGAATTGGTGTATTGTGTGTATGCTATTGTACTTCATCAAGCGAACATTATTGACAGGTTAAACCCAAAGCTTCAGCGGCAGGGTAATTAAATTTCCGAGACAATCGGCAGGTTTAATCTGCCGCAGCTTGTTGTTAGGCTCTTTTATATAGCGCAATTTTTGTGTTGTTTAATAACACTATAATAATTTATTATAAGTAACATATAAGTTATAAAAAAATACAAATTCAGATGTAAAATGTTCTATGAGTAAAGCCGAATAAAAAATGAATTCGCGAGGAATTGACCCACTTGCTTAGTATGAATGTTAACCGTTAAACCATGGTCGTTGATAAGTACAACTCAGTACAATTCAATAAAAAAATATAGTTTTTTTTAAATAACCTCCCGAAACATTAAAGGGAACAAAACTGTTATCTTCAACTTAAACCATTATTGTAATCTGCAAACGAAAAAAATGTATTATCAAAAAAGGCACCAAAAACGGAGTTAACAAAAAAAGTTTCGATATAATAATATATTAAGTGGTTGGTTAATCTTTGAGCAGGCGGCCATCAGACAAATTCAAGAAGATAATCGGGATACGGAGACTGGAGACCTCTGCGACATCTTCTGACGAGGGTACGGCAAGACATCAATCCCAATACGAGATAAACTCGTCATAAAGATCGACGCTCATCGGAGCGAGAACGGTTCGCGTGCAACAATGTATTGGAAATACTATTGCTATTCAGTTTATAGGGAGCGTTGAGTTTCAAGTCATGTTGAAATTTCGCTTTACTTGCAAAACTTGTGAGAGAATGGTGCAATACTTTCATCATGCATTTCATATATTACATTTGTCTGAAATATTTTAAACATTCATACGCTGCATTAATGCATTAATGCCCCTACTACACTTATTTAAATCCCAAGCTATCACATATAAAATTCTAACGCCTTATGATATAAGCTCAACAAAATTATATAAAAAAAGGTTCTAATCTGATTTTTTTAAGGTAACTTTTTTCATTGATTGTAAGACATTGTTTAATGCTAATAAGTCCGCAGTTTATACTGTTGACAACAACAGTGTGATCAATATAATGAAGACAAATATGGAATTAAAATAAATACATCCAACTGTTCTAACATCCAGGTTTCCACCAAGGATCATTTTTGGGACCTGCGTTTCATTTATTCTTTGGACACGAGCTTCGAATTTGAGTCCTTGCATAATAATATTGATGTTAATTTTCAGAGTCTGATGAATGTTATCTCACAAATTGTTTGAAAAGTGTTTAAACACTTTTCTCGTTAATTGTAAGACATGGGTATAAACTCTGTATACAACTAAAGTGTAACACAATATACATACCATCACGCCGTTTTCCTGTTGAAGTAGGTAAAAAGAAGAGGTCAGGCATCCCTATTTTGACACACATCCTTTGCCTCCATATACAACTTTTCATACATCGATTTCTCTGACTTTCTTCGTTTTCTTCTTTCAAAATATCATTCACTTAATCCAATCGTACTATTATTGGTGTTAATTGAGATAATTCAATTTCATAAAATAATATTAAATTTAAATAATAAAAAGTACTTTATGCAGACTTTTTACATGTAACACTTTTAGTATATCAACTTATGAAGCATAACCACTTCTTCTGGTTCAACCGATACGATCTAGCAACAGTCTAATGAAGTGATTAATACCATCCATCTAATAAAACAACTTACTAATAATAATAATAAAAATTATACGTAACATCAAAATTAATAAATATTTTATCATGTTGGCATTGACATTACGAGGTTATTAAGATTGAAGTCAAGATAGTGCCCGCACAATTATAACATTAAAATGTGGAATGTCTCTATATAGGTACAGGTACAGGTGATCCCTCGAGTTGCAATGGTTCAGTTCTAGACCAGGTGTCGTAACTCGAAACAATTGCTTATTTTGAATATAGATTTACGTATTGCATTGTAACCGTCTTATGTTTTAAAATATATTTTTTAGTTGTTTAAATAACTCTGCCGTCACTTTGTGGAACTCCATAATTAATATAAAATGAAAACATGGTTACTTTGTTTTATTCCTATTTATTTATTTATTGCAAATCACAATACATTTGATAACTCCCTGTGCCATCATCAGGTGAGTTGTCAAAAACTGGAGTACATATTAATTACACCATGATGTTTATTGTTCACGATAAAATAAAGTTGTTTATAATATTTATTGTTTATGATTATAAGTAAGAATAAGGTTACAAGTGGAGAAGAGGATAAATTTAATTGATTATTTTTGTTTTGTTTGTTTACCCTGTGTATTTTAATGGTTTCTAGGCTTTTAATGTATGTAATATTTTTGTGTTTATCGGGTGTCAAAACGAGTGATCATGTGTTATTTAGGTGTTCAGTGAACTCATTAAAAAAAATATTGCTCAAATATGTGCTTTATTTAGTATTATTGTTATTATTTTCTTTTTGACATGTGTTTGATGATGTAAAAGTATCAGATATATTCTTTTTGACATATGTTTGATGATGTAAAAGTATCAGATAGATTCTTTTTATCATGTGTTTGATGATGTAAAAGTATCAGATAGATTTTTTTGACATGTGTTTGATGATGTAAAAGTATCAGATAGATTCTTTTTGTCATGTGTTTGATGATGTAAAAGTATCAGATAGATTCTTTTTGACATGTGTTTGATGATGTAAAAGTATTAGCTAGATCATGGTACTATTTCTAAAACAATTTTTGTTAAGTAAATATCAATTCTACGTTAACATCATCGATCAAATTTAAAAATCATCTTTAAAGATTTATTTGATGATAACCAGTATTTCCCAAGCGGGATTTTGTGGAATCCTGAGATTCCGCGTGGTAAAAAAATACAAGTTAAAAAATAAAAATATTGTACTCGTAGTTACGTTTATATCTAGTGGACGGAACAATATTTGGGTCAAGTAATTTTTACTGCACACTTTGTGTACTTAATTCCCACTGTTATAATAATCCAGAACCTGTACATTACATCGAATATATGCTCCCGCACCTGCCTACCTAAAGGGTGTGGGTTGAAAAACATATGATTTCCTCGCGGCCCGGCTCGCCCTATATTGATGGGGTGTATCTTAACTGGGGGGATGTTGTGAGATGAGCCTAGACCTTTTGATAGCTTCTCTCTCAAATGAATTTTCTTCAACAGTATCCTGAGATATATATGTAAATTAAGAATACATGTGTATACGAGTATGTACACACAATGTTGCTATCAATAAACCTTTATTTATTATTATTATTAAATACTAGGAAACGGCTTCGATTGGTTACGCTCCGTGTTTGGATCCATATTTCGGATGGATGGAACCCGCCCTTATCCCAATGGTTGTTTAATTAAGAGTAAAACTTTATAATAGTTTTCCGTGAAGTGCACTTATACAAGTTGGCTACATTTATTTATGGGACATAAAAGAGGACGAAACGTGTAGATGCCTTCCCCGTGGAAAAATAGAACTTAGCGTCTTTAGGGAGAGTTTTCTCTCAAAAACGGCGCTATATCATTTTTCTTTTTATTTCAATTTAAAGGGTTTTGATCTTGAACCAAGAGAAAATTTACGCATTTCCTTTTGTATGGCTACGTTAAAAATATTTCAACGGTTCCGTTATGTTGTACAAAAAACAAAAGGGGTGACTAAATTTAAGAAGGATAAGATAAATTATAATGTCTAGAAAAAGAAAATAAATAATGGTACCATATGAAATTGTAAGGAAAAAGATGTAAATAAAGTAGCTTTTTAGATAATAAATATGAGCAATGATGTAGATATCCTTATACGAGTACATACTCAACACAAAAGTTATAGAGATCCTCATAGAGACAACTTCCATGGCCTAGTTTATAAGATGCCAATGTTTGTTGGAAGTTTTTTCAGCAATAAATTCGCCAGGATATACTATTTATAACGAAATCAAAGTAATACAATATTATGGAAAATAATAGATAAAAATTCAAGAATAATACCACAGCGCAAACAGTGACCTTTTGCGAAATCTTATTTGTCAGTCACACGAATATACACCTCAACTATAAGAAACCTTGTAAGGTTTACCTTATAAAGAGAGGTAACCCAAGTTGTCAACAGCTTCAACCGTTAATTAACCAGTGTGATTTTGTTTCTTTAGGTAAATTTTGATGGAAATACTACCATTTGAAGAGGACCTCATGTCGCAACTTCTGAAAACTTTTAATACACTTTTTTTGTCATGACTAGAAGACTTCGGAACTATACTCCGGTAAAAAAATCTTACAATTATTTATTACTGGTGAATAATATAAGGCAGGGATGCTCTCTGTCACCTGTTCTTTTTAACGCCTATATACAGAGCGCGATTGACGACTTGAGAGAGAGAATGAGTCACAGAGAAGGTGTAAAGATACACGGGCAAAAGGTGGATATGATGAGGTTCGCTGACGATATTGCTATGGTTGCTGAAAGTGAAGAGGAACTACAAGAGGCCTTAACAACTATGGAAAGCATTCTTCAAAATAACTACAGTATGAAGATAAATAAAGACAAAACAAAGCTGCTGACTGTAGGCCGAGCGCAACACCAGATGAGAATAGTGATGTCGGGTAAACCAATAAAGAACACCAAGGAGTTTGTCTACCTCGGGAGCAAAATAACATGGGACGGTCGGTCCAAGAGCGAGGTCGACAGCCGTATACATCAGGCTAGACTTGCATTTAATAAAAGGTCGAAAATAATAGAATCAAATAATATAGATCTAAAACTGAGAATACTCCTCATCAAGACCTATGTATGGAGTATCTTGATGTACGGCTGCGAGACATGGTGCCTATCCGAAAGAGATAGACGAAGACTAGAGGCTTTTGAGATGTGGTCCTATAGAAGACTATTAGGAATTTCCTGGAGAGACCACATCACAAATGAAGAGGTTCTCCAACGAATCGAAGGAGGAAGGCACCTGCTCAGGATCCTGTCCGAAAGGCGTGCAGGATGGATCGGTCATATAATACGACAAGAGGGCCTCTTGCATGGCATAATAGAGGGTATGACCGAGGGGACAAACTCTAGGGGACGCCCACGCCGAGAGTACCTGGAGGACCTGTTGGTGGACGTGCGCTGCTCAACATATACAGATTTAAAAAGAGCTGCACAGGACAGGGAGGAATGGAGGAGAAGAGTTGAAATTGCTGCAAACCAGTCTTAGGACTGCAACCACGGAGAGAATATAAATTTCCAATAGAATTATGCAATTTATTCAAAAGAGATGGTCGAGTACCTACCTACAGGGTACCATCAAACGAGGAACATCCTTTCCTTTATTCACACATATGAAATTTACCTGATTCTTACATCCAGTGCGGGAAGTGGTTTTTGTTTGAATGTATACATTTTTAAAACGCTAACAAGTCATTTATTTATATCAGTCATTCAACCACTATTTATTTACGTACGCCACGTAAGACCTGGGTCCTATATTCGAAACAATTCGACTGTTTGAATTATTTGAATGCAAGTAACAACCTCATCTTCCAAGTTGGTAGATCGCATGCCCTCTAGATTTCGTCGACAAAATTATTGACACTTCACCGCGATCTGAGAGTATCTTCAACAAGTACAACGATGATTCACATGTTACATTCCTAATCGAGTGATGTCAAAAAAAAAAAAGAGGAAATATTAATGGGGATGATGACCCTTTCGTTTCCGGCTACCCTCTTCAATAAAACAACATTAATATAATACAAGAGTAGGAAATAAATGCGAAATGTAATGTAATACGAAATGTCGTAAATCGAGGATCGTCTTTATTTAGGAAAGAAGAAGCCGCAACAGGGTATGGCCGACAGTCAAGTAGAGATGATTGATAAGCCGGCTGCTGGGAATAAGACAAACAGATCACCATCGGTCAAGTGGGTCCTTCGATACGTGAGAGATATCCACCAATCCATTATTGGACATAAATTGTCCGAATTCTTTACGTTGCGCAAGTTAGGGCTTCTCAAATATGTGGATCGCGAGACCCGAAGTAATTGATCAATACAAACATATATACCAACACGCTATCCCCCTGTCGGGGTGGGCAGAAAGAACATCATGAAAAATGTTAAGCTAACTCCAAAATTTTACTAAAAATTACCAGCTTCTTAGTAAATTAAACATCACATTTTGATTATCATTCCAAAAAAAAAATACATTAATACGAGTAGTTCAATGTTGTTATTAAGAAATCTCACATACACTTTCAAAATAATTTTGATAGAAGAAAAGCATAAATAGATTTGGACCTGTTGAATAACATATTACATAATACGTTAAGTTACAATTATTTCGATATGTTTATAACACAAGTTCGACATATACTATATGTTGTTTGGTTAGATAAAATAAATTTTACCAATTGTTTTTTTCTTCCGTTTGTCAAAATGCATTACAGAATACTTAGAAGAAAAAAACGAACTAATGAAGAATGAAAGATGCGAAATCTAGTCATCGTGATAGAAAAATTAGAAAAGAAAAGTAAATGAAATAAATATATGGATGAGCAATGAGAAATCAGGGTAAGTTAAGGAATTTTTCTTTTTAGGTAGTATTTAACCAGATGATGGAAGAGTTACAAGAGATGTCGAACTGCGTAAAGCGAAAGGAAGCAAAGTTAATGGGGAACTTAAATATATGTACTCGAACAGTATTGAAATCTGCCATAACAGTTCACAATAGGGTTTAAGTACCAACTTCGATGTTTAGGAGTGAAACGTAGACGTGAAAAATGATTAAAAGGAGCCTAATAAATGCTGTAGAAATGCGTGTACTAAAAATAATAATACATGAAGTGACAATGTATGACAGAATGCGGAATGAAGTGCTTAGGGATGAATGTGAACTTAAAGCTGTTGTTTTGAATAAGATGAAGAAAGACAAAAAAAAACAAATAAACGAAGGAAATGTAAGTGGAAGGTATGGTAGAGGGAGATTGAAACAAGTGAATGGTATTTTGAAAGAAAAAAAATGATAAAAGTTCGAGAAATTGTAGTATTATATTACACTTTCCTTGTATACAGTACAACCTGGCAGGCTTATTGCCATGTGGCAATGTCTTTCAAATAACCAGAAATATAACACGTTCACTGCGTCGAATACGGCTCCCGTGTCCATACAAAATAGCCTTGAATGTTGAGTGCACTCATAAACGTCTCCCGATAAGGATTCGTCGCCGGTGTCATGTGTTTTGAAGACACGAAGGACACTTGTATATGATGTTTCAATAGAAAGTAGAATTTGATTTTTAACAAAGTTATGGGTTTTCAAAAATTTACGAATTTTCAGCATCTCTGTATGACATTTTATACGCAGTGAATGTGTTAAAGAAGCTTTTTAGTGAAAAGCAGACTAGAGATATAAGTAAAATTACAACAAGCATAAAATTTAACTTTCTTCAAATCTTTTTACAGAAAAATATGTTATTTTGCTATTGTAAAAAATTAAAAATTAATTTACTTGTTTGATCATTTGCCTAAAATAATTTACTTTTGATAATTGTATTAATGAATTAGAATAACACCGTATCAAGTACAACCTGACAGGTGTATTATAAGGTGGCATCCAACCAACCAAAATTATGTCAAATAAGCCTAAGTTAAAAACCAGACTAGAATCCTTGTTAAAAAAAATCTGGGTCCCTACGATTGAAGTCACAATCCATAGGTATCAAACCAAGCATCATACTAATTAAACTAATTATTAATGAAATAAATAATAATAATAAGTGGCGGTAAAGAAAAATTTGGCGCTCGTGTTTGGTTTGGTGGTTTCTGCCATTAGATAACATAACATACTTACCTACATCTGCATATGTTTAGGAAAACACATTTGGTTAAAAACCGCAGAAAACTAACGAAGTGAATATGAACAACAAAGAAATCTTTGTAAGTCTTCCAATATGTGATAGTAACACATTCGGCTTTAGATGTAGTGTATTGTATATGTGTAGTCTTCATATATAATCGTAAATTTTTAAATAAGAATTCCCAAAAAGGTTGTCTTTAAGTGCCTCCTAAAGTTGTACACGCCACCCGTATTCCTAAAATTTAGAGGCAGATCGTTACACGCCCGAGGACCAGCAACTGCAAAAGCCCTACCCTATTGGTTCGATTCGGAATAATAAATTTATTCGATGGAGATGAAATCGGCCTCAAAGTTCTACTCCTCTCCGGAACATCTCTTAATGAACACATATTAATTACGTGCAGAACTTTGAAAATACTGTAAAATTATAAAAAAAATCTCAAATTTAATAACAGTAAATATAGTAACTATCCATTACATTAGTAGTAATAAATCATGTTTGATCTCTATTTCTCTAGATCTTTGAACTATTAGACTATTGTCACCTTGATGAATGTCACTTTTTATAACGCTGCATTACAGCCGCACTGAATATACTCGTATACACGTAATATTCTTGGAATTGAGTTTCAATTTACTGGATCGTATAAACTGGTTGTGAGCACCGTTTTAAATTGGAGCACTTAAAATTTGTGTTTTATCTGAACGTGATCTGGATGCTGCGATGTTTAATTTTACCTGGCAGCTAACGAAAATCAAAAGTGAAGGTTTAATAATTGTATTATACATATGTATCGTTTATTCCAGATCGTCTAGTTCATAGGTTCCCAAACTTATTTGACCCCCTACCCCCTTTTCAGCAAAAAAAATTACACAAGACCCCCTGGTAATTCACCTTTTTTTAAATTAAATAAAACAGAAAAATGTAATGAACATTTTTTTATGTACATATCTATAGTGTTATAAATAAGATACGCTGATACATAAATTGTTGAAGTATTTATTAAGTAATCCTAATGAGAAGGATGAACCTACTGTACTGCCGCCGATTTGTTAATGTTTTGCAGTTTGTTATTTGCAATCAAATTTCAGCAAAAAAATTTATGCAACTATGAGAGTGATTTTTAATTTCAAAAAGGTATTTTGGAAATAAAACAGTTTGGAAAAGAAATTATAAATGTAATTATTAAAATAAAAGGTATTTACTAAAATAATTAAAATAAGTAAGTAGCCCCCTACTTCCCTCAGGGCCAGCACGACCCCCTTAGTTCTCCCTCCAGTACCCCCAGGAGGGCCGATGGGCCCACTTCAGGAACCTATAGTCTAGTCGTTTGCTGGACATCAATGTAAGCATTTTTTAAGGTGTAAATTTATACCTTGGTTGAGTAAAACATTTATTTATTAACACTTCATTGCAAATGGTCGCATCGCATCTTAAATATAAGGTCGGAAAAAATTTAAATGATTATATTTTTTATGAAATTTATGAACAATATACTCGCACATACTTGTAGTAAAAGTAAGAATTAGATATCATCAGTAAAAGGAAAAGGAGGGACTGGTGGAGAGGAAAGAAAATTCAGAAAAGAAATACGTTATGTTATTAACTAGAAATTAAGAGTTTTTTCAGTCGCTTCTTAAAGCATGCCAAGGACGGAGCGAGTCTAACATTGGTTTGTAACTGATTCCAGAGACTCACTGCATGGATAGTAAAGGACGACGCAAAAAAAGAAGAGCGGTGAACTTGGAAGGTCAATAAATAATATCCGTTTGAGCGTTGCGCCAATCCATGATAGGAAAAACACTGAAAATTTTCGGAGAGATAAGAAGGGACTAAGGTGGGACAGTTAAGGATATTATATATATTAAAATATATAGTATGTGAGTTTGGCGTGATTGAAGTAATAATTATAAAAAAATATGCAAATAATTAAAGAAAGCTATTGTTTCATATAAAATATCGTGAAGAAAAATATTATTTAATATAAAAGTATGTTAAAAAAGACGACATACGATCAAAAGTATGAAAATTCTCGACATATTTACCATTCAATCAAACAGGAACATATACTGTACCTTAACTGGTTTAGATTTTAATATATTGTTATTTTAGCGATTATCTACTAGATTTTAACCCTTGTAACGCTCTTGTAGCGATATGTAATAGATATAAATAAATTTTCGTAGTAAGATACAGGGAATAAATAGTTTACCGGGGCCATAGCAAATGAAATGCCAATATCTATAAAATTAAACTATCCACATAAAATTACATTGTTGTGTTTCTTTAAATCCACAGTGAAGTTGATTACAAAACAGGCTCTGAAGATAAAAATTGCAAAGTTTTCGAAATATCGGCATTATGAGTCAAACCATGCCATACAATTCTCTGAAAATGTTATGATTGTGCAACAAGAACTGCAATTTTTAATTTACCGCCACTTTTCAGCTGTCAAACGTATAACATTAATATAAATTTTATAATGGACATACATTACCTATAATACGAGTACATAACCTATAAATTAATCATGCAGCGGTACATTATTGCAGAACGCTTAGAAATTATTAAAATTTATTATAAAAAGGGTGCAAAACATCAGCAATGCACTTCGTAAAATTCGTGATGTTTTCCCGGGAAATCATGTGCCAACATTCAATGCACTGAAGAATTTAATCACGAAATTCGAAGAAAATAGTTCTGTTGATAACAACTAGTCTGCCATAAATAGTTCTGTAGATAACAACTAGTCTGCCACAAATAGTTCTGTTGATAACAAGTAAACAGCAATTCGTCATCGTCTAGTTTGTTCAAGGGGAAATATTGATGCTGTAAGAGATAGTGTCGCAAATGAACAAACAAGAACAGCAATTTTAAAACAATAAAAAAACAAGTGTATTTTAAATGTTTATATTTATTAATATTAATATAATTCGTGCACATGAGAATTATGTGTGAAAAACTATATATACTCGTAGGTAGGTACGTTTGATAACAAAAATGGCGGCAAATTTAAAATTGCAGTTTTTGTTGCGCCAACATATATAACTGATACGTAGAACCCCGAAAGCCTCAAAACATGTTTGACTATCCCAATAAAAATGTTCAGGCTTTTAAACCCCCATAAAGCTCTACAGAGTTAACATATTACAAGTATTAACCAAAAATGACAAATATCAGTTCGAACAGCATTTAGTCTTGTTTGTGCTCCCCTGAAGATGAGGTGAAAGCCTTGAAACCGGTAGGGTTATACCGTCACAAAAAGTGGAATAAAACAGTGTTTGATAAAAATAAATTACAATGTCTTTAAACCTCCACAACGTTAGTGCCTTAACTATAAACAACAATGACAAATTCTTACCATATCTTCACCTTGCCCTTCACATACACTTTTGACTGCAATTCATATAACATACAATTTCAAATGTGAGTTTATTCTCGATCATTGTTAATTATAGAGTTGTTGAATGTATGAAAGCCTATGACGCGTGACAATTATAATAGAAGGCATAACATAAAATGGAAGATCACGATACTTCACTTTGGTACCACAGGAGATGACTTCATAAGCTAATTTATGATAGGCATTTTTTCTTGCATAAAGCGAAAAGACCTTCAGTCCCTGATTACTAGAGACAGTTCTACGCTATTTGGCTTTATCTGTTGTTGTTTGCTACAGTTGTGCTAAGTATTGATGCTTTTAAATATATAATGCAGTACATCCTTGTATCTCTTGAGCTGCCCACCGTGCTTTCTTCTGCCTTCCGTCAGCTGACAAAAGAGGATATTTATTGGAAATCTATTTTCAGGCATGCGAGTTATGTGCCCAGACAAACGCAGCCGAATACGCGACACCAGAATGTCAATGCTTTGTCAGTTAGCTCTTCTAGAAACTAAATTTTTTGATACTCTATGATACTACAATGCCATACAAAATCTTCCATTATTTGCCTGAAGTGGCTCTGTTGAGGTTTTTCGAGTGTCCCAATAAGTCATCTGTAGGGAATCCAAGATAAGCATCCATATATTTCGAGTTAGAGTTGTTACCCTATTGAAGATGAAAATAAAACGGGTTAAATCAGAAAGAGGGTGTCCCTTTAAAGTAATGACAAAAATATTCATACAAAAGATCACCATTTGTAATTAAGTAACATTAAATTAACGACAACTTTCGTATAAAAAAATTAACACGCTCGTCCAATTATAATCTTAATTGAGATATATTTTTAGTTAAGTGTCGATTTATAAATTAAAAATATATGCAAGTATTCAAATTAGAGTTAAGGAAATACTTTCACTATTATATTAATATTTGCATGATTGATTGGGACATGTTTAAACAAATCGCACAAAAACAAGTTTGATAGTTTAGTTAAATAAATGAAGGCCTTTTAATAATAATCAATTTAAGTATAATTCAACAATGATTGACGTAAGATAATACATATTGTCAAAACAAGAATGCGGAACTAATGTTAATAAAATTTATATTCAAAATAACAATATTTTAGCATATTTGACATACTTTGTAAAATATGAGTCGAGAAGATAATTAAATGAAATATTAAATATGAGGTTTTTGTTTAACACCTTCAGACGTTGTGTTAAATAATAACATTAATAAATTATTTATTATATCAAATACTTTCGAGACAAAATAAATGAGAAATTGTAAACAAAATCAAAATGTGCCGGAATGAGTTATGAGTTATGTTAGAATCATATTTTAAGTGTTAAATAAAAAAAAACTCTTATTTCGAAAGAGATTCAATACTTAATGAGAAAAAAAATAATGAAATTGGATAAAAAAAACTCTATATTTAAGCTTTTTTTAAGTTGACATCACGTGACATCCCTTTGGGATAAAATTCATTGGTTAAGATGCTATTAGGAGAGAATTGGCTGCGCTCTTTCCTACGTCTCTGAGTTTTGTGTTCATGATTTTTTCCACCAAACTAGACGTATGCCTGCCTTAAGGCTGGTTGATAGTAAATAGTGGTATGGTAACATACATACATACATACACCATCACGTCATTTCCTTGTCAGTTTAGGAAAAAAGGATAGAGCGGCAAACAATCCTATATCACGACACTCGTATTTTTCTTATCCCATGTCACGACTTTTAGGATTTTATTATGTAATCTAAACAAACAAAACATAAAACAAATATGTTATACTATATATAAAACAGTCATAGAAAAAAATCATCATTCAAGAGAATATTTAAATCCTATCATAGTTATATTACACCAAGAAATATTAAAATCAGAATCATTTAATGTACACAGGACTAGTCACTGATTTATAGACACAACAAGACGCGCATAATCCATAAAATGAACGGAAAAAATGGCTACCTCCCACTAGACGTGAGTGTTTTTGCCTCTCCAAATGTGGTAGTATTGCCAACACCTCCAATGAAGAAACATGATATCGATGCCCACTCCAGTGGTTCTAAGCCCGAAGAATCGATTAATGGACCCGAAGACAAATTTTGTCTCCCACGCTTTTCAATATGTCCGAATAACCAATTCAAATATGTTATTTACTAAACAAATAAATGAAATGATCATAAATTAATTAAAACTGCTGCGATAATAATAATTCCGGTTCAGAGTATGGTGTGGATGATTAAACTACAGACCATTTATTTTTCGGTTGCCCTTTTCGAAACAGATTTGATTTACTAAAATTAACGTTGCGTTTCTTCTTTCTTCGAGGAACTTTTCCCCTTATAGATCGATTGATAATTTTTTCAAACTTTATCTATTGAAACTTTAAATTATCTAAAATTGTAATTTTTTAGAATTGGTTTTTGTACGGCACCGGTACAAAGAACTGTATCATAGGTGGATGGCTGCTGCGCAACGCTGGGAGAATTCAGCTCAAAGGCGTAGATCGGTGAAAAGGTAGCAGGGTGAAGATATTCCTCTTAGGGAGGTATTAGATAATCACAAATAAAACACAGTAGGTAGAGTGAACTGAGAAGTGATTTTATTTGGTTATGACCCTTCTTATGAACGGCCAATCGCTCATCGTAAGCGCCATTTTCCGCCACTGCATGCGCTCGCACCTCGCAAAATACCACAATTTTCGGAAGTTTTGCGCAAGCAGAGGCCGACCGGCCAGCGATATAGTCTCGCGACGACCGTCCATAAGTCTCATTTCCGTTGCGGTCGCGACGCAAGGCGGACTCAAAGAAATACATACAAAAACCAAACATTTTTTCAGTCGCTTCTTTAAGTATGCCAACGACGGAGCAAGTCTTATATTGTTTTGTAACTGATTCCAGAGTCTCACTGCATGGACAGTAAAGGACGACTTAAAAATAGGAGCGGTGGACTGGAAAGGCCAATAAACAATCTCTGTATGTGCGTAGCGCTAATCCATGATTGGAAAGACGCTGAAAACTTTCGGCGAGATAAGAGGGGGCGGCGGGACAGTTAAAGATGTTATACAATAGACAGTATGTGAATTTGGGGTATATTTCTAACATTCAACCAGTTCAATGCCTTCTGGTATGAAGTTATATGATCGTACTTTCGTAGGTTGAAAATAAATCTTAGTGGTAGTGGCCAATAAGGAAAGGGAAGTAGGTAGGCATCAAAAGGATGGCTTTTGAACAGGAAATTAACTTCAATCGCTTTTGAACAGGAAACAAATTTCGAAAAGGACTATTATTAAAATTAATGTGATTATTTAATGTTTTATTTATATTATTAAAAATTTATCAAATAAATTCATTGAAAAATGTTTTTTTTTTTCATCAACTGGGTAGTGCGGTGTTAGAATTTTTAAATATTAATCACAAAAAAACTGTCAAATGTCTTAATAATACAAGTACAATATTATAGTATTCTCGCTTAGATTCTGTTGCCAATAAATCAAATAACCGCTAGGCAGCCATAACCGCTAGGCAGTCACAGCCGAATGGGTCATAAAAGAATTCAACAAATTAAATAATCGAGACACTAAATAAAAATTATAATTTTCATTTCCGAAAAAAAAAATACATAGCATTCAGAGACAAGACTTCTCTAAAATTATTTGTCGACAAATTCTACATTCAAAGAGTGATTCTCAGTAACATAGGTTCGAATTCATAATATGACCTAAATACTAAATCATTACAATTTTTTTTTCCTAAAGAAATAAGTATTTGTTAAACTTTTTCGCAGCGTCCTTAATTAAGAGAAACACGTGGTTTAATTAAATCGCTTTAAAGTTTGGAAGTCCTACTCAAGAAAAATCATGATTTTTTAAGTAAGAAATTAGCATTAAGTATTTAGGTTAGACTATAATTCGGGTCATAGTTTTCAAAGCGTTAGCGTTTTGAATTATGTAAATACGGTTCACAATGGTTAGAAAGAATTATCGCAGTACTATTTAAAAAAAAATTGTTACACTTATATAAAATAAAACCTTGGAGATTTATTTCCAAGTGGCAACCGCTTCCAATCAGCCAGAAATATGTAATAAATTAAAGATGAAAATAAATAAAAAGTTATATTGAAATAAATCAATTTATTTCGATTCAGCTAGTTTGGCACTCCTGTGTTATATGTACAATACATTTGTTTAAAAAAAAATATATGGAAGCTTTCTTGTCATGGTGCCAAGTTCCAATATTAAGTCATGTGGTATCTCTGTTACCTCTGTTATATGAAGTCTTAATTTCAAGGAGTAACGAGTTTCCTTCCCGATTCTCCTTTCCTCTACATCACCTACTCCTATTTCCTTTGATTGATGATATCTCACTTTTATTTTAATTATATAGGTATATATATTATTCATAGATTTTATACAGACGAATTTGAATATTTTTTGCGACCATGTAAATTCCTTTATTTACCTTTTCTGGTTGGTTGATAGAGATTACCGTCTGGTAATAAGCCAGCTAGATTGTTTTACAATGAAGTGTTAAATAAATAAATATGAACATTTTACTTGTACGGCGGCCTTGTCTTGAACAAACAATACTTCTTTAAAAAAACATTACACACGGTCAAAAAATAAAAATGGACACATAAAAAACATTCAGAATGCTCTCAGATTTTATCAGTGTGTAGACTACACCTACATGGAACATTAATTTTACCATTCATATGTAAATAAATACATTTGAGCAGAGAAAAGGGGAGCGTGGGTGACGTCGGGGAAGAAATAATAATTGTTAAGAAACAACAAGACATGTCGCAACGATAAACAACCCAAGATGAATTGGTGGCACTGCCGCCTTATGGACTCGACTAGTGGGGACTGAAATTCGGTTTTTATTATACGGTAGCACTCTGTATTAAATTTATTCATTCATTTATTTATTAACGATGTTTATATAGTAGTTTTTTTATTCCAATAAATCGTCGGGTTTGTGGGGAAAACTGTTAAGTGCTAAATTTCGAAAAAAAAAAAAATTGTATTGTATTTATAACCATGGTCATGTGCATGTCTCGTAAAAATTTGGAATTGCTTTTTTAACTGGAAATTATAACCCAGACTTATACGGATCGCTCGAAAGTTTGTCCGTATTATAAAAAATGTAAAATCGAAAAACAGATGTCGCATAATTATTGTTGAGTTTTTATTCGTAATAAACATACTCGTATGTCGTACTATTTTTTTTCAACTTAACACATATTTTTACATTTGAGAATGTAACGAAAAAATAAGTCTTCTATTGGCTTAAGTTGTCGTACAACAGAGAGCAAAGGTATCGAATTTGAATGATAACATCGCTGACCATGCGTTGAAAGTGACCGGCATGGCATATGTTTATACACACTCTAAGTTGTTCAGGCTGAATTTTTTTTATCTTAGTGTTATGTTGTTTTTCGTTAAAAAACCACACAATAAGCAAGTGAAGGTAAACGAATATTACAAACAACGACAACGACAAATAAGTACATAACAATTGCAGAAGTATGACTACACAAAATGTCGAGGATTTGCTCTAGCATTCCGGCTACTAGTCGTGGGAGCAGGCGACGGAGATGCAAGCCGAGATAAAAATCTAAGATGTAACGCTGATAAACACAGTGAAGTAACATCAACAGCATCAAGAAGATTGTTAAGGAATAATTTTTTGTACACATTATTTACTTATTTTTATACATTACTAAGTACTTAATCACTGTTTGCCGATACTTTAAAACTATTTAAACAAATTGATTCTCCCCAAGACTGTATAGAACTTCAGATTCATTCGAATGGTGTCTGGAAGTGAAATGACTTCCAATATCTCTAAATGTAAGCTCATGACTTGTTTAAGAACTGGGACACAGCAGTAATTAAGTTTGCATAATTAATGATCAACCCATCGTAAGTGTAGACAATGTATTTGGCATCGTGTTCAAAAGTAAATATAACATTAATGCTGTTATCATATATACAGTATGTGTTAATCTGACAGTAAATTTCTGGTATTTGTGATAAGATTCTCTAGGGCATTTGATGGTGGCGTTGTTATGAGATCTCTTTATGATTCATTAGTTCGCAGTAGATAAGAGTGCGGCTCATTTATTTGGAACTCGAGAGAAATTCACGATTCCCTGATAGCCTACTGAGTTCAAAAGAGAGTTCTGCGATACCTTTACTGCAAAGAGTATAGATTTTACCCATTGTTATTTATCACATTTTTAATGCGTATGCTTGGATATTATTTATTAAGCATTAGAAAATATAAACGTACATGTTCATACATAAACAAATCGCAAACGGATAAATAGCAAACCTTTATTGATTCGCCTATTTTTGTTTAATGTACCGAATAATTATTTACGCCATTGAGAATTAAGATTGCTTTCGGTACATCATTCACGAACTAAGCTCTTAAGAGCATCATCACTTACACACGGAATGACATTGTTCCATAAATTTTCTGATATTGACATATTCCACATCTCGGTGGATAAATTGAGGATTAAACTCCTTAATACACTTTGTAGGTATAATTGAGTCACTTCACAGGGAGGAATAATATTATTCCCGTTGTAACTACACCATATTTAGACTATTATTTTTTTCCCTTGCTATTCGATTTACTTGGATTAAACCTCTATCAAATGTTAAATTAAATTAAATAAAAATAAAACAAAACAAAAACGTAGTTTACTGAGGTCACAACAAATGACAGGCACTATACCCAAATCCATATAATTTGAGTGTGTACTTGAAATTACATTGTTTTTTGTGTCACATAAATAAATAAATATATAAAATAAAAATAATAGTTAAAGCTCATATTTAAATATTCTCTATCGCGTCTTTATCTAACTTTCTAAGCCCACAAAAGTAAAAGCCTTTAAGTTTCTCGTTTAATTTCATTATTGCTAAAAAAACAATTCTTCAGATTTGAAACGTTAAGGAAATCAAACACGATAAAATACACCATGCTCTAAATTTACTTAAAATATATCTCATTTTTATTTTACTGTTTTTAGTAACATTGTCTAAAGGAGAAAAACATCTGTCATTTAACATATATTTCTTTTTATTATTTTGATTCAGCAGCCCTTATAAGAAAATAATTCTAGTATCGTTGCGTATAATATATTGATTGATACGTCACTGCTAAAATGCCTTGCTTTATCAAATGTGCGACGTGTAAAATACCAGATCTCAAATAAATGTACGATTGTACCTGCGTATGACTAGTGAGAAGCCTCGTGAAAGCAGTCAGCCGACAGGGAGACGCAATACAACAAAAACGTCCAAGGATGTTGCAATTAGACTGCGCGCGTGATCGTGGCTTCAAATGAATCAAATAAAAAAGCGGCGAAACTAAAAAGAGACCACTGCAAAGACGGCTTGTTAATAAAAATGGGGAAGAGAAGATAAAAGTGGGAAGATAACAATTGAAGGAGAGACGGGAATACCTACAGAATCATGTATAAATCCATCGCACTTGAGCAGGATTTCGCGAATTCTCGCTTGTGTTTGTACGTGACGCTGGCAGATTTTGTCAACGAAATCGTAAATTTTGGAAAACAGGATTGGACTCAAAAACGTTTTGTTAAAAAGGGTATTTTTTGTCTCACACACTTGAGATATTAACCTTATTGAGATATTACTTCGTGAAACAGTTAATGGATGATTAACAAAAATAGTTTAACGAGTTTAAAAGTTATGTTAAAGCATTTTATTTACATATGCCATTTAAAGGTACCAGTACCATATTTTAAAATATTCCGTTTAAATTTTTCTGTTAATTATTATACTACGTTATACACAATCATTATTATGCTACGTTATACAAATTACTGCACCTGATCATCCAAGACAAAATAGAGGGTCGAAGAGGTGATGGCAGGAGGCAAATCTACTGGTTTCGCAATATACGTGATTAGACTGGTACGAGTATAAGGAGCGTTAGGGATCTTTTTCGGGTTGCCGGGGACAAAGATGCTTACGCTCAGATGATAGTCAACGTTGGGTAGACCTGACATGACACTAGGAAGAAGAAGATACACACTCAGTGCCATGCCCAGCATTTCATGTGCCCTGTAAAAAGTTTTATCTGTGGGTCCCTAAATTTGGGGAAAATAATAATAAATCAAATACGATATAATAATTGTTTGTAAATATTTTTTTGTAAACACAAGAAATATACATTATCATTCATGTGTTTTTTAAAAATAAAAACAATTATTTTAATTCTACTCTTTTGACTTACATTAATTAAATCATCAAAAATAACATCTTTACCTATTAATCGAAATTATGCAAATATTAAACAATCGTACCGCACAACAGATCACAGAGATGGAATCAAAATTAAAAAATATTGTTAAATTAGATATATTTGATTAGTTTCATTTCAGAACCCGTTTCGTCCTGGACTCTGTGGCTATGCACCTGTTACACCTGCCTATTTAGGGCACTGGAGGCCACATCTATGTTAGATAATTTAAAACACAATTTTTCTCATATTCCTTGACAATTTCTATATTTGATTACAAATATTTTAAAATAGAATTCTATAAAATAAACTATGAACCAGGTAATCGAGCCAGACAAGGCTAACAAGTCAAAGTTTTCCGATAGGGTCAACTGTGTTGCTGAACCTGTTCAGTTGAAATTCCTGTCAATGAAATTCCGCAATCATAATAATTTGGAAACTTTCCACGTTAAGGTTTTTTTATAATTTCGCATGGTGACGTGCAACACATTTAATTTGGCGATTCCTACATATTGAAGAATGTATCCGAGAGACAATATTGTTTTCAGTCCCAGAAATCGAGCCTTCGGGATACGAATCACTATAATATGCACGAAACTCGGGTTTCCTCATTGCACGTATTGGTAACACTAACGATGGGAAACGACAACAATACTTGCACACGTACTCCTTGCGTTCGATGATATTTACCTTACACACTTTTTTAACAGACTGAAACCTATTTTTTGGTACTATTGGGAATCGAACCCGAACCCCCGGGTGAACGTCAAGCGTCTTATCAACTAGACCACGGATGTCATCAGAATAGAAAGTTAAAAACGTTATTTTACAAGAAATGTAATAAACAGTTACTAAACGACGCCAAAAACTATTTTACCGTTTAATGAATCAACAAAAATGTGAAAAACTCAAATTATAGTAAACCTCTTAGAAACCAGACTACACAATCATGGTAAACTTATAAATTATTGTATTACATTATATAAGACTTTCGTTGTATATATTATATAATAATACTATCTGGCGGACTTAATGCCATTTGGATATCTAAAACAACCAATCAGAAAGATGTCAAAATGATCTTAAGTGAAAACCAAAATACATATTTATTAATTTGGGTTTCAACGGGAATCGAATCCGCAATCCACGGATCGAACAACAGGCGTCGTACCAAGTAGACTATGGAGTTTATCTGAGTAATAAGAGAAAGAAAATCGAGGACCAATATAACGCAGGAAAAATAGCATATTTCATATTAAAGTACGGGTTTATTTTATTTTTTAAATCAAGTTATAAATTTTAATTTAGCTTACAGATTCTTCACAGTATACTGGCCAATTCATGAAATACATTATAATAAATTTTACAGCGCATTAAAATAACAATTCTGTTTGTTTGCTAAATTCAATTATTGGTCAAACTATAAAAGGAGATATTAAATGGAAAAATAAATAACACAACAAAAGAAAGCGATAAACTTGATAAAAAAAGATTACGGGTTATATATTGTATTTTGTAATTTGTTTTTATCAAATATTTATGGGTTATATATTTGCTATGATCAATGTGGTCGTTTTATTGTAATTTCAAAATTTTATTTAGTATCGGTTTGGTCTAAGGAAATCTGCCACTGTTTGCTTTTTTATACTTTCTGTTACCTTAATCAATCATTTCATTTTAAATTGAATTCATCTTCATTATCAGTTTCGCGTCAAGTTCCTATTGGAGTGGTAGAGGAAAACCAAGGAAACTGTGGATGGATTATTTTCATACTTTCTGTTACCTTAATCAATCATTTAATTGTAAATTGAATTCATCATCATTATTATTCTCGCATCAAGTCCCTATTGGAGTGCTAGAGGAAAACCAAGTAAACTGTGGATGGATTATTTTCATACTTTCTGTTACCTTAATCAATCATTTCATTGTAAATTGAATTCATCATCATTATTATTCTCGCATCAAGTCCCTATTGGAGTGCTAGAGGAAAACCAAGTAAACTGTGGATGGATTATTTTCATACTTTCTGTTACCTTAATCAATCATTTCATTGTAAATTGAATTCATCATCATTATTATTCTCGCATCAAGTCCCTATTGGAGTGCTAGAGGAAAACCAAGTAAACTGTGGATGGATTATTTTCATACTTTCTGTTACCTTAATCAATCATTTCATTGTAAATTGAATTCATCATCATTATCATTCGCGCGTCAAGTTCCCATTGGAGTGCTAGAGGAAAACCAAGGAAACGTGTGGATGGATTATTTTTCTTAAAATACTGAAAAATGCTGAAGAAATGCGTGCTGCAAGAAGAATACTTGGGGTGACAACGTGTAACAGAATACGGAATTAAATATTTAGAGATGAATGTGATTTTAAGGTAATGTGTCCAAAATTATGAAGAAGAGCACTCTGAGTTGGTTTGGGTATGTACAACGAATGAATGAAGAAAGACTAACAAAATAAATGTACATTGCCAATGTAAGCAGAATGGGTTGTTCTGGATGATCAATAAGGTTCGGTTTAATCAAACAATATTTTGAAAGAAGAAAAAGAAAGAAGTAGGAGAAATAATAGGAGCTGTATGAGAAGATGTATGGGTGCGGAAGAAGTGAATTATGTGTGTGTGTGTGTGTGTGAGATAGGAAAGTCTGGCGTTCTGTCATCTCTGTCTTACCCAGCAGGAAAGCGACATGGTGGTATGTGTATGGAACGATAGTTCTATAAAATGGATTTCTTAGAAATTATATCACTTTGTAAGAATTAAAGAATTGACTACATTTATAAAAGTATCATATTTGTCAACTTGAATGAATATAAAAGTATCATATTTGTCAACTTGAATGAATATAAAAGTATCATATTTGTCAACTTGAATTAATATAAAAGTATCATATTGGTCAACTTGAATGAATACGAGAACCGTTGTTTTTAATTTTTTCAGCAAGTAGTCTTTACTTATAAAGAGAATTCGCTTTTGGAGGCTTTGATGAATCTCAACAGAATAGCACTTGGGGCTATTGCGGAGGCAGCCGACCAACAGGTCGCACACGAAGCCCGAGCCGAACATAACAAGTGATAATTACAGCAATTCCTTATGATAATTTAATCACCAATTTATACAATATACGCGGAGGTTTCGCTAGTTCAAGGGATATGGCATCATCTCTTTTCCCCTTAATATTACTGGGATCGAAACTGGTTTGCGTATTTTTGGAATTTAGCATTTATAACAATTTCCTTTAAAATATCGAGAATTTTATAAACTTTAATTAATAGTTCATATTTTAAATAAATAGTATATTAAAATTCAAACTTACACCATAATAATAATTATCTCCTTTATTGAGAGTAAAAATAAAGTAATGCAAAAAAAATATGAACATTTAACATACTCGTATATAGGATTCGCAGGTAGAAACGGTTTAAATCAGATTGTATCAAAATACATAAAAAATAAATATAAGTTCATTGATAACAACATCGTACACCATCACGTTGTCTTCCTGTCGGGGTAGGCAGACAGTAAAGAGTTTCAGACTTTCCGATCGCAACATACATCTTTCACCTCTTTTACTTCCCTGGACTTTCTCATACAACACGTACGATTTATCTGAAGGTCTACGTTTCCTTATTTTAAAATATAATTCACTTTCCTCTTTCCCTTAAACGTCTTCCTCTCAAATTAGAACTTTATATTGGGTTTGTAAGTCTTTCTTAAGTTTTTTCTAAAGAATAGATATGACCGAAGTCAAAGGTATCCTTATACCCTCGAACACTAAGCGGAAAAAAGTGCGTGTCGTTCGAGGGGAGTAGCAAAGCGCGGGGTTCGAACCGACGACCTTCCGCACGGAAGTTTATTTGTTCCAAATGCCCAAACAATGTCTAGAATGCTCTGAAAAATATAATCATACAAAATCGATGACTATGGTATATATGAATCCAAAAAATCAAAATATTTTAATACACAAACACCTACATTATACGAGTACATGGCACCATTCGTAGCTTAGTGTTTAAATGTGTGTCTTATATGAAGAGATTAAGGGTTCAATTTCAGACTAGGACGAAAGAAACAATCCCAAATAAATTTTAAATATCAATTGCATTTTATTACACTTTTGATGTAAACAGTTAACCGGACTTATTGCTATTTAGTTATCAACGAAAATAAATTTCTCAAACAGGCCTTAAGTGAAAACCAGACTGGAACCATTAAAAAAATGTAGCAATTGAAATATAATTTGACACCGCTAGATTAGAAAACAGGCCACACAGCATCACTAATTAGGCCACAAAAGTCTTCATATCTATGTTTCGTTAAAATAAGAGCCACGTTTTAAAACGCCTGTCTGAAGTGTTATATATAAAATGTAAAAAAATTATAAATAGCAAATTAATACATTCAATTTCATATCTGAAATTAGGTTTGGATGAGAATTGCGATGAAAAAAAGAGCATATAGAAGGTTCGACTACGTAGAATGAATGAACGATTTTTTTTTCAATTATCTATTCTTGTATAATAGTAAAAAAGCATGATAAGTTTGGGAAGATCTAGAAAAGTGTGGCAAAACCAAATCAATCAAATTCTGAAAGACCGATAGTAAAAAATCTTTAGATTAGAAGAATATGAATGACGAAATATATGAACGTGGCAGAAGCGAAATATGTATGTGTCCTAGGATCGAAGAAATTGGAGGACTGTTCTCTCTGCCTACTCCAATCGAGGGATAAAGCGATGGTGATGACGATAAAGAGACAAATTATTGACGGGATTTATTTTTGAACCATTTCAATTATCTCGAAAAAAATTAATTGAAAAACTTGAAGCATATCATTTTATTTTTTTAAATTTTTTTTTATTAAACAAAGTAAATTATTGCACAAACATTTGTCAAGGCTATACCTATATATAAATTTATTACTTAACTAATCTTACATTATATGTTATAATTTATGAACTTACTTAATCTTATTTTCCTACATATCATTTTTTTTATCTTAATATATGATTTCTTAGAAATAATTAACACCTACATACTACTTATAACAAGATAACAATTCTTACACTAATCATTTAGCAAAAACAAGTCCACTCGTTCAGGCTACTTGTATTCCATCACATTCACTTATACCTTGGCCGTCCCAGCTAATACTGTAGTGGCAATATATCATTTTATTGTACATATTAGAATTTAATAAATCATAAAAAAAATATTTCAATTAACTTACGTTTGGTTTTTTTAATACGCTACAGTTTAAATCAATTTATACATTTTCGTTATTTTAGAACGACATATCCCTGATAAATATCACTGAAACCGAATATAAATATCACTGAAACTGAATAAATATCACTGAAACTGAATAAATATCACTGAAACCGAATATAAACAAAATACTATCATTCTTGAAATGAAAAGTCGGGACCGAATGGGTTACCAATAAAAATAGTAAAATTTTTCATGTTATTATTTGTGTGGAGATATGATCATGTGAACAAATACAGTAAAAATGCAGTTGTATTACAAATGACATACACGATACGATGAAATTGTGAAATAAAAAAAATTTACAACATAATCGTGACGTAGAGACAATTTGAAATATTTATCAACTTACACATAAGTATGCGAACATCATAAAAAAAAACGAAATGTTTAACTGATTGTCAGCATCTAAAAGATAAAAGAAAGGTTATTATTATTGCAAAATAATACCATTGATTTTTCATATAAGAATTCAGTTGCAAAACACATTTTTAAATGTTATAATAAATCTCTTATCAATTTATCAAAATGTTTAAGTTTTTCTCGATTTTTTTTTGTAATATTGATACACAAGTGCAAAGAGGGATATCCAACAGTGTGTGGCGATAGGACAAAAAGTTAATGAAGTACTAAAACATAGAAATACAAAGCGGACAATATCAAAATCTGCTAAGATAATAGTATTTTAGTGCCATCTTTGATTTATGGGAGTGAACGTGGAAAAATACTGAGAAGAGTCGAATAAATGCTGTAGAAATGCGTGGACGGAGAAAAATACGTGGAGTGACAATGTATGACAGAACACGGGATGAAGTGATTAGAGATGAATGTGAATTTAAGGTTGATATATTGAGTAAGATGAATACGAGCACGCTGAGATGTGTTGAACAAATGAATGAAGAAAGACTGACAATATGGAACAAATGAATGAAGAAAGACTAACAAAATAGATACAAAGTGCAAATGTTAGTAGAAGGTGTGAGAGAGGAAGAATAAGGAAAGTATGGTTGGATCAAGTGAACAATATTCTGATAGAAGGAAATGTAGGAAGTCTAAAAAATCGTAGAAGTTTTATGGATGTAGAAGAGGCTAAGGATGTTGTCAAGATAGGAAATTATGGTGCTATGTCCTCTCTGCCCACTGCAAAAGGGAAATGGTGTGAAGGTATGTATGTATGTATTTATTTATTGACACCATAAACGACACTTAAGTGTCCTTAACACATTGATATTTTCATGCATTATACATATTATATAAATATGCGTATTTTGCATTATAAGTTTTTTTTTTAAATGTCATACGTTACTTTTGTATTTATAATTGTTACTATAATATGCTTAAGACACTTAAGAGTCATTTATTCCGCGAACAAATAAATAAATCGTCAAGAATTTTTTTCAATTCATCGGGGAAAAATTTGATAATCGAATGATTAAAAGGAGTCGACATACAAAAAAATCTGGTTGAAAATTTTTTTTATTTATATTTTCATTTTAAATTAAAACTGATAATACTTTGAAATAAAAGCAATATTGAAAACCTTATACTCAATTAAATCAATAAGCATTTTATTCACCGGTTTATTTATTACACTTGGTAACATCAAAAATTATTAAACAAAGCAGAACCGTGAAAAATGAAAACAACTCGATATACAAAACGTAAATTTAAAGCTTTAAAAGGTACGTCGATATTTTTCCTTTATTCAAAAAACTGCTGAGGAACGGTCTCTGTCTGCATAAAATATCTTTGTAAAATTAAATTTTATGACTTTGGAGCAATAAAATCGAAGAACTGTTTTATTACTATTTTCTTCGAGTAATTTCATACACTTCCGAAATATACGAAGTCGGTTAATCAATCAACTTTACAGTCAGCTATTAAATGCAAATACCTGCACTTGCATGTGTTTCTTATTACCTCTTTTTTTTATCAACGGCTTTAAAAATATTGAATGCGGAATGTAAAAAATAACCAAAAGACGTTAAGTCAATTTTGCAAAGTTCACTTGTTATTCCTGCGATGCGTATTTCTGAATAATACAATTTATAACATATTTCGTAGTTATTAATAATTTAGAAAAAATGTTAAATGTTATCTTTAGTGTTCTTAGAATTGAGTGAGTTCTCTAAACATATGTTAGTAAGTGCTCTTAACCCTTTTAATCCCAGCATATTTTGCATAAAATGTGCGAAAAATCCGATGCATTTTTTTGGCAAAAAAAACAGTAATTTATATTTTACTTTTTATCTCAGTTAATATTTAGTTTTAAAAACTATTTTTTTGTGGAGACCTCCCTGTAGAGTGTAAAATAAAAAGTAATTTTCATACTTCATATAAAAGAAATTTTTAACTTTTTTTCATATAACATAAAATCTTGTATGAAAACTTGGAGGCCGATGATCGACCCCGTGGGATTTTTCGCATACATCAGTTGGGGCCGATAATCGGCCCCGTGGGATTAAAAGGGTTAATCTCTCAAGTGATGGATAGCTTGTTCGGAGTTTCGGTCCGATGGTAGGACACCTTACTCCTTCATCGGATAAGTTCTGACTGTTAAGATATTTATTGGAAATTTTTGGATCTTTTTGGGAATCGGGAAAGGATAGGTTTGTGGTAATTGTTTTGATTTTATGAATGATTATGAGAAATTATAAACGATTAAATACATATATAAATATGATGATATATACATAATATTAAATACAAATATACATAAATTTGTGTCGTCACACACTGTTTTATATTGAATGGGTGAAAAAAAAAAAAAAAAAAAAAAAAAAAAAAAAAAAAAAAAAAAAAAAAATGAATTGTGAATAAATTATAAGAATGAATATAGTATATGTAGATAAGTAAATGAGTGGGGAAATGTGTGTGACTTTTATAAATATATTAAGGTGTAGAAAATGTTTATTGAAGGTGAGAAATGCGGTTGCCTATGGGGGTAAACTGTCTGCCGGAGGAATTATCGATGATGGGGTGTTCAGAGTGACAATCGGGGGGTCATTTGGGGGGATGATTAGAGTTAAAGAGGGGGGGGTCGGAGGGATGATTCGCAATATTGATTTCGGACGAGTGTGTCTGTAACTGGTGTTCGCGTTGTAGTTATCTAAGGCTTTTATGACTGGGTTGGGATGACGGGATATAGAGCTGTAGAACCTTTCGGCCAGAGCGCGCATATGTTCGGGGATAGTATGTAGTTTGGTATCTGCGTGGAGTCTTGAATTACGGACGATGTAGGGTGCTTTTAAAATTATGCGGAGGGCTTTGTTTTGAATGATCTGAATGTGATGTAGCGTTGTTTTCTTCGCGTGGCCCCAGACCGGAAGGGCGTATGTCAGTTGCGGTCTGACGATCGCTTTATATAGGTGGAGTTTAGTGCGCGTGCTAAGTTTGCTGTATTTACTGATCAAGGGAAATAATGATTTGAGTGTTCCGTGAGCTTTTGATTTGATATTGAGGGCGTGTTTATGCCACGAGAGTCTACTGTCTAATGTGAGGCCTAGGTATTTTACGTGTTTTGACCATGGGACGCTCTGGCCGAAGAGTTTAAGAGTTCTGATGGGTTTGATGTATCTGCGTGAGAAGCGGACTGCTGTGCTTTTGGTGGGATTTATTTTGATCTTCCATTTGGTGCACCAGTGCTCCAGAATGGGAATGAAGTCTTGCAGTCTGTTGTGGGATACGGACTCATATTTCGATGAAGAGAGAAAGGCTGTGTCGTCAGCGTATTGCGCGGTGATACAATGTGTACGTGAAAATTGGGGCATATCGCTCGTGTATATGTTATACAGGATAGGGGACAACAGTGCACCTTGGGGCACACCTGCCAGAATGGGGCGAGGGGATGAATTTATACCGTCTATTTTGACGGAGAAGGAGCGATTTTCAAGGAATGATGCGATGATTTGCACTAGTCTGAGGGGAATACCTGACTTGTGCAGTTTGAATATGAGTCCGTTGAGCCAGACTGTGTCGAAGGCTTTCGCCACGTCTAGTGAAAGGAGGGTCGTGAGGCCTTTGGAGCTGAAGTATTTGATGATGTGTTCTACAACGCGAAGAAGCTGATGGTTGGTAGAGTGTAATGGCCTAAATCCGTGTTGCGAATCTGGGATGATGTTACGTGAGTAAGTTTCTAACGAGAGACGTTCTAGGATTAATTTTTCGAGCACTTTACCTAGAGTCGGGAGCAGACTGATCGGTCTGTAATTTTCAGGGATAACGTGGCTTTTACCCGGTTTAGGGAACATGATGACGTCGGCGTTTTTGAATGGGGTTGGAAAGAATTTATGTCGAAGGCAGGCATTGTAAATGGCGGTAAGGGCGTAAATGGCTTTTTTCGGAAGTTTTTTCAAGGTGAGATTATTGATTTTATCGGGGCCGGGGGCTTTTTTGTTGATGAGATTTTTTATGATAGATTGAATTTCTAACGGTGAGAAGAAGTCTGTGGTGGGGGGGGTTTGCTCATTTAATATGTCGGCAACTGCGTTGTCGACCATTATTGAGTGAGAGGGGTTAGAGAGGTCTGCATTTGGCGAGAAGATATTAGCTAGAGAGTCAGCAAAGGTCTCTGCGCGGTCGCGAGCAGAGAAAACGGGGCCATTTGGTCCTTGAAGAGAGCTGGGTCGGGAGGGCGTATTTCTAAGGCTACGCGTTAGTTTCCATTTGAGTCCATCATTGTATTCGAGAGACTCGACGAAGTCTGACCATTTGTCATTGCGGAGTTGCTGTAGGAGGTGTTTGATTTTTTTGACTAATCTGTTGTAGTCGGTTTTGTAAGAGGGGACAGCTGTGTTTTGCCACAACTTTCTGGTTTTGTTTTTTTCCATAATCAGTATTTTGATATGTGGAGGAAGGGGAAGTTCGGGTTTATGGGCTGGTCTCTCTTTTGAAGAGGATGTGAGAGCGGATTTGATGGTGGTTGTGAAGTCATTTATAGCGGCGTCTATGGAGTTCGTGTCGGGGAAGGTTGTCGGTATTTTGATGCTGCTGTCGACGTTAATAGCGAAATCGCTCCACGAGGTGGTGTGTCGCGGAAGGGCTGAGGGCGAGAAGGGTGGTAAGCCATCCGTCAATTGAAGTAATACCGGGTAGTGATCGGATTGAAGCTGGTGAACAGTCGTGAGATCTGTTTGATAGAGAATGTCGTTATGGACAATGATGTCGATGACATCAGGGCGATGATTGTCTATTAGTGGATAGAGGGTGGGAGACGTGGGTCCTTCCACGAAGTATCTTTTCCGGGAGGAGATTTCGTCAAGTTTATTACCGTGAGTGTTGGAAGTGCGGCTGTGCCAGAAGGGGTGTTTAGCATTTAGATCTCCCGCCATGATGGTGGGGATATTATCTGCGAGGAATGAGTCCAATTCAGACTCGACAAGTGGGGAGGTAGGTGGAAGATAAGTCGCGCAAAGTTTAAGAGGGCCGTGATTGGCGGTGTTCACCACTACGCATGTGGATTCTATGTTGACGGTGGGAGGGGAGGGGATGTGGCAGTGGTCTATTGTGCTTTTGATGAGAGTTGCGGTGCCGCCTTTTCTGCCGATGAGGCGGTCGTCTCTGTAGCAGTAGTAGTTACGGATGCTGTAACGGTAGCTCGGTTTGAGATGCGTTTCCGTTATCAGCAACACGTCCAGGTTGTGCTCGAGAAGGAAATCCTCGACCTCTTGTTTATGTGTTCTGAGGGAACCGTTTGCATTCCAGAACGCGGCGGATATATGGGATGGTTTATAGGTGCGAGCCATGTTCTTGGATGTAGTTGAGGAGGTTCATGGCTTCGGTGATGGCTGATTTTAAGTTATTCAAAATGAGATCGCGATTTGGGGGGGGAGCGGCGGGCAATATGTAACTTTGGGGTGTAGATGATGATAATAGGGGGCGATGAGTTGCGACGTTCGCGTATGACGCGTTGGAAGTGACTGGTTTCGATGCACTCTGGGGGGCGTTGGGGAATCGCCGTGTGGCGTTGTTTGCCGAGGGGGCGTTCGATAAGGGGGCGTTGGTGGAGGGGCGTTGGTAGATGCCATCCATGAGGGGGCGTAAGGGCTGCGGGGTCTGGAAGTGGTGGTGGGGAGCGATTGAAGGGAGGTTGCTCTTGGGGAAGCGTGGGCAGCCTCTGAAGTTGGCCGTGTGTGGGCCTCCGCAGTTACAGCAGGTGGCGGGAGTGTCCGCGGGCTTCCTGCATTCAGAGGTGTGATGCGTTCTACCGCATTTCACACAATTGGCTGGAGCGTGGCAGTTGCCGGCGGAATGGGCGAACTGTTGGCAGCGATGACACTGGCCCATACCTTTGCGCTTGTTCAGCTCCTCCACTGTGACTCGAATATCGAGTACACCGTGGAGTTCGGTGAAGATGCGTTTTGCGGAAGAGTCCCTTGTCAGTTTGACGATGACCATAGGGAGTTCCACTCTATTCCTGTTCTTCATGCGATACACATTCTGAACCGGATAATCAAGGGATTTGAGCTCGATCATAATGTCCTCGACGCTGATAGGGGTCGGTAGGCCACGAATGACGGCTAACAGGGGCTTCTCGTTTTCCAGATGGAAGGAGTGGTATGGGATGGCGAGAGAGTCGGTGATGTGGACGAGGGAGCGGTAAGCCTCAACGGTTTCTGTGGAGATTTTTAAATCACCATTGGGCTGAACCTTCGAGGAGAAGTTGATGTTTTGAGACCTGAGTTTGGCTCTCAGGTCTCCGTACTTGTCGGAATTGTGAAGAACGATGGGGGGGATGCGGTCTTTTTTGACTGGAAGTAGAGGTCGTACGTCTATATTTGAAGGTGGGGCGGGGGCTGCGGGAAGAGGAGGGCTGAGTGGGCCTCTCATCCTTTTGCTGGTTTGGGTCACAGTGGCATCAGCTGGTTTCGGGTTTGATTGGGGGCGAACGAGGGGGGGGCTTTCTTGGGGTTGGAGAGCCCTTTTGCGATTTTTGGCAAAGGATTGCCAGTCCATTTCTGGAGTATCCGGGATGATAATTATTGGTGGGGAGAGTGGGGGGTCAGAAGTGGGGGTGGGGTGCGGCGGTGTTGTGATTGGAACCGCTGGCAAGACAGTGGGTGAATCAGATGGACGGTTTTTGGCCTCAATCGAGACCTCACCTTTATGGAAGAGCTCACGAAGAAGTTTTACCATCTTCATTGTTTCTTTTTTGGATGTGGTCTCCATCTTGAAGAGCTCGAAGGCTTCCTCGAAAGTGGAGATGGTCAGATCAGGGGATGTTGAGCGGTCCGGAGACATAGCGAGGGCTGGTATAGGCGAGGTCTCGGGGACGGGTGCGGGCGTTTCAGTTGTTTTGGGTGTAGTTTTTTTTTTGGGTGTAGTTTTTTTAATTATGATGCGTTTATTTTTGATGCAGAAGTCCGATTTGACGGGCTTCATGGCTGCTTAATAGGAGGAACTGAGCAAATAGAATGAATGTTGTGGACAATAAAAGTGGACAAAAATAAAAAAAATAAAAAATATATATATATAATTGTGTATTGAGTAAAAAAACAAACAATGATAACTAAAGAAATAAAGATTTGATGAGTGGTGCGAATGTATGAAATATGAGATGAATATAGGATGGGAAGAGCTGACGACCTTTCAGATCATCAACTCTGCCAGCGGAGTGTAAAAGGGTAAGAAGGATAATAACAGTCAGTGGCTTACTCGATGAAGAAGAAGAAAAACTGGCATCGACCGGTGCTCGGAACAAATTACGTCACCAAGAATTTGTGGAGGCCGGCTCTTTATCACGAATTATATAAAAAACCGATTTGATCTAGACAGCTGTCTGGAACGAGTGGAATGTCAATTGTTTATTTATTTGTGCACTTGCGCGGTCGAGAAACAAACAAAGCACTGTTTGAGCGACAAACGATCGACGGTGAAACGCGACACTATATGACGAATCGTGTATTGTAATTGTTAGTTATCAATAGAATCTATGTAAAGTCATGTTGGTAAGGCGTCTGTCTTCTAGTTCGGAAGTTTGCGGGCTTGATTCTTTTGATATCCATTTTATTTTTTAGAACAAAAGTTACTGCCTGGTTTCACTTCAACCTTCTTTAAACTATTTCTGGTTGGTTAGAAGAGATAACTATAAGATAAGAACCTGCCACATTATACAGTGTATATAATTAAAGTGTAAAATACAAAAAATTGTCTTTTGTAGCGTATTAGGTTTTCGTTTTATACAGTACAATCTGGAGGGTATATTGCAATGTATAAATCTCCGTCAAAAAACCAGTAATGTGTTAATGATCCCTTAAGTGAAAACCAAACAGAAATCCATATTGAAAATAGGCATCGAACGGAAATTGAACTCGAAGCCCCCGGATCGGAAGACATGTGTCTTATCAACTAAACTATGGAAATTTTTATGCCTTTATGTTTCGATTTTTGGTGAATAAGTAGTATTCCTGTGTAGGCATTTCTCACAATAATGGAAAACAATTTATTTTGACGGTCGCATTGTTTTCGTATTGCGTGTTTGACGTGTAAGTAATAAATCTCATTTACGTTATTTGTCGAGTTATTGAAACAATATATTTTTGGTCGAAACTATATTTTTAAACTACATATTTTTGTGCTGAAAAAAAAAACCGATGTGTTTTTGTGCTCCCTTTTATGATAGAAGCAAAGCTGCCAGACGATCGGGTCAGGCGTAGATAATTTGCAGCCTCCGAAAACTTTGTGCGAGAACAAATGGTAGCAGTACTCTAATAATGCTATAAGAAGCATTCAGTCGACCTCCGTGGCCTAGTTGGTAAGACAAGTGTCTTTCAAGCCAGAGGTTACGGGCTAGATTCCCGTTGGAACCAAGATTTTTTAAAAGGATCTCAATATTGTGTTTATATCGCGCTTATTTAAGATATTTTTGGTTGGTTGGAAGAATTTTACACGTGGCAATAAGCTCACCAGGTTATACGAAGAAAGTGTTATATAATACAAACACAAAATTCCTCTTGATTGAGAAACTCGCCTCGGCTCCTTTGATGATTGATCGATCGGTTTCCTAGCTGTGCATGTAATGCGCAAAAGCTTTCTTAATATCACATCAAAAATGAATAAATTATTTTTACAGCGCCACCACACATAAAATACAAACTTGAGACCGGTCAAAGCTCAGGTAATCGTAGGCCCTAACATACAAAAAGAAAGAAACAATCATCTAAGAAAATAATATAATATGTATACGCACAATCAATTCACTCCAATACACAAAAAAAACACATCGAAATTTACGAAATCTCGAAGATAAACCAAGTCAGCGAAAAGAGAGAAAAAAATCTTTGAGAATCACGCCGTGGCGTCGGATTTGTGGTTCAGACAAACAAAAAAATGTCCTCTATGGTATGGAATGGTAAGCATTGTGAGTTCTTGTTTGAAACTTATTTTAAAAATTCCGATTCTATTATGAAAAATGTTTATATTGTCTATTACACCAATAGATGTTCCACGGAACACTAATTAGCAGTTAAGAATATGTATCAAACATTGAAATAAAACAAACGTGTTAAATGTATCGTTTTAGAACAGTCTCCTGCTGGCGTATGAGATCCGCCGCTCGGTGGCCATAAAGCTGTCCCTAGGGCTCTTTCTCTCTGCCTACCCCAATGACGACAAAACACAGTGTTGATCAGTTTTATCACATACTTTAAATACATCACAACAAATTCAAGGTCCAACAGTCTTGGCATTGTCATGCTTGATCGAGACAAGAATGAAAAAGATAATTCAAGTGTTAATTTCAAGGAAGGCGAAGATAAATGGAAATATAATCCTATTCGGACATGTGCAAGCTAGCAGAGGTATTTATGGAGCATAATGTTGATGAGATAATGAAAATTATATTCCAACTAACACACTAGACTTAAGGAACCCGGCTTCAAAACGGACTTGCAACAAGAAATATGATCTCTCAAGTCTAACACTGGCCAAAATCTCGCTGTTTATTTTATTTTATCACAACGGTTAAATTACCCTTTTGATACGAAGTATTAAAAAACTACAAATTAAATTTTATATTGACATCAAAACAGTGTTATACAATAGAAAAAAAAATATACAAGACGAATAACACAATAAAACAAGTCTTATCCAATTCAATCAATTTATCCCGGTAATAATAATTTCTTCATTTTACTTCTGGAAGTAGTCAAAGTCACATGAAAATCCACGCAATGCTCATATTGATTGCCCGACCTGTGCACTCTTGTTATGCAAGAGTTGTATAAATAATTATTTGCACGTATATAAAAAATAAATTTGTCCCTATGGAATAGGCAATGCGAATAGCTCTTTATCTCTACTAGTCAATAATACATCTCGCCATACATGTTTACATGTATATACACACATCCAAACAACAAAGCTAGTTCCTATTCGGGATAGACAGAGAGGAGACAGCTGAAGATTTTCCTATATTTAGCCTCTATTAAATCCATATACCTTCTAATACTTCTAATACACTTCTACGATTTATGTGCTTTTTTGTTTCCTCCTTCACTGGATCCAACCATAATTTCCTTAGTCAAGCTGTACCACGTATTTCACTCACATTTGTACTATATATTTGAATTTTGAGTCATTCTTCAATTAATCAATAATTCTTTGTACTTAATAGCATGTAAAAAATAGTATAATTTCAAGTCTCAAGAATGAATACAGCACAGTTAAATTGCAAGAAGCAGTTGATAATCTATCAAGGAAATGTACGTTCACAATGCAGAATAAATTACAGGAGTATGACACGGTGTTGCAACTACCTCCAACTGATAAGGGAACAAATGATCTCCCTGGAAACGTAGCGGTACTCGAGGTGACTTATGAAGCAACAGAGAATAGGAAATCTGCGTAAAGTATCTCCGTTGCATTGCCGTATATATCCTCATTTGTGAAACAATTAAGTTCATGTGTAACAACACCACGACCATGTGGGAATCGAGACTCTGTAAGTACAATAGTCTTTGGTTTAAAGATATATTTATATGCTTGTGGAATGAGATATTGTACCGATTCGCTAGAATGCATAATTATTTCGAGGCAGAAGTAAGGAAATAAATTACGAAAAGGCAATTAATTATTTTACGTAAATGTGTTCTTTGATTAAATTCATTAAAGAAAAATATGAATGTATAAAATCTACAAGAAGAAACTAACCGTATTGACAACTTCTATGGCCTAATTAGTAAGACACTTGTCTTCTAGCCTGGGGTATTGCGGGTTTGATCACTGTTATAGTTCGGAAATTCTAGGATGAGTCCTGTGACAGCTCACAATTTTGCCCCAATACAACCTTGTACCGATGTTTAGTAATTTTAATTATTTTATCAACTTTAATATAAGCCTCATTTCTAATAAATAGCCAGTTATCTAGGTAAATACATTACATAAGGTTGTATTTGGGCAAATTTGTGAGCTGTCACAGGACTCATCCTATAATTTCCGAACTATAGTACACCGATTTTCTTTAAAAATGATTTCATTTTGGTTTTCATTTGTCTCTTTTAATCATAACTCTGGTTCGTAAAAATATATTTCTAACAAGCATTAAACCCGCCAGACTGTACTGTACAATGTGAAAGTTTCATATAATACGGTAATTTCTTTCATACATTGGTACTCCATAATTTTTTTAATGCAACCACTCCACAGCATTAATTTTATTTTTATTATTCTTCTGACAATTACGTAAATTAAGACATTAATTTTCTATTTTAATTTCGTTACAGTTTACTATAGATGCTGAAAAATGTCATCAAAGGGGGATTTCAAAGCATTCAATGGTGATAGCATAGAATCACCGCCACTCCGTCTTAGTCACCTACCGACCGACCAATCAATAAATCGGGAAGACTCTGGAGCAAGTCGACAATAGTGTATATGATACGAACAAGTGGGGTCTAACAGAATCACCTTTTGTTGTCAACAATAGTTTCACACTCAAACAGAATGGTACATATCTTTGCAACATTGCGAAAATTGGCCAAGAGAATGATGATTAAGCGTCTTCCTAATGTCATTTATAAGCAACATGTTCAAAACAAAAAATTCATATATATGTAACGATTGCAAAAATCGCTCAAGACAATGATAATATTATATCTTCCTAATACCATTTATAAGCGACTTGAAAATAATTAATTCCCCTGTATATGAAGATTGCAAAAATCGACCTAGATAATTATGATATTGTGTCTGCCTAGTAGCATTTATAACCGACTTTTTCAAAGCAATAAATTCATACGTATATGAAGATTGCATAAATTGGTCTAAACAATAATGATAATGTATCTTCCTAATACCATTTATAATACACATAGAATTATTGAAAACAATAAACTCATGTGAATATATAGATTGTGGTAATTGGTCTAGACAATGATGATATTGTGTCTGCCTAGTAACATTTATAAGCGACTTTTTCAAAGCAATAAATTCATACTATATGTATATGAAGATTGCAGAAATTGGTCTAGACAATGATGATAATGTATCTTCCTAATACAATTTACAATACACATAGAATTATTCCAAACAATAAATTCATCTGAATATAAAGATTGCGGTAATTGATCTAGACAATTTTAAAACAACACTTAAACAGTACGTAGATACATATTTTTGCAAGATTACAAAAATTTACTTAGACAATTATGATTCTGCGTCTTCCTAATTCCTGACTTCCTGAAAACGATACATTCATTTTTTTCATGAAGATTGTGGAAATTGGCATAGACAATGATGATATTGTGTCTTGATAATGCCTGTTAAAAGCAACTTGTTGATAACAATAAATTCATTTATATCCAGTATCGAGATGAATGATAGTACACAGCGCAACTGAACTCCAATCAGCAGGGATGAGGACAAAAGTTTATGGAGCTAAGAGAACTGTTCATGGCAGGTGTGTGGGGGCTGGCCGTGACATACTGCACAAGGAACAATTGTGTGCAACAATGCACTTAATCCTTCGTTTGATGTCGAGTGGTGTTACTTTGATCACTTTCGCACCATTTTGATTTCATTAATTATATTTATTTATTCATCTGCAAATATTGGTTCCATTATTACTTATTGCACACATTTTTATGAATATCAATATAAAGAAGTAACGTTTAATGTTTCAAAATGAGAAAATGAGAATTTTCATGATAAATTATTGTTGTTTCAAGATAAAACGCATTATTTCAAGATAACGATAGTCAGGATTGCTGATATCTCTGCCTACCTGGGCAAGGAATCCGCGCAATGGTGTGTATGTTTATGTGTGGAATAAAAATGTTGCAATGAACAAGAAAAACATTTAATAAATACATCTAACATGTAAAATTACAACTTTAAAACAAATAAATATAAATCGATTTGAAGAAAGGAGAGATTGGAAAACTTTTTTGTAATTGAATATATCAGTTTTCAAGTTGCTACGAGTATATAGAATATTTTTATAAGTGATGGTTTGCGAAAATGGTTTGTTAACGTGCATAAAATTAGAAAGTGAACGAACTTAGCAACGAAAGTTTTGTTCAAATGACATCTATACGAGAAATATGAAACTATTATTTTAACAACATATCAATTCACAACTAAAACATACATATCATATACGTACCATTGCGCCATTTTCCTGCTCGAGTACGCAAAGAAGATAAAGAGCCAGACATTTTTATCCCAACACAAATATTTCCCCTTTTTCACATCCGTACACCTTCTCATATAGCTGTTACGATTTCTATTTTTTCTTACTTTTCCTACTTTCAAAATTCATTCACTTGCTTCAACCACAATTTTCCTTGGGAATCCTCTATCACGCTTTTCACTCACATTTGCACTATATATGTATTTGATGTTAGTATTTCTTCGTTCATTCGTTCCACGTGTCCAAACCAACTCAGAGTGTAGGTTATGTTTACTACCAATGTAGGTTATGTTTACCGTGCACAGCTGGGTCCGTCGGTAGGTAGATAACAAAACACAATTTAATCACCATTAAAGTTTTATTCGAGGATGCACGTTATTTACACAACAGTCACAAAGTCAATTTACAATAAGATAACGTACACTATAGATTAAAGTTAATTATCTGTTTAATTCGTAACGTAATAGCTTACGGAAGAGAAGCGCGGGGAATACATCGCAGACTGCACGTGCATTCGCCGTCTCATAATAAACTCGACTGCCGGGGGGAGCGAGTCGGCGGGGGATCCGCCGTCATGCGTCGAATGCGGCATACCACCACAGTACTCCCTCGCTGAGATCGTTACTACGATCGATAGTAATCTGGAAAATGTACTTTTCTTCCGCTACGTGTACGTTTTTCATTTGTGGTGGATGATGGAACTTGAATTGGTGTCGGTTCAACTTGTAAATCAGTCTCTTTTACCGTATATGCAGCTTTCAAACGATCTATGGAAACATTTATTGGTTTGCCTTTAATATTAAGCTTGAAAAATTTTGGACTGCGTTTTAAAATTCTGTATGGTCCGACATAGGGTGGTTCCAGCGATCTTCGAACGTGATCTTGTCGCACCAGCACGTGTGACGTCTCATTAAGGTCCCGTGGAATATAAAATGGTCCATTTCGGTGCCATGACGTTGGTTTAGGCGATAGTTTGGCCATGTAGCTGCTGAGTCTTGTGGAAAAGTTTAGTATATCGGCGGCTAGGTGGTCATCCGTAGGTGAAATAAATTGACCTGGTAAACGTAAAGGTTCGCCGTATACTAGCTCTGCTGGTGAAACTTGTAGATCCTCCTTCCAGGCGCTGCGTATGCCAAGTAGGACTAAGGGAAGAGACTCGGTCCACTGTGAATCAGCATGGCACATGATGGCTGCCTTCAGCTGTCGATGGAGGCGCTCTATCAAGCCATTAGCAGACGGATGGAACGATGTAGTGGCATAGTGGTGTGCGCCAACTAACTTCGTGATAGATTTGAAGAGGTGAGATTCAAATTGCCGCCCTCGATCCGTAGTGATTCTAGCTGGGCATCCAAACCTAGCTATCCACCCAGAAACCAATGCCTTCGCGCAGGTCTCGGCAGTGATGTCAGTGAGTGGGTATGCTTCAGGCCATCGTGTAAATCTGTCGATGACGGTGAGGCAGTACCTGTAATCAGCCGAAACGGTTAGCGGCCCTATGAGGTCGAGGTGGATGTGTTCGAACCTCGAGGAAGGACTAGGAAAAGTGGAAAGTGGAGCGGATGTGTGACGCGTTACTTTGCACCGTTGACAGTGCATGCATTCCTTTGCCCACTCTCTACAGTTTCGGCGAATCCCTGGCCAAATGAAACGCTCGGTGACCAGCCGCACTGTAGCTGTACGCCCTGGGTGGCTTAAATTGTGCAGCATGTCGAAAACTTGACGTCTGTAACTAGTTGTGACAAATGGTCTTGGAAAATTGGTAGAAACGTCGCAATAAACTGGTATTTTCGACGTTGAAGTTGCGACTTTTTGCAATTTTAATGACGATGAGTCATTTGTCAAAAACTGTTGAAGTTCCAGGTCTGTATCTTGAGAACGAGCAAGTGCCTTGTAATCTATTCCTAAGGCTATTTCCTCGATTCTGGATAGTGTGTCTGCTACCATATTATCTTTTCCAGGGATGTAACGAATGTCAGTCGAAAATTGCGATATGTAGTCCAGATATCTGAATTGCCTTGGAGAGGATTTCTCACGTGGTGTGGAGAAAGCGAAAGTGAGTGGCTTGTGATCCGTGAAAATTATAAAATTTCTTGCTTCTACCATGTAACGAAAATGTTTGATGGTTTCGTAAACGGCTAGCAACTCCCGGTCATACGGACTGTATTTTTTTTGAGCGGAACTCAACTTTCGTGAGAAAAATCCAAGTGGTTCCCAACTGTTATTATTTTTTTTTTGTTGAAGAACACCGCCAATCGCAACATCTGATGCATCAGTGGTGATAGACAGCTCTGCTGTTACTTGCGGGTGTGCCAGTAGCGTTGCGGATGCCAGTGCCTTTTTACTCTCCTCAAAGGAAGCTAATAGTTCGGGTGACATGTGAACTGGCTGTGAACCCTTGACTTTTTGTCCAGCTAACAAAGAATTGAGTGGCGCTTGAATCTGCGCAGCATTGGGAATAAAGCGACGATAAAAATTCAGCATTCCCAAGAATCGACGGAGTTCTTTGACGGTTTTTGGAGTAGGAAAGTCTTCAATAACCTGAACTTTGTTGTCCAATGGCTTAGTACCAGCGGTTGAGACGTGATATCCGAGGAATGTTACCTCTGATTCACCAAAAACGCATTTGTTTGTGTTTATTAATACACCATACTCCTTGAGGCGATTAAATAGCTGGCGTAGATGGTGTTTATGGAGCTCTATTGATGGAGAAAACACGAGGATATCGTCGACGAAGGAATAGCAAAAATCCAAGCCTCTGAGCACTTCGTCGATGAAGCGTTGGAAAGTTTGACTAGCGTTTCTTAAACCATAGTTCATGAATGGGTATTCAAAGAGGCCGAAAGGCGTAGTAAGTGCGGTTTTCGGAATATCATCAGGATTAACCCTTATCTGATTATAGGCCTTGACCAGGTCTACGGTTGAGAATACCTTGGATCCATGAATCTGGAGAGAAAAATCCTGGATGTGACGGACAGGGTATCTGTCGGGGATGGTGCGAGCGTTGAGAGCTCTGTAGTCTCCGCAGGGTCGCCAGCCGTCAGTTTTTTTCTTAACCATGTGTAGTGCTGATGACCAAGAACTCTCAGAAGGTCTAGCTGTGCCACTGGCTACTAAGTCCTCGAACTCTTTTTTCGCTAGTCGTAAGCGTTCAGGATCCAAGCGACGTGGTCTGCATTTAACAGGTGGACCAGGCGTAGTCCTAATAAAATGCATGGTATTATGCTTAGAAGGAGCTGACGTACCTGCAGGTTTGGTGATCTCTGGAAATTCTCTCAGGATCTCGTGGAATTCAGTCTCGCCTGCAATAGCCTTGATGGAAACCACATCCTCGTTCTTCTTCTGTTGAAGTGCAGTAACAAATAGCGTCGTAGTTCCATCAATAAGGCGCTGATGTCGCGTATCTACAAGCAAGTTGTAAAAACTTAAAAAGTCTACGCCGATTATGGGCTTAGCAACATCAGCTATAGTGAAGCTCCAAGTGAAATTTCGCCTAAGGCCTAGATCTAGGCTTAGTCGTACGGGGCCATATGTCTGGATGATAGAGTTGTTAGCTGCGATCAACTGAAAATCCGTTTTCGTGCAGGACGCCTTCATAGCAGTGCGCGGAAAAACACATAAATCTGACCCAGTGTCAACGAGAAATGCCATTTTTGATGCACGATCGGTGATGAAAAGGCGGCCTGTTTGTGATGAGCAGTCGCTGGCCGCTACTTCCGGCTGCCCTGGGAGTTTTCCGACTCGTACGAACAAGGCTTTGTGCATCTCTTTGCTTGTGTACCAAACTTGGTATGATACCAACAATGTGAAGAGTTTGGTCGTGTTTGCCTGGAATGTGAACGGCTACGTTGGCGATGGCGCGAGTGTGATCTATAACGAGAGGTATTTTTAACTTGAGAGGAAAGTGCTTGCACCTGTTTTGTCAACTCACTTATTTGTTTTGCCATGTCGCTGATAACATTATTAGATGAGCTTGCTTCTGCGACACACACTTGAGGAGTCGTTGGCGCGATCTCATTAACTTTATCGGCTAAGTCTGCTAGCTTATCTAACTTTAAATCGGGCTGTGACGCGATTACAGTTTGTATATTTTGCGGTAATCTACTAGACCATATGGTCTTAAGAAAGTCTTTAGGTACAGACGGGCCAGCCAAATCTTGCAAATGACGCAAGAATTGAGACGGTTTGCGATCTCCGAGCTGCTCATGCATTAATAACTGCTTTACCTTTTTTTCCTGCGAAGCCGACAGCCGTTTGATGAGTTCACTTTTAAGCTTGTCATACTTGTCGGAATCCGGTGGTGCAGTGATAATATCTTTCACCTCGGCTGCATATTGGTGATCCAGTTGCGCAGTCACGTAGTAAAACTTTGTAGCGTCACTTGTGATATTTGACAGAACAAACTGACCTTCGACCTGAGCGAACCAAAGTGCCGGTTCTTCGGGCCAAAAGGGTGGAATACGTACGCCGACGCGAAAAACTTCCACGTTTTCCGATTTCATTTCGTATTTGTCGTATTCTTGGTCGGTGTCACCAATGTAGGTTATGTTTACTACCAATGTAGGTTATGTTTACCGTGCACAGCTGGGTCCGTCGGTAGGTAGATAACAAAACACAATTTAATCACCATTAAAGTTTTATTCGAGGATGCACGTTATTTACACAACAGTCACAAAGTCAATTTACAATAAGATAACGTACACTATAGATTAAAGTTAATTATCTGTTTAATTCGTAACGTAATAGCTTACGGCAGAGAAGCGCGGGGAATACATCGCAGACTGCACGTGCATTCGCCGTCTCATAATAAACTCGACTGCCGGGGGGAGCGAGTCGGCGGGGGATCCGCCGTCATGCGTCGAATGCGGCATACCACCACAAATTGTATTTATTTATTCATCTGCAAATATTGGTTCCATTATTACTTATTGCACACATTTTTATGAATATCAATATAAAGAAGTAACGTTTAATGTTAAAATTGGTAATCCATTAAAAAAAAAAGCCGTCGCTAATTTGAGCTTTGATTCAATTGACGGTGCAAACGATGAAGATGAGCGGATATTTCCAATTGAAAAACAAGCCCTCAAAGAATGAGCACTTCAGCGATGCCGCTGCACAACTTAAAATTTAAAAAAATATATTCTGTGACCGTGAAGTGAAAATGAAACGCAAAACATGTTTGCAGAAACACTATTCGAATTTTCAAATACGAGTACATTGCACTTAAAAAAAAAAGATTTACGAAGCAAATGAAAATTGTTTTAAGGTCGTTATTGAAATTGGCCTTTCCAAAAACAATTGATACTTGTTTAAAAGGTGGTGGGGTGCATATTAGTGACTCGGGTCGATTTTTTTATTGGAGTTTTGAGATCCTCCTTTATGTCTATGTTTCCTCACTGGATTATTGTTTAAACAGGAAGAAGTTATTTGGTGCGATGGGCAAGGATTTTTTAATGTTTTCTCACTGTAAGGAGACAAACATACGAACCTAACAAAAAGGAGTATATATTTATATGCCATAAATTATTATTTATAAAATAATAATCATAATTAACAAGTCTTAAGAACAGACTTTGGATCCCGTTGATGTATATCTATCTATCTACACCAGTATTAAGTCATGGAAAAGTAACCAATGGCTTAATGTTTTTTTATTTAGTTAAAACGAATTGTTTAAATAAAAATTTATGGCATAAAAATATGATCCTTATTATCAGGATCGTACTTTTCTCCCGCTACGAAGGGGTTGCTTCTGTAGAATGGCAGCGAGCCCTAGCGGCAGGAATACAACCTCCCCACGACAACTTGAAAAATACTTTGTACCAGATAACTAACTTCTTCCTGTTTTAACAATAACAACATCCAATGAGGATGCATAAATGGAGCTTCAATGAATATCCTTTTTTATAGAAGCTCCGTCCGAAAAAGTCATTCTTTCCCACCAATAGGCACCCTACCACTCAAGTTTAATACCATAAAAGGCATAGGTGGATGGATGGTCTATTAAAAAACTATATACTTCTTTACTAAAATATTGTGTACAATGAAATATGCTACAATTAAATATTCTTATTCCAAATCGTTATTTTTGTAAGTATAACAATAAACAAGTATTAATTAACTGTTTTCTCACGTCTCTGGACGGGATTTCCAGTTAGTATTACATACGAGTATACTTGACCAAGTTATCCCATACAACGCCATCTCCCAAAACTGAGATCCTGTCATGTCACTGATACTCTTTTTCAGCTGGAGAAGTGCAAAGGACAATGTTAATCCTTATCCGAAACACGTTGATGTTTACGATCTTATTAACCATGATTGATAACGCCCAGCAAAGCCTGTGTACCAGCCGACAGCTCGCGAGTTAAATTAAAAAAAGTTCCTTGGACTTGCAATTTTATCTTAAAACATTTTAACTTGTTCTGTGGAAAACCCGTTACTTAAAAAACACGAGTATTATTTCACTTACAAGTAAATATTTTTACTGAGACATTATTTAAATTAATTAGTGCAAGCAATTTTTATGCAGTTGTTGGATACTTTTTATTGCATTTTTGTGAGAGTGTGACGTATGTACTTACTTGCATACTAATGTACTATTTAATGTATTTTGGTACGAAAGAGTCCTTGCATTTATTTTTTAATGTAATTGTGTTCAGTTATTATTTTACTCTTGAAAATTAGCTTGAAACTTACTTATTATGATGAGATTAATAATAATACTCATATCACTTTATAAATTCAACTAAACAATAATATGGTATTTATCGGCGACCGAAGTCGAATGATTAGCTTTCATGCTAAGTAAACAGGTGCCACAGGTTCGATTCCTGGCGGATTAACTTCCTGACTGGTTTTACTCTTAGGGTATTTTACATCAATATTTATGTTTTTCCTGTAGCTTAAATGCTTAATAGCCAGATAGCGCTCTTGCTAGTGACATTGGCGTCCCATAACCTCCCTTATTTTCTGTTGAGGTAATTTGGAGGTGATTGTAATGATAAGGAAACAGCACTATATTAAATTATCTAAAACAAATGGATTATATGGTATAGTATAAAACGTATTATTGAATATGAGTCGTCAAGATGCAAATCAGCTCCGAAAGGATTTTACGATTTGAGTAAATGATGATTATGTACTTCCAATTAAAATTAAATGTTAAAGTGGTATATTTTCTGATTTATGCCAAAAGAAACAATAAATGAAATACTCGTATATCCCATAATAAGTTTTAACAGAAATACTCGTACAATAACCAATTAAGTATTTTTGATTAAATTATGTGCAGAGTGAATTTCGACACTCGCCGTCTTCCAGAAATGCGTTTGTATCGTAATAACTCGTAAAAAAAAATTATACACTTTCAAATTGTTTTGGCTTTACATTCAAGAGTTATATAATGAGGATTATCCATAACGAAGATAGGGGAGGAAAAAAGGTTTATGGAAGAGACTTTTTATATCTTATAAATTGATACAGTACATTTAAAGGTTGACAACTCACGTGGTACATATTCTTGACTGTCTCCGACGAAGGAATTTAACAACAAAAAATAATCGAGCTATTTTTCATGTTCATATGTATATCCAAATAAGATACAGGTAATATTTTAGTTAACTGCGGTCACAACTTATAACATCAGTAGAGTTAGAGCGCCCTTGAGGAGAGTTGAGTCTCAAAACGGTATTATATTAAATTGTCCTTTTAAATTTGAAAATTACATTATGATTTATTTACAAGAAAATCCCTGTTCATTTCCTTTTAAGATTTGATTTACTAAAATACTATTTACATCTTAGGTGTAAACAAATAATATTTAAATCATCGAACTAACAAAAGTATTGTATAATGCAGAATAAACAGTCTTTGACTAAACAAATTACAATGATCTATTCTAATTTAAATTCATCTGAAAATACAACGGATACTAAAACAATATTTACAAATTGATTTAAAGGAGTCAATAAAAACTCTATTAAAAATATAAAAAACCAAGCGCCGAAATGCTGTTTCATTTATGATTATGTTAAATAAAGCGAAATGTCATTTAGCAACATAAATAATGATGATTTGACCCGAGTGCACAAAAAAACTTTTTAAGTGCATAATTGCTTCCTCGTATGTGAATATATACTTTCACAATTATAAACCATTAAAATGGTATACCGTGATCGTCACCCACGATTAAGGGAAAGGAAGACATCAAAATGTCTGCATTAACTCAAAAAGATACTATCACGGCAGCAAGTGTCGCGCAACATACTCGCGTGTTGTTATATTATTTTTTTCTTTTTTTAAGTAAGGCCAAAAATATAAGAATAACTTTGTACCCAATACACCTTAGTTAGCAAATTGTACGTATGGTATAAAATTGTGTTATATTTTTTTTCTGTTCTTTTCGAGAGGAGAAGACCTTGGAGGTCGATTTCTTACATATTGAATAAATTGACAGAGCTTGATGACAGAGCTTATGTCTTGTGACTGATCTTGTGATGCGAAAGTGTTAAAGATATGTGTGGCGTGTGCAGCTTTAAGAAGAAGAACACCGCTTTAGGAAAGTCTTATCAAATGGTATGATTATATATCAGCACTAAACACATACACTTTATTTAAAGCCAATGTGTTACTATCATATATCGGAAGATCTACAAAGGTTTCATTGTAGTTCGTCACAATGGTACGTTTTCTACGTTTGGTACGTCCCTTGGTAAGTTTTCTACGGTTTTCTTGACAAACATGTTTTTCTTAACATGAAGATGCGTGAGGCATACTATTCTCGCCGATCAGGCGATGATATATTTATTTTCATACCCACATATTGCACCACAACTTAACTTGTGGTTCAATTGACGCGAATATGGAACGAATATCCAAGATTTGTCAGATGTGCACAATCCTGGTTTACAAGAGAGAACCAAAAAAAGATTACGTTACTCAGAATATCCTTTTTTTTCTAATTTTCCCTTGGTTCCCTTCTTTATCATTGAAAGAATTTCTTTCCTACCAAGTATTCCGCTGTACCATTATTACAATAGATAGATAAGTAATTTTTTTTAACATAAATGTAAACGAATATTTTTCCATGTAAAATCTGTCAAAGCCTGACACAGTTTTTAATGTATCCAAGTTAACCTGGATAGTTAGAAGAAATGACTGTATGTCAGATGTACCACGTTTAACCATGTATACAAAATAATAATAATAAAAAGTGCCCAATCTAATGGCTTCCGTTACGACCTTCCTATCCTTAAACTCGACTTGTTTTTTTAATGTGTCAATAAAAGTGAATTCGAATCTCGAGCACATTTGAAGGGAGTATGCTCTCTAAACAGTGGTATATAAATTGTCGTTTTATAATAATAATAATTAAAATAAATATAAAATAACATTAAAATGTTTCTTTTATCGTTACATGGCATTTTGATACACGTTGTCCTATACAAATGTATTATAGCCAGTGACTAGACAAACAACTATTTGTGATGATAATCTCACTCGTAGTTAAGTGAATATCTACAAATAGTCCGAATTCTGAGAACACAATGGAGATCGGCACGAAGATGGATTCAGATTAAATAGTTCCTAAACTAGTCGGTCATTCGGCGGACACACGAGCAAATTGAACGATTTAAACATATGATTTGTGCCTGTCAAACACATACCAGGGCATTAATCATCGCGTACCGGTTAATTTGACAAAGCTCAACGCTGTGTTGAGCCTCGTATCAAGAGGCGAATTGGAGTATTTTCCATCAACGGGTTTAGCATTTAATAGAAAAAATGAGATGCTTAGTCGTTGATTATTTGGACTTATAGATAAATTATCCACTTCCCTTTAACCTATCCGATTTGTTAATACAAGACGAACTATTGAATTTGACTGGATATAGTTGAAAATACGTCTGTCTTAAAGCCCAGAGGTTGCGGGTTCAATTTCAGTTAGATACCCAGATTTTTTAAAAAGGATTCCAATCTGTTTTTAACTTAAGCTCTGTGTAGAGATGTTAGTTGGAAGAGATTTCCATAAGGCAATGATTTCATCAGATTGTACTGTAAACCAATAAAGTGGGCAACTAAGCTACTGTGAAGTCGAATTCACATATATTTGCACCTCGTTTTCCTTCATACGAGTATTTATTTATCGCGTACAAAAAATTAGACCAATTCGAGGAAATTTTGTATCTTAAAAGCATGTTTACATCGGATGGCGGTGCGAAGTAAGACATTGAAAGACGAGAGGTAAGCAATACAGTGAATGCTAGATCAGTGGCGTAACTACACCAGCAGGGTACATTGGGGCCCACTTTTGATTGAGGTCCAAAAGTTCCACGCCTTACAAAACTTTTAATACCGAGTCTTTTTGCGAGTATCTTTACTTTCGAGGAACCACGGAGCAAGATCGTCTTCTGACGTTAGCACTACGTAGTACGCAATGCGTAAAAATTGAAAAAAATATCGTCTCAACATTGATCGATGTCTTTGCAAGTAATAAATCGAGACGAAACCATTATAGAATTGAAATGCATTGATATTAAAAAAAAAGTTCCATTCCTTATTTATTAAATTTAAATTTAACAATCAATTCTATCATAAGCAAATAATTTATATTTTTCTACAGTAACTTATGTTTTGTTTTATTCATGTAAAGAGTCTTTCAAATTGAGCGTTTTTTTTTAAATTCTTGAATAAAACACACAATTTGCTTTGATTACAAAAAACTTTTATTGGTCATGGAAGTATAATGTATGACATTTAAATACAAAAAACAATATCCGCCAAATGTCCACCTCTTGCAGCTCCATAGATATCCACTCTTTTGTCAAAATATTCGACGACATTTTGGCATAATTGCGGTTCTAACTCACCAATAACGCGAATAATTTCGTCGTTCAACTCAGGAATTGGTTGATGGTCATTCTTATAGACCTGGCTTTTCACGTAACCCTAGAGAAAATAGTCCAACGGTGTCAGATCACATGATCTTGGTGGCGAATTAACATTAATTAACAGTTTCCGGAGATTACAACACATAAAACAATTCAACAATTTGAACACGTTGTTGTATTGTATACGATCCCATTTTTATAAATGTCATATTTTACACTTATCAAATGTCATAAGACCCAGGCATGTTTGCGACACCATCTGTGTTTTATCCAAAATTAAAAAAAACCTTATTTATATGTGATAAAAGATAAAATACAAATTTTATTCGCATAACAATATTTAATGAGTAAAACTAACTAGTACTTGTACTTTTTTTGCATTGGGGCTCAATTTTTTAAATGGCTATTTCGGAGCGTTTCAAAAAATTCAAAACTGGCTGCTCTCAATGCAATCTTGATTAGAAACACAAGGATATGTAAGCGAAACTTGGACGTGTCAAAATAAATATGAAATCGGTAGAAATACAGTAGAATGAGAGCGTTGCTTTAAATGTACGGAATAACAATGTATGATAAAATAAGAAAATTAGGAAAAATACGAATTCGAAGAACATGCAGTCCATAAGATAAGAAAAAGTTCGGCCGTATAGAAAGAATAAAGTATCAAAGATAAATAAAAATAATCTATACAAGTAGTAAAGAAGGTAAGAAAAGTTAAGGAAAATATGGTACGACCAAATGAATCAAATTCTGAAAGATGGATGAGTGAAAAGCCTTTATAATAGGAGAGTACGAATAACGAAGTGTCGTCGTCGTTGCCGGTCCTCAGAGCCGAGGATCCCTTAGCCACTTCAACGTCAATCTTGGACCGTTCTTCTACGTCAATCATGAGAACTGTGAGAAAACAACCCGATCCTCCCGATGCGCACTCCCTCCCGCAAATGTCATCCCTCCCGCATGGCGTAGTGTATGACCATGGCAAAAGCGAAATATCTGTGCCAAGATAGAATGCTGTGGAAATCTGTTCTTTCTGCCTATTCGAATATGAGCAAGCATGAAAGTGATGATGACTAACATGACTAAAGTAAACAACTATGAGCTACCATGTGATTAAAAGAGCCTTGGACGAAGTTTGGTTGCAAAATATATCACCCCTTCGTTTTTGGTTCGTCATATATTTTGGCAATACTACTGCATGCGTTAAAATAACACTAGCCGCGTCAAATATATTGTACAGGGGAGACTTTGTTCATCGAGTGCCATCGGGAATGAAAAAACAAAATAAAAAACGCGGAAATTAAAATGTAATAGTTGGCATATTTTAATTTTTTTTCAAATTATATTATATATAACAATAATCTCTACATGACGTAATTTTGACTTGTGACAGTTATAAATTCGTTATTTTTCTATTAATTTATCCATATGGTACCCCTCCCATGGATTGGACGCAAAGCGCACCAACGTCTCTGTCATTCAAGATTTAGATATAACAGAAAAACTTTTAACAACATGCAGAAAAAAAATCCTAACGTACTTTGAGCATGTTACTGGAAAGAATGATGAAGCTGGTGATCACGGGAACAGTTGAGAGAAGGGGATCAAGAGGAACGTGTCCTATGAGATAGATGGATCTAATAAAGGAGTAAACAGAATCTCCTTTAGGCGCTGCATTCAACATGACCCAAGACCGTGGGGGATGAAGACAGGTGGTGCGATGAGTTCGAGATATAGCAAAAGATGATGACTATCAGCATTAAGCAAGCGATGAAGAAGAATAGTACCCCTCAACCTATCTCATCGGCTAAATGGTAATCAACTTACAAGACGAATATCATGGCTAAACACTCAGTCACGCGTGGTATAGAGATATTGAACCAACTTAATGACACTGTGGATATATTCTAAGTACCGCCTAGCAGTATGAGAAGAATCCTGGCTGATATTCTTTCTGACAAATAAGCTAACGCTAGAAGCAGACTCTCTTTGTGTAGCAGAAAAAATCCGTGCAAAGTGGATAAAAACAAAAGAGCGTAGCCGACGGACAATATTGTCTTCAGTTCCAATAATCGGGCCTTCGGGTTAAGAGCCACTGGAGTAGAAAAATACTTCGCCTTCGTACGTATTTCATATACTACAACACGTGGACAGGCAACAACATTCACGCGCGTCTAGTGCACGCGAGTACTGGTACCAGACGAACTTTTAAACCAGACTGAGACATTGTTTTAATTTTCTTTGTATACCATCGGCAATCGAAGCCGAAACTCCCAAACGGAAGGCTAATTAGATCACGGAGGTCGCCAATAAGTATATTATTGTATTATATTACACTTTCGTAGTACAAATTATAATTTGGCGAACTTATTGCCATGTTGCAATTCCATCCAACCAACCAGAAAGATGTTAAAGAGACCTTAAGTGAAAATTGAAATATAATGGTTTTAAAAAAAGGGTTTCAACGGGAATAGTACCTGCAACCTCTGGACCGGGAGACAAGCATCTTGCCGGAAAATTAAAAAAATACTCTCTTCATATAATTGCTTTTCTAGTTGCTATTGGAACATCCTTTAATAATATGCGTTGAAAAAAAAATATTCATTGCTAAGTTCCCTCAAATTTTATTATGTAATACTTAAAACACATAAAAAAATACTTTCATAATATCAAGTGTTTCTGAAAGAGTTCACGGTTTAAAATCTGGTCAAGTGATGAAAATTTCGTATTGTCCTCAATTTTGTAGAATTTCTAGCATTAGCGTAGTATTATCACAGATAAGAGTTAAGAGAGACATAGAATGGCGTGTAGCGATAACAAACGAAGTCAATGGAGCACTAAAATATATATATTTGTACCGAACAGTATCAAACTCTGCTAAGATTATAGACAACAGTAATATTTTGGTGCTAAATTTATTGTACGGGAATGAAACGTGAACCTGGCAGAAAAACTGAGAGGAGTCGAATAAATGCAGTAGAAATTCGTGATTTGAGACGAATAGATGGAATGATAATGTATGACAGAAGGTGGAATGAAGCGATTAGGTATGTAGGTTGATGTGTTGAGTAATATAAAGAAGAGCACGCTAAAATGGTTTGGGCATGTAAAACGAATGAATGAAGAAATACTAACAATACAGAATAGGGCAAACGTGAGAGGAAGACCAAGATGGTTGAATCAAGTGAGTGATATTCAGAAAGAAAGAAACGTAGATAGTCAGAGAAATCGTAGAAGTTGAATGATAAAGTGTATTAATGTGGAAGAGGCTAAGGATGTGTGTCGAGATAGGAAAGTCAAGGACTCTAATCTCTGATTATGTTGACAGGTATATGGAGTAAGGAGGATGGTATATACTCGTATGTATGTAAAAATATAATGGTAAAGTTCGGAGTTTGCATTCGTTTATATGGCTGTAAAAGCTGTATTAAGTGGTGTCAAATATTTTCATTAATAGTCAGACGCTCTGTCCTCTCTACTTATCCCGATAGAAAGATAGGGTGATGGTATATAGTATTGAGGTGTAGCTCGGCCAGGGGGATGTTATGGTACAAGCTCAGACCTTTTAATAGCTTCTCTCTTGAATGTATTTTCAGCGATTGTGAGATATAACGTATGTGGGATTTCGGAATATATTTATATTTATGTTGCTGTCAAAGAACCTATTTCACACTATGTTGCTGTTAAAGAACCTATATTTATATTATATATATATTTGAATTAATCTGAGGTAGTATTATCGAGTTAATTTTTTCTACCATCTATTTATTTTCCGTTTTTTTTATTAATCTACATACATGTACAAGGGTGTGGGCTGAAAAATATCTGGTGTCGACGCGAACGGGGTCGCCCTATATTGGTGGGGTGCATCTCGGTCGGAGAGACGTTATAAGATGAGCTTTTCATAGCTTCTCTTTTCAAAGTGTTTTCTGTTATTTATCTTGAGATATACGTGTACATGTGATTTTGGAATGTATGATATTTAAATATGTACTTACTAACATATATTGCTATCAATAAACCTATATTTATTTATTTATTATTATATATGTATGTTAATATAATTACATCTTCGCTGCTTTTATTTCTTTCTTATACATTTTTTAAAGATAATATCGATAAATAATAACGATTCCAATACAGTCCTGTAACCAATTTAAGGAGGCGTTCAAATCGATGTTAGCACGATAAACATAACGGTCCGTTAAAAATAACATTATGTCTAATCCATTTAACAGGTAACGAGCCGCGCTGGATGCAGCGTGCATATAAATAATACATTATACATATTAATATTCATTCCAATTCTGGGCGACCTGCGGGACGCAGACTGATGGAAGACGAGAGACTGAAAAGTGGAGACGGGCGAAGACCCTGATTTTACGCTGCGACAGATTGGGATCACACAAACGAAGTTTTTTGTGTGTTAATGGGAATATAACTGAGCCAGTCATTACAGCAATAAATAAAACATTTTTCTTTTCATTTTCAACTATATATTTTGAAAAAGTCATAGAAAAAGAAAGGTGTAATAGGAAAAGTAAATGCGGTATATGGGTAAACAATATTGATTGCAGCAAGTTGAGGTATTCTGTTATTCGAGTTGTATTTTCTAAGATGGTGGAAGAAAAAGAGGGATACCGAACAGCGTGTAGCGATGGAAAACAAAGTCAATCGGGCCTTTAAACATATATACTCGAATCCGACAGTATCAAAACCTGCTAAGATGATAGTCCACAATAGTATTTTAGTACCATCTTTAATGTATGGGAGTAAAACGTGGACGTTAATAAATAGTAATAGGAGCCGAAGAAATGCGTGCACTGAGAATAATTCATGTGGTGACAATGAATGAAAGAATACGGAATGAAGTGAGTAGGAATGATTGTAAGCAGGCTGATGTGTTGAGTAAGCAGGCTGATGTACTGAGTAAGCAGGCTGATGTGTTAAGTAAGCAGGCTGAATGTTGAGTAAGCAGGCTAATGAGTTGGGTAAGCAGGCTGATATGTTGAGTAAACAGGCTGATGTATTGAGTAAGCAGACTGATATGTTGAGTAAGAATTAAGAAGAGCACTCTATGATGGTTTAGGTCTGTTGTACGAATTTATGAAGAAATACTAAGAAAACAAACATACACGAATATATTTAGGTTCAGCATCAACCAACCACACTTTTTCCGGTCGCCTTCTATTACGACTCCCACTCGTGTTTGCATCGTAAATTTGTTTGACCAGTCTTTCGTCATATCCAAACCCCCTTAACATGCTCCTTTTCTCCCTACTTAAAAAATCATCTTTTGGCCCACATTCATCGTTATTAAATACATATATTATTATTTTATACATCATCAGAGGTTTATTAGAAATATGGAATGAAAATAATTAATGTACTCGTATATTTACATGTTTACCATCAAGATGCTAACGTGCTGCGGTAGGCAACAAGGACAGAGATCCAGATTTTCCTTCCTCGACACACATATCTCGCCACTTTCACACCCACGCACCTTCTCATATAACTGCTGTGATATTTAATTTTCCTTCTTTCAAAATATCAATAATTTGATCTAACCTTACTTTCCTTGATCTTCCTCTACCACGCCTTCCCCTCCCATTTGCACTGTTTATTAGTCTTTCTTCATTAATCTCTTCCACTTATCTAAAGCAACTCAGGTAACTCTTCTTCATTAAACTCCACACATCAGCCTGTATTCTGTCACCCATTGTCACCGCATTTATTATTCTAAAAACACATATTTTTATGGAAACCTTGAATGCAGGAATATTATAAGCCGAAATTATAGAGTTACGCCAAAAGCACAGCATGTATTAGGGTGAATGATACACTGAATGAATGGTTTATTATTTAAAAAGGGATAAAGCAAGGATGCGTTATGTCACCCTGGTTGTTCAATATTAATATAGATTCGTGTGTGAAAGAACTACAGAAATGGTTTCATACAAATGTCGAATGGGAACGTATGCAGATGACATGGTAATGTTGGAAGAGAGTAGAGATGAATTGCAGAGTGTTATAAGCAAATTGTATGCGAGATGCGAAGAGAAAGATCTGAGAAGGAATATTGTAAAATTCAAAGTAATGATGATAGAAAAGAGTGAAAGGAAAAGAAAATACGACATATGGATGAATAATGAAAGATTTGAGAAAGTTGAGGAATTCTGCTAATTATGTAGTATTTTCTCAGACGATAGAAGAGTTACGAGGGATATTGAGCGGCGTGTAGCGATAAAAAAAACAAAGTCAATGGGGCATTAAAACATATATCCTCGAACCAGACAGTATCACAATCTGCTAAGATTATAGTCCACAATAGTATTTTGGTGCCAACTTTGATGTATGGGAGTGAAACGTAGGCGTGAAAAAAGACTGAGAGGAACCGAATAAATGTAGAAATGCATGCATTGAGAAGAATGCATAGATTGACAATGTATTACAGAATGCGGAATGAAGTTATAAGGGATTAATGTGAACTTAAGGCGTGCTAAGTAAGATGAAGAAGAGCACGCTGAGATATTTTTGGAATGTGGAACCAAAGAATGAAGAAAGACTAACAAAACCAATATATAGTGCAAATGTGAGTGGAAGACGTGTAAGAGGAAGACCAAGGAAAGTATGGTTGGATCAAGTAAATGATATTCTGAAAGAAGGAAACGAAGAAAGTCAGATAATTCGTAGAAGTTGTATGAGAAGGTGTATAGATGTAGAAGAGGCTAAGGATGTTTTTCGAGATAAAAACGTCTGGCGCTCTGTCCTTTCTGTCTACCCCGACAGAGAGATGACGTGATGGTATGTATGTGTATGTATGTAATATAATAACGATAGAGTTAGTATTCGTAAATATGGCTACAAAAAGCTATATTAAGAGGTGTCAGACATTTTCATTAATAAATGTTTATTTTTTCAGCTAAACGATCCTAATACAATATACAATATATATGTGTATACTTTAAAATTTTATAAATATACAAAATAAAATAAAAGCGAGATATTATAAATCAAAAGAAAAGGAGAAGTGGTACTAGAGAGAAAAGGAAAATCGGAAATCAACCACTTATATTAATGACTCGAAATTAAGAGTTTTTTTCAGTCGCTTTTAAAAACATGCCAATGATAGAGCGAGTCTAACTTGGCTGGTAATCGGTTCTTTAGTGCTCATGGTCAATAAAGGACGACATAAAAAACAACGATGAACTGTAAAAGCCAAAAAGCAATGTCTGCTTGAGCGTAGCACAAATTCATAATCGGAAACACGCTGTATATTTTCGTTACGATAAAAGCGGGACAGTATAAAACATTGTTCACAATTTATGAATTTTGCGTAGCTTTTTGTTGCGGAGTTGCACAAGCTGTGGTGCTCCCTGGACACACTAGATTGTCCCTGGGTATTTGATCCAAAATGAACGAATCCGTGGAGCAATGAAATGGCACCAATATTAGATAAAGTCAGGTAAATACGCCTATGCTGATATGAACACATATAACGAATTAATAACTCCTAAATAAACGCAGAGGGATACCCAAGAAGAACCTATATACTCGTAAGAAAGTGGAGAGTATGACGCAATTTGGGACTATCCCCGAGTGATTGTCGAGATCGAGAGAGATGGAGGAAAAAGGTACAATGAGCCGAAATGAATTGGATAAGGTGAAGGAAAAGAAAAATCAATATAAAAACCTGATACGAAGGGAAATGTTCGTACTTTCTCAGGTTAGAAATAAATATCAGACAAACATTTTGAAAACGCAGTATGTCCAACTGTATTTATCCAAATAACACACGTGGAATGAATGAAAGGATAAATTGTAAGAAAAAAAGGACAAAGAATAAGATATTACACGTATACTCGTATACAGTACAAAAATGTTAAATAGAAAAATGTAACATCAAAATGCAATAATAACAAAACTTTATTTTCCAGCTGAACGTAACTAATGTCGATTCGATTGCTGGATGGATCATTGTAGCGTTGCCGTCAGCAATTTTATAATGTAATAAATACTCCACTAGTGGTTCTAAGAATCCAGTAGCGCATCAATCAATCATCCGAGGGAAAAAAATAAGAACGAAAGGTAAGAAAACAAAATGAATAACCATTAACGTCTCTCAAAGAAGATATTCCTATTGACGATTTCATTACTTCTAAGTAACATGGCCCGTGTTCAAATATAACATTTTCACCTGTTCATAAATATAAATTTTATCTGGCTTATAAATGTGAACAGACAATCTTGAATTCACATTTTAAGTTTTAATGGAAAATCAAATAGCTTTAATACTTTAGAATATTGAAAAACTATTATATTACTCAGAATATTGCCGATATCTTAACAGCCTTTATACGAGCAGCATCGTAGTTACAAAAAAGGCAGTTTGCAGAATTTATGAAATGTTAAATTTGTCGTGAATAGTTGATGTGTTTTAAGAGTATTTTTAGAAATCTTTTTAATTATGTTTTTTTGTGATATATAAATATTTTTGCGAATTCGTGGATTGTCTCAGTGATATTCATTGCGTGTTTATCAATCCACAATGATGATTGTTAAAGTTGATGCTGGGTGTATATGCAACAGTAATTTTATTTACACAGGAATATCAAAAGCAACGCTCGGTGTGATGCCCCGTATCGTACTAATAAATGTGTGTATTATATATTTTTGTTAAAATTTAGATGCGTGTACTTGCATAGTTTTGTGTTAATCGAATTGTTTCATTATGATTTTATCTCTGTATTTGGTTTTAATGCATTTGTTGTATTTTTTTAAACATCTGTATTTTGTAATAAATTAAACACTCGCTAACTATTGTATATTTTTGAAATATTATTGTTAGGTACATAGTACCGTTATTAAATAAATATCGCTTCATACACATTATCCTTTGTCTCTTCTTCTTATGCTAGAATGAGCTTCTTTCCTCTACTTCTACCATTATTGTATAAAGATTGGTTTTTTATTTGTTTTTTAAGTTGAATTTAAATCAATATATCTTTTTGTAAAATCTATCAAGAATTAAAACAGTTTAAGTATCCAAGATGAGCTGTTTGATTGTATGAAACTGCTGTACATCAATAAATATCCCAGATTAAACACGTATAATCATGTACACAAAATACTAAAAATATTCAGTGAAACATATTTTTACTGCATGAGTGCGGAAACCTCGAATCTTTTTATAATTTTATGTTTCCTTGATACAAAAGAAAAGAGATAACGACATGGTTACGTGTCAGATAAAAGTACTTCTTAATATAACTTATAAGTAAATATCATTGAAACAAATTACAGACAATCAAGATAACATAATAATTTAAGAGGTTTTGATTACAATGAGCTCATTTTTATAGGAGTACAAATACAGTTATTCTTTATCTAAAGCTAATTTTATAGACCAACGGTCCGCTGACTTTGGTACGCGTACCACTAGAAGTACGCGAGCACCAGACTAGTGGTAAGCAAGTCTCAAAATAAAGACAAAATAATTTATATGTTAAGTCTAGTTTGCACCAACGATACATACATTTATTGAGGCAATCTAGGGTTACCCAGTTAAATGAAAAAAAAAAAACACAATACATTTGGTAAGTGCATATATAAAGTTTCTATGGATTTCATAATTAAATTATGCAAATAATGTGTACTAAATCTATAGGAGATATTATTTCCTACATGTATTTGTATTTTTTTATTGTATACATAAACTTTTTTAACTCAAATACTAATGTTTATTAATTATACGATGAGTGAAGACGGTAGGTATAGTTCACCTATCATTTATTACGAAAATTTACTTAAGAAGGGGCATGGGCTTAAGAAAGGCCGAGAAGGGTACTGGTGGTAAGCCACTCTTTGTGACTTTCATTAGGTGGTACAATTCAAAAAAAAGTTTGCGGACTCCTCATCCAGTTTGCGGACTCCTCATTCTTTACGTCGTCCTTTACTGTCCATACAGTGAGACTCTGGAATCAGTTACAAACCAATATAAGACTCGCTCCGTCCTTGGCATGCTTTAAGAAGCGACTGAAAAAACTCTTAATTTCTAGTCAGTAAAATCACGTGTTTCATTCCTGATTTTTCTTTCCCTTTCCTCTCCACCATCCTTTCCTTTCCTTTTGATTGATGATATCTCACTTTATATGAAAAATAATGTTCGGGTGATTGTCCGTCTTTATGGGGTTCGTGGGCATGTTATCACGTATATGTTTATGGATTTCGTGGGGATGGATAGTCATTTGAATGATTTATGCGACCACGTAACTTGCTTCATTTACTTTTGTCTGGTTGGCTGGAAGAGATTGCCGCCTAGCAATAAGCCCGCCAGATTGTATTGCAATAAAAGTGTTAAATAAATCCAGACATTTGAAAATGTACCACTGGGTGTCCAAAAATTCATTGTAAAATGAGAAAGAGATTTTTCACGATGGAATCTGACAACCTCCGTGACCTAATTGGTAAGATGCTTGTCTCTTAACCAGAGTATAGCGGGTAAAATGCCCATTGGTATCCATTTTTTTTAAATATACCATTCTGGTTTTTACTAAAGGCATCTTAAACTTTCTTCTGGTTCGTTGAAGATTGTCAGATGACAATACGCCCGTCAGACTGCACTACATATAAAAAATTTAACAGAATAAACAACCACTAAAATTTTATTTTATTGTAATATACAACTCAAACATCTTAACCGGTGTAACACATGGATTCGAAACGTAAGTCATGACACTCGAAAACCAATAAACGTTACTGAGCTTCGAAAATTGCTTAAAATAAAGTACGTGGCTCAAAAAACTCGAAGAAAATACAATTAAAAAGACCATACATTACAACTAATAAACACTAAGCTCTTAAAAGCAATGTTTTTCAAAAGATTTGTTAGAATAAATAAATATTTCAAAATCTGAGGAATAAATATTACAAGTGTATAGAGACAAAAACCTCTTAACGAAAAATAAAATTATTTTATATTATTTATAGTTAAGGGATTAACATTGTGGAGGTTTCGAGACATTGTAACTTGTTTTTATCAAACACTGTTTATTCCACTTCATGTAACGGTATAACCATAGCGGTTTCAAGGTCAGGGGAACATAAAATTATAAATTACAATAAAATTATTTTATCTTTAGGTAATTGAGATAAAAAGCAATTATCAATATTCTAGAAGATAATGGTATTACTCTTATGATATGGTTATATCGATTACTCTTATTTTAAATAAAACAAAATTTTAATTATGACAAGCTTCCGATACTAAAAAAATAACCATACTAAAAAAAATTACGTTTGCCTTAAAGCTTAGGTTTGTATGATTTTCCATCCAAGATTTTTCATTTCAAGCCCCTCAGTTTTTACTCACGCTTAGAAAACAATACCAAAACATGCCAAGAGGAAACATTGAACAAAGTCGTAAAAATCTAAATATCTACTCAAACATCAAAGGCAGTATTACTGATGTCAACAGCATAATAATGAGGACCTCTGTGATATAGTTGGTGGAAAGCTGAACTTCCGTCGGGGGGTTTAGGTTTCGACTCCCGATGATAACAGAAAAAAATAATAAAAAAGTGACAGTTTGGTTAGAGTCCGCCCGATAACAATACTCTCAATCGCTAGACTTGGAAGACAATTCTTGCCTCTTCATGGGCAAGAATTGTCTTCCAATGGTGGGGTAGTATTACCAATACATGCGAATGTGAACAGCAATCTCCGCGCTTACTCCAGTGGCTCTCAACCCGATGCCACTATTAATGGAGCTGAATACCATTTTGTCTCTCGGCCACGCTCTTAAATATACTCTTATCACCAGTTCCGATATCTGGAAGGGTACCAAACAAATGAAAAAAGCGATGACAATAATCCGGTGAATACTTCATTGGCATACCAGTTTAAAACCTTCTATTATGAGATCCACCCATCTTAATTAATTTAGGGGCTTTTTAAAAATTTAATAACAACGCAACGATAAGGTGATAATAAATTACGAAAAAGTGCTAAACAATTCATATTTTTGTAGTTATTGTTAGATAGCTTATAAAGAAGATCTAGAATGACCTCCGGGACGTAGTCAGTAAGACGTTTATCTCCCAATCCGATAGTAACGGATTTGATTCCCGTTGGAACCCAGGTGTTTAAAAAAGGATTCCAGTCTAGTTTTCACTTAAGGTACTTTAACATTTTTCTGGTCCCAAAAACGATCCTTGCTGGACACCGGAATCTAGAAGAAGAGTTAAGAGACAAGAGCTTAGTTGAGAGGACAATGTCAAAAGTCATACATTGGAACCATTGTTAATCCCAAAACGAAAGACACTCGCTAAGAACAGACGGATGTGAATGACGAAGATACAGCATACAACGAATGAAATGGATTATTACAACATCAAGTTTAATTAGATTTTAGTATCCAAGATTGCGAAGGTAATGAACATGTATATTATATAATCCCGCCGTGTTGTAAATATGCAGAGTACAGATCTCCGAAATTTTCTATTCAAGCACACAACATTTATACATCTCGTCATGCACTATTTTTCATTTGTCATACTTCTCAATTAACCTTCTTTCAAAATCTGGTATATTTGGTCCCTCCATGTTTTCTTCGGTGTACCTCTTCCACACAGACCTTGCACTTCTGACTTGTATACTGGCTTAGCCATTCTTTCATCATTTATTTTCTTCACATGTCCAAACCATATTAAAGCCCCTTTCTTCACCTTACTTAAAACACCCATTTTATCCATGTATTCATTTATCATGCCTTTATTCCGCTTCCTTTCAAACTACAACAGTCTACAAATTTTTCTTAGTGCACTCATCTCCACAGCATTAATTTAATTTTACGCTTATTTTTATTTTATTAAGTCCAAATTCTACTTCCGTGTATCAAGGTGGGTACCAACACACTATAATGTATTGTCAATTTTGTTACTGTTTATATTGCGCGGTTGTTGTATACAATATTAAGTTCTTCGTTTACATTATTCCCTGTCCCCTGACAATGAACAAGGCAAACCTAGGTAGGTAGGTAATATAGTACGTGATAAAAGCTGTGAAATTCTGAAAAAATATAATAAAGGTATCAGATATCTTATAGGAGTACATATATAAACACTGCACATACTATATTACTGTCACATATCGGAAGATCTACAAAGATTTATTTGTAGTTCGTATTCCCTTGATACGTTTTCTGCAGTTTTCTTACTAAATATGTGGTATACATTCTTGAAATTTTCATTATAAATTATTTTATGTCGAGTATATCCGATTCTTCATAAAAATATTCATTTGAAGTACGAATGTATATTTCCTGTGTCACTGGCAAATTGTCAACATTTAATCAACGAAGACATATATAGTATATTTTTTTGCTATTTCGTCAGCACCAAAAAAGACGGCTTGAAACCGTTTATGACTACAGCACAAAAGAGAAAGATCTCTGATGAATTGGACCGACCAAGAGAGGGACGCAAAAAATCTACCTTTGACTGCTGCTTTCGGAATTGCGGAGTTTGTGAATACTACACCCAAAGTCGAATATCGGAAGATCTTCAAAGGTTTCTTAGTAGTTTGTCTCACCTCTATAAGTTTTCTACGGTTTTATTACCAAATATGTTTTTTTTTAAACATAAGTAGATGCGGCGAAGTATCCAATCTAATGTCCGCAACCAGCACATTCCTCTCAATTTACGAGTATATATGTATATTTATTTTGTAAGATTTTCAATTTGTCAATAATAATACTGGGTTCGAATCCAAAGTAAGAACACTCTTGAGAAAAATTTGCTTTCTAAATGGCGCTATATATGAGTACATCGTCCTTTTATTGTTAATAACTTATTTGATGACAAAATGAATTTGGATAAAAAAATATCTCAAAGGGATCCACGGGTGGTCTTGGGGCGTATACCTTTTCATCGTCATCTTACGAATTGCCGGTTTACATGATTGTATACAAAGATATCGGGAAAAATTACGCAAGATACTGAAACGTATAATTTCGACTATTTACTGCTCGGAGGAGATGATTTATATAAATAACAAGATTAGAAAACAAGCTCTGATAAACTTGTCCGCCGGTAAGTGAGGCAATTGGAGGTAATTGTCGTCGCTTGTGGTCATCCGAAGGAGGTACATATATACCCTGGAGGATGAGTGTCGCACCATCAAAAGAATCCGAAACAAGACTTTGTGGTCATCGCGGAGAAACGGTATCAAGAAAGTTTAATTTTATTTAACTAAATTTTAATTACTTTGATGTCAACCACAGGTTGATACAAAATAAAACATTGTATGTAAAAGGAAAAATAAGTAAATAAAAAACTTATTTTATATTTTTGTATTCACCACAGGTTTATTTTTAGGTTTACAACCGGTTTCGAAGACCACCGTCTTCATCGTCAGGTGAAGATAAACTAAATTGCTAAAAATATATTTCCTGTACAAGTGAAAAAAATATAATATAAGAGGAATGAGGTAAGGGGAGAGAAGTGGGGAGAGATGTGACACAATGGTAAATGAGGCGGGGAAAAATTAAAGTGAATCTTTAGGGCAGGTCAAGTCTGGATATCCAGGGGGTTGGGGGGATTTTAAATAGGAAATATATTAAGCAGAGGCCTATTATGAAAATTGGTTTGGTTGTTGATGATATTTAAACTTAATTTTATACATTTTTTGATCTCGAGAATTTCCAATTTGTCAAGCTGCAATCCCCCTCGGCTTGTGTGTATGTTAGAATCCGCAAACCACGATTAATATCGAACGAATGGTTATTTTCAATTAGGTGGTTAGCAAACTCTGAAAAATTATTGTTGTTCAGGCATCTTAAATGTTCCATAAATCGTTTTTCAAAATTTCTTTTCGTCTTGCTAATATAAAAATATGAACAATAATTGCATTGTAATTTGTAAACTGCGGATTGAGTTAGTTTACTTTCCGTGTATCTATTGTTCATAATTTTATTTTTTAATTTATTGGACGTATAAAAAGCTGGTTGGATATTTTTAGGTATTGTTTTGGACACCGTTTGAGCTAAAGCATTATTGATATAAATTGTTCGGCGCCATTGTTTCTGTTGTATTTGATTAATTTGTGGACACAAATATTTGTTTACAAACATTTTTTTTTGTTTTTTGATACAATTTTGTTTATTATATAAAACATTTTATATAATTTGTTATATACGTACAAACCATTACAACACTTCCCTGTTGAGGTAGACAGAGGACAAAACGAAAAACTTTCCTATCACGATATACTTCCTTCGAAATACGTAAGAGATACGGATGGCGTGTGCAGCTTTAAGAAGCATTTGAATACAACCCTTTTTGGGAGTCTTATAAAAAATTATGATTGTAATTTATGATAACACTACATATATGTACTATTACCCTATACCTAAAGCCGAATGTGTTACTATCAAACATCGGAAGATCTACAAAGGTTTCTTTGAAGTTCGTTTTCCCTTGGTAAGTCTTCTGCGGTTTTTTTAACAAATACGTTTATCGAACCTGTGCCGACGCGGGGAAATATTTAATCTGATGATCGCAGCCACCACCTTCTTATCCTTAGACTCAACATATATGTCTATTTATTTTGTTATATTTTTAATCTGTCGATAATAGTGGGTTCAAGTTTCGAGTTGGAATCCACTTGAGGAAGGATTGCTCTCTAAACGGCGCTACATAAATTATCCTTTTATTAATATTCCTTCATCTCCTACACATGCATACATCTTCTCATACAGTTATTTCTGTTTCTCTTACTCACGTGAAATCATACGTTTCTCGACTATTTTCTATTACGACAGGCAGTTACGTTATACTAGCATTATAAATGTATTTAATGTCTGTCGTCACCCATTCATTCAGCATGTCCGAACCACCTCAACATGCTATTTCTCAGTACTTATTTTTAACTCACATTCTCCCTTAATGATTACATTTTTAATTCTGTTATACATCAACATATCACACATTTTTCTCAGTATAATGATTTCGTCGGTTCTTTTCATTAATTTCCGTCCACGCTTTACTCAATGTTGGCACTTATACGCTTTCATGAATCATCATTTTCGTTGATCTTGTTTTAGAAATCTTATCAAATTTAGAACACTGTACTTTAGATAAAATAATTTGTTAATTAGAGATTTTTTTGGTTGCACGTATTAGAAATTTGTTTTTGTCGAAATGACCCAATAATTTGTATTATGTTTTATATTAATAGGCGTCAAATTGCAGTTATGTTAGGAGATTAACCAGTTTATATGATGTATATTAAGATTTTTAATTTAAAAAACAGTCACCAAACCCTTAAAAAAGAAAGAACAAATTCAGGACATACTAAATTCAAAATTAAGTTATATGAACGATAAAACGATTTTCATAGTTTGATATACTAAATTATTCACTCTCTATTCATAAGTTGAAAATTAGTTCATTATATTTTCGTTATTCAAATAATCGATAGCCAAAGGACAAATAAAAAAAACATCCTGTAAATACCAAACAGGTTAAAAATGTTGACGTGGGACGAAATTCTTCGTACCTTACGTTTAATCAGTAATTCGACTCGGACAAATTGAATTTTTATCCATTACTAAGAATCTTATAAACGACGCGAAATTGATCCAATTAATAATCAATAAATAGACTATATAAGAAAAAAAAGATTCGATTCTTTAACGATTAGTTACGCGTTTGGCGAGTAATGGAAGTTGATTGCATTACACCACGTGTAACAACCGCCTACATGCATAATAATTGGCCAGCAGTGGACCTCTTTGTAAATGACATGACAGTGATTATGCGAGATAGATTACTAATATATCCATGACTGCTATAAATACCCATTAAAAATTGACTATTATATGTCGTGGCGTAACATGGAATACTCTAAAATAGTTGACTTTTAACATACAGATGGTATTTGGATATAGAATGTTTTGGTTTTTTAATATAAAAAAAGTCTGCTATAAATCATAGTATAAATAGGCCAAAACCCATACGACGACTGTCACCAAAGAAAGAATACGAGAATTGAATTTTGAATACAAGAGAGCGATAGAGGAATACTTGGATTCTCTCCGAAAGTAATTCGAAATTTGAATCTCGGTGGGTCCGTGATAACTGAACGAATTTTTAATATCTAGCTAACAATTTTTGAACCAGTATAAAAGGGGACTATGTATAAATGATATATATATATATATATATATATATATATATATATATATATATATATATATATATATATATATATATATATATATATATATATATATATATATATATATATATATATATATATATATATATATATATATATATATATATATATATATATATATATATATATATATATATATATATATATATATATATATATATATATATATATATATATATATATATATATAAACAAATTCTATATTTATGAATACATATTTTCATAAATGTAGAATTTGTTTTACTTCCATGAATATTTCACGGGTTGCAACTAGTGTTATATGAATAACTGTTTTATATATCTAGTGAAAATTGACGATTATATGTCTTGACGAAACATCGGGAACTCTAAAATAGTTGCGCTTAAAACACAGATGGTATTTGGATATAGAATGTTTTGATTTTTTAAAACAAAATAGTCTGAATGGAATATAAAAATGTTAGTAGGAATAAAAGTTAATTAATTTATTTCTGGCAGACGTATTACTAAGTAACAATCTGGAAGACTTATAACCAAGTAGCGATCGATTTATTCCTTATAGTGGAACCAAACAAAATTTACTAAGATAACAATACTTAATTATCAAAATTCATTTAATAGTCACATGTTGCTAATATATTATAGCAGTGAAAAACTTTTGGAGAGTATATGCAAGGAAACGTTTAATCAAAATTCTAAAAATGGATTATTGTAACTATTCGTATATTTGTTAATACCAACTTTAATGTATAGTATTGAAATGTGGATGAAAAAATATTGAAGAAACCCGAAAAAATGTTGTAAAAATGCGTGCACTAAGAATAACGCACGAGAGTAACAGAATACGAAATTAAGTGATTAAGGATGCGTGCACTAAGAATAATACACGAGAGTGACAGAATACGGAATTAAGTGATTCAGGATGCGTGCACTAAGAATAATACACGAGAGTGACAGAATACGGAATTAAGTGATTCAGGATGCGTGCACTAAGAATAATACACGAGAGTGACAGAATACGGAATTAAGTGATTCAGGATGCGTGCACTAAGAATAATACACGAGAGTGACAGAATACGGAATTAACATAAGGATGAATATGATCTAAAGGCTGATGTATTAAAATGAATAAAAGCTCTTTGAGATGGTTTGGTTATGTAGTACGAACACGTGAAAAAAAACGATTAAACAAATATACAGTTTAAATGTGATTGAAAAGCAAAATACATAAACATTCAGGAATGTATTGTTGGATCAAGAGAATTATATTTTGAAAGAAGTAAATATAAAAAGTTGTTGAAGTTATATGAGAAGGTGTATCGATACAACAACATATGTATTGCCCAAGTGAAAAATGGCGTAATGATATTTATGTATGTCATTCTTTTCCAACTAACCAAATAGGAAAGAAACGAAATTAGTAATATGGTCGCAAAATATTTAAAATATATTTCAGATATACAAAATTCATGAAAAATAAAAATGAGATACCATTAATATATAATATAAAACGAAGAGATGGTGAAGACGAAATGCAAGAAACTTGAATGAAAAGTGCTTCAATTGCTGTTTAAAACATGTCAAAGACCACATTCTTATTTAATATAACCTATTTCACTTGGTTGTAGAACGCTTGATTACCCACATAGGGGTATTAAGTTCAATTCCCGATGGGAAGCAAAAACAACAAGTTTGATTCTATCATGCGTGTATATGGTACTTTAAACATGTTTCAGATTGATTGGAAAAAAACTACACTCTTATGTAGAACCCCTGATAATTTTGTTTTACACAACGGTATTGTTATGTTAAACGATTTCGATGTATACAAATTAATCTGGTAGGTTTATTGCCATGTGAAATTTTCTTTAACTTACCGGAAACATGTTTTAGAAGCCTAAAAATGGATACTTAAAAAAAAATGAGGATCCATTGATATACATACATAGAAAGATTGCAAGTTCATATATTCTGAAGATCTAGATTTTATAATTTGCATTTTATTCTCGATATTTTGTTTAAGGATTGAGGAAAGACTGAAGTATAAGATTGAAAATTCTTTTAAAAAAATCAATTATTATTCAAAGAAAAGAGTAAAAATGTAAAATATTAGGAATTTAACTATAACCGTTATCTTCAGAAAATAATGTTACGAAATATAAGTCAGAGCAATAAAGATGAAACAACAAAATACTGAAATATTATTAATTGTGTATGAAGATTGATATCATTAGTAAAATAAAACTTCCCCTGTACACTTTGATTTTTTTTTTCAAAATGGGCATCGTTATCGTATGACCAAATTTCCAAATTGTAATCCGAAAGTGTTCTATAAAAATCATTCCATCTTTGTATAATCAATGACAAGTCTGTACAATATTACAAATGTTATTTTATTTATTATGTATACAGAACAAAATTCAGCCCCTCATGCAATGTCACTCACTCCAAGTTCAAGGATCTGCGAAAAAGTTTCAAGTTTAATTTCAAATAAAACATAGTTTACTCGTATGTTGACTTTCATTATTGTGCTAATAACTTAACACGGAATTGAATGAGATGACAAAAAGCCGATTTCTTTATACAATTTTTATAAACCATTTAGATTATGTTCGAAAATTATATGAATAAAATATAATTTACAATACATACATACATACATATATCATCACGCCGTGTCCTATGCAGGGAAAGCAGATATAACAGATCTTCATTTTTTTATATTCAAGCACATATTTTTTGCGTCCTTCACAATCACACATCTCGTCATGTGCAATCTTCTATTATTCATACATGTCATTTAACTTTATTTTCAAATCTGACCCATTTGACCCAGTCATGCTTTCCTCGGTGTATCTCTTACAAGTACGCTTTATACTTCGAACTAGTATACTCGCTTAATCATTATTTCGTCATTCGTTCTCTCTACATGTCCAAACTACCTTAAAGCTCTTTTAAACACCTTACTAAAAATATCAATTTTATCCATACATTCATATCTGATGTCTAAGTTGTGCATTCTTTCTAACATTGACACCACAATTTTTCTTTAGTGCACGCATCTCCACAACATAAATCATACTTGCATCCTTCTTCTGTCAAATGCCAGTTTCACATACATACGTCAAAGTAGACACCAATACACTATCATGTACTGTCATTTTCGTTACTTTTGATACGGCGCGGTTTTTGTATTTTACATTATATGCTACGTTTACCTTGCTCCCTTCGTCCAGCATACAATAATACGAAAACATTAAATAAATAATTGAAAAATATAAAAATGTTTGAGTATACCATTGATGCAAAAACTCTTTGAGTATACCATATTTTTAAAATACTACAAGTATTTTGAAAGTGTGGGAATAATGTCAACAACGGCAGCAATTCAATAAAATACGACGGTAGCGTCGACTCGAGACAAATGTATGAAGTAATAAAATTAAAAAAAAAAAACAGTTCTTTCGCCCACACGTTACATACGTAGCAGTCATCATTTTAACTGTCCGATCGGTCGATCGCATTTCCCTGACAATCTAAAATCTAAATTGGTGCTTCAAATTATAATAAGAATACTTTTTGAATATTGATTCTAATGCCCCGTACGACATTGGTGAAGTTATCCTCCGATCTTAGACCAATCGTACTCTTCAATGGACCATCAAGTCGAAGTATTTGGATTGACTCCCATCACGGTAGCCTTATTAGGTGACTTGAAAACAATCTAATGGTCTCGGGATGTGAGGATTGACGCGTCAGAACATGTGGTATGTAACTGTTCATGAATATCATTTATTTAAAATAAAATGTTATTGACTATGAATAATTGAAACGATCAGAAATCAACTACGGAACAATTAACATAAATGAAAGACATGTGCGAATAAACTAGTTTGGATTACTGGTTTAATTTATTTCTCTTTCTACCAGATTAGAAAATAATTTTGTAAAAGTGTTCATTGACAAGAATACATAGGGTTGATTCATTAATTCTTATGGTACCCTTTAAAATATTAAAACTGGCGTTACCAACATATTGAAGAGTACAGCGATAACATAGTCAAGAACTCAATTTAAAGAGTCTTCGGGTTTTTAAAACAATATAATAGGCACGGAACTTGCATTTAGTTACAACACGTGTTGGCAATACTACAACACGAGAAGGTGCAAAAGCATTTGTGCACGTCCAAAGCTCTTCAGTTTTATTATAAGACGAAATCTAGTTATACTAAGACGAAATCTAGTTATACTCCCCAGTGAGATACAGGCAAAAGCCTAGTTTATTGGAGATACGACAAATGAAAGGCAACAAACCCAGATCCATAAAAATTGTATGTCCAAATTAAATTACCTGTTGTTTTTTCGCAAATTATGTATATTTCTTGTCATGTGTAATAATAAATCAATAAATAAAATAAAACTGAAACCATGTATGTTTTATGTACCATCGGAAGACGAATCTGGAATCCTCAAGCGGAAGTCAAGCGCCTTACCAATAAGTCCACGGAAGTGGTTTACACATGAAGAAATAATATATGACAGAATACGGAATGAAGTAATTAAGGATGAATATAAACCAGAGACTGATAATATTAAGCAGCACTCTGAGATGATTAAGGTATGCATTGTAGAACGAATGATTGAAGAAATACTTACAAAACAAATACAGAGAGCAAATGTGAAAAAGGAAGAAGAAATATTGTTTTTTTGAGGTGCATGGTCGCGCAGAAACGTACTGAACTTCCGTGCAGACGGACATCGGTTCGAACCCTGCGCTATGCAAACCCGCTCGAATGACACAGACTTTTTTCGAACTAGTATTCGGAGAAATAAGGATACCTATGACTTCAGTTGTATCTATTATTTTAAAAAGATAAAAAAAAACATGCCGGTGTGCTCCGATCCTCTAACATCGGTGTACCATGGGATACAGTACAGCGGTGTGACCGTTGAGTTTGCTGGTTTGCAACGGCTCACTCGCTTGACTTAAAACAAAAACTCCACCGCACTGCTTTGCTTTCCAAATTAATTGACGTTGGAATGGCGAGAGGATCCTTGACTATGATGTCAAGCAACGACGACGAGAGAAAGACCGAGAAAAGTATAGTTGGACAAAAACAATGATGTTTTGAAAGAAATAATGTAAAAGTCAGATAAATCGTAGGAGATGTACAGAATACTATAATAAGGGGCATTCCATTGGTAACGTGAACTCTCAACGGCACCCACGGTACGGCACCGTTGAGAATTCACTCACATTTCCGGGTTTGATTCTCAACGGTACCATAACACAAAGGGGTCTTATTCTGAGTCTGTCTCCAGATTTATTGCCACCTTTCGACGTGTTTTAATATGAGGGTAGGTCAATAAATTTGCGGAATAAAGGGGTTAAGGGAGAGGGGCGGTAGTACGCATGCGCATGTTTCGATAATATGACTCATTATTAGTATATTCACCAAGTTTAAGTCTAATTTTGACAGTATTGTTTAAGCTATCGTCGGAAGAGTATGTCAAACGTTAATAACATCCCAAGTATGGAAACAATGAGTATCGCGCCGTCATTAAATTTCTCACAAAACAAGAGAAAACACCTTTAATCATTTTGGAAGAGATGTATACGGTTTACGAGGACAGTTGCCCTGAAAAAACTATGGTTTACAAGTGGCAAAGTCCTTTTAAGCAAGGGATAGAATCAATTAAGATGATCTCCAACCAGGGCGGCCTATTGAGGGCACTTCTTCAAACATCGTCAAAAATGTAGAAAAACTTTTGCTGGAAGATGCCCGCCTAAACAAACAACAGCTAGTATAGATGGTTGGAGTATCACCTACGACCATTTTGAATATAAATTTTAATCTAGAAGGTTTTGATTAAATGCTTTAAATAAAAGTAATATTATATATTTTTAAATCAGCTGGTTTTACGATAAAAAGTTTGATAATCATTGTTTTTATTGGAATTTTAATATAGTCAAACTTCATGCAGTCATTTACATTTTCTATTACTTTACGCAAATCTCGTCAATTGAATAAATATGCAATAAACACAAATTGTAAAACATGAACAACCCAGTCGACAATTGAGAGAGGGGAAAAAGTCTTAAAAAAATATCAATTTATTCTGCAACGTCAAGTGAAGAGAAACTGCGTGCAAAAAGGATATAAGAGTGATTATCTGGATGCAATTATGTTATTATCATATCAATTTTCATATGTGTTTACATACATAAGGCCGGCTGTAGCCTCTTATTATGAGGCGAGAGCATTATTACCCATGGTACATGATAAATGGCGTAGAAAAAAAAGGTTTCTGAACTCTGCTTCATCAAATCAGGCGTTGTTAAACAGGTGGTAAAAATAATACGCTAATGATTTATCAAAAATACTATAGAACAATGTGTTTTAAATCAAATTGTTTATTTAATTTCCCTGTTCGGAAGTTCGTCCTAGGTGAAAAAATGTAAAATAAAAAACTAGATGTCGCACAAATAAATCAACAGTCGATAGTTCTGATTTATAATAACAGATGACGCACTATTTATTTGACTTTTATAATTAAAATGATGCAAGCGCTATAATAATAAAATTGTAATCCTTTCTTTCGATTCACATCCTGACCATTTTTAATAAATAGTCGAGAATGAAGATTTCATAGTTTTGACAATTCAACTGTCAGTTGATATATCGGACGGTATTGTTGTATTTAATGGGGTATTTTATTTGGTAAATTGATAGAAAACATGTTTATAGAAATATTAAGTAGTTAATCTGGTGAATATTTTATAGTACCTTTTTATAACATAACAGTTAAGAAATTTTATGACAAAATTAAACCGTGCATGGCACAGGTTGATCGTATATTATAAAATAATAAAATTAACACACTTTTTACTGTTTTCTAATACAATAAACATTCATTGTACTGCATACAACGTCGAAATTTCCCGTGACCTGACCTGGTTGTTAGTTGGCCTTCCAACCCAGATATTGCGGATTCAATTCCCTTTCTTACCCAAATTTTTTTTTTAAAGTGTTCCATGCTTTTTTTTAAATTTATATTTTGTTTAAACACCTTTTTGATTAGTTGGAAGAGATTGCTACATGTTATGCTACGAAAGTATGATATAATAAAATAAAATTGATCGGACATTTCTTGGAACCAAACAGGAAAATTGTAAAATTCATTTGAAAAACAAGACCAGGCCCTTATTTCCAATTCAATAGGGAATTAAACCCGAAATTTTCTAGTAAGTAGGCCAGCGTCCCACTAACTAGGCCATGGAGGTATTTCATTGTTATTAAGACAAGAATCAACCCTCCATTTCTATCACCCTTATTATTCCAAATATTTCAAAGAATCTTTTAAATTTAAATATATATATTTAATAAAAATTCTGATCCATTTTTTATGCGATAATTTGTTGCAAGTATTGTTGTTTTTTAGTAAAAATATTTAGAAAATAAAATACTTTATTAAAATATGATTAATTCATACTTTTCAATCCATTAAATCAATCAATAAAAATACAATTACGTGTGTAATTAACAAAAAGTGAACATTTTTATTCAGTTCAATAAACATCCTGATAAATTTAAAAAAAATACTGAAATTATTGCTTTTTTTTAGTAAAAAAATATGCAAATTTATTAAATAATTCATTTAAATTCTTCAACTGAATAATATTCTTCTATTTAAATTGTCATTAACAAAACCATTACAAATTTAACTAAAGTTCACAGTAATTTGCTGTTATATTCCTTTTTTTTAATAAAAAAATGTTAACTGATAAAATAATTTATTTCAATACTACGACTAATTCGTAATTTTTAATATATGTTAAATTTATCATTAACAATACAATTACGGATGTAAAACAGAAAGCTCTGAAAATTTGAAAAAAATAACTGAAAAAATATGCATATCTCAACTAAAGTACTCGTACATTGGCGTAACAGATTATTGCGATTTATATCCGACTTCACTGAATATAAAATTAATGAATACATAAATTACACAAACTGGAAAGTAATGATACTGAAAAATTATATAATATAAATAGGTACATTAAACAAACTAAAATATGCGAATGCGATCGAAATCTCTACAACAACAATTCTTAAAATAGTTTTTATGAAAAATTTAATTTGCAGAAACGTATTTTATATTCAAGCATTAAAAATAAACTGGATTGGTGTGAAAAATGTGAATGCTATAAAATTAACCAAGTGTAAGGAATGAAAAAGATAATTAATGCATGGAATGAGTTACGATCTTTTTTGCAATAGAAAAAAAAGGAATATTCTCACAAGCATTATTCCCTTTTATACAAATATGCTATACGAATAAATCATACTTTAAACAACAAAAAAGAAGTTTTTCTAATTTATATTATATATTTATCATAATCACCATTACCCCATATCCTTATTAGGATTGGCAAACAAAACAATTTACACATCATTCTATTTTGGCACACATATTTCGCTTGTACTACGCGCATACACCTTGTTAAACATACTTTCTAGCTATAAAGACTTTTTACATCCCTCATTCCGAATTTGATTCATTTGGTTGTCTTACCAAACTTTTTGAACTATTACTCGTAAAAAAAGAAAAAATGTATTAATTTTTTGTACGTGGCCGAAAAAAAATTTGGGTTCCAACGGGAATCAACCGCGTATTCCCGGGTCGGAAGAAAGGCATCTTGCCAATTAAACCACGGAGGTCATCACAGTAATAATAATAATGGAATTGGCTAAAAAATCTAATAGAGTTGGTTAACAAAACCCTTGAGGCAATTTTTAAAGACAGCTGCTGACTGGTCAACGGTCAGAAATACTTTATATAGACCACGGCCGCAGACGGTTAACGTTCGGGTTGATCAAACTCTGATTCGATTCCAGGCGAATTCACTTCTGCAAGGTTTTACATCTGCATTTATGTTTTTTTCTGTATTCATTTTTAGAGCGCTTTTACGCAATGCAAAAAAAGTTCGTAAAATATCTCTAATAATTGAGTATCAGTTGAAACTTTAATTTGTCTAAAATTGACATTTTCAAAATTAGTTTTACTATATTGACTTATATATGTTAATTGTATAGTCTGTTGCTGGGTCTCGTAGTCGATGATCCCATCACATTCCTAGGTTAATTTAGTTGGAGGGCAAAGCTGTGCCGTGGAGTTTTTTCGTTTTTTTACGTTTTTCTCCTCTTTTTAAGTGAGTATTGCGCACCAGCAAACTCACCGGCCACACTGCTGTAATGGATCCGAAGGCACACATGAAATATGACGGTCTGAGCATTTTTTAATTTTTTGAAAGAATATCTATGGCTGAATTCATAGGTATAGTACTGGGCAGAAAATATTCCTGAGTCATTCGAGGGGAGTTGCACAGCGCGGGGTTCGAACCGGCGACCTTCCGCGCATGAGTTTAGTGCATTATCACGCGGAAATGCACCTTTAATTACATAGTGACTTTGATTTGATGGCATAAATCATGTTAGTTTGGGTGGATTGCCTATTGAAAAAAAAAACTCTGCGTAACGAAAGACTGCTGCAGATTTAACCTGTCGATAGTCTTAGAACTTTGATCTCCTTGCCATCGGAATGTTGGAGAACAACAGCTTGAAACAGTCTTTCATTCACATGATGTCCAACAATCTTACTCCATCGCGAGGGATTAATCATCATTTGATAACATTTAAAAACCCAATAATCGGCAGCGTGTTTATTTGATAAAGATTTTGAATTATTCAACTATATTTTTTTAGACTGTTGATTTATGAAAACACTAGAAACACTTGTGAATAAGGCTATCGTAGTACGATCATGTTATTCACGGAAACAACAAGAATGTGAATGTAAGTGGAATGTTGTATGCTGATGACATGATGTAAAAAGTTAAAATTATTGATGAGTTAGTCAAACTAGTGGTAGGTAGTGCGTGGTAGAAATCTAATCGGTAATATACAATATATGCGATCTGACACGATAATGTTTGCTAAGCCCGTAAATACAAATAAACATAGCCAAATCGTGACAGGACCGTTTTTATATAAAAAAATATTTTAATACTTCAAATAAGTTTTTTAAATAAAACATTCGCTCATGTAAACTTTACATATACAAAACAGGAGATAATGTGACAAAAATAATACTAAACAAAAAAAAAACAATGTCTCTCCTCAGTTATGTACCATATGTATTACATTTTCATTGTATGTGTGGGTTTATTTCTATTAAGTAATCACTTTCAAACAACCAGAAAAGAGCTAAAAAGCCTGAATAGAAAACTAGAATTTTAATCTTGGTACCAACGGGAATCAAACTCGCTTCCCCCGAGTTCAAAGAGAGGCATCTTGAAAACAACGTCACGGTGCGGTGGTCGTATTTATAATCCCTTCGAAAATAAGATTTTTTTTTAACAATAAGATTTACGAAAGGAAGGCTAATATCACTTTAATTTTTCTTTGTCGTTGAATTTAAACTCTTAATTTCTAGTCAGTAACATAACATGTTTCATGCCTGACATTTCTAGTCAGTTATATAACGTGTTTCATGCCTGACATTTCTAGTCAGTTATATAACGTGTTTCATGCCTGACATTTCTTTCCTCCTCACCTTCCCTTGATTTATCTTTGAATAATGATATCTCACTTTATTTGATAAGGAATGTTCGTCTTTGTGGGGTTTATGGTCGTATACTCACGTATGTGTTCATGTATACAACCATAACCATTCGTGGAGATGGGTAGTCATTTGAATGTTTTTTTCGACCATGTAAACTTGCTTTATTTATATTTGTTTGTTTGGTTGGAAGAGATTGCCGTCTGGCAATAATCCTATTAGATAATTTTTGCAATGAAGTATTAAATAACTAAAAAACTATATACATAAAATGTTGCTATTGAGCGTAACTAAATAAATTCAGGTAGAATTATGTTTCAAAGTATGATAAAAACCAGGATAACAAGAATAAATAACAAGGGCACTTTGTTAACTGATAATTTAAAATTTGATGGTTGGGCAGATGTTTAGTTTACAATAACATAAAAACGATGAACAATAATTAATCCTATGGAGTTGGGCATACACATAGAGCTCACAAAAATATATATTATGACCGCTGCCACTGGTAAGCGTTAGTAATGCAAATATTAACAGCAAAGTTGTTAAGTTTTACAATTAATTATTTGCGTTTAGATAGTGTGAAAATGAACCACCATGGTACATCCTTACGTAATTAAAAAAATAAAGGAACGAAAAAAGGTAATTTTTTTCTTCTTTTTTAAAAAAATCATAAGTACAAGATCGCTCGATAGTGAATAAAAACAGAATTAATAATTGAAAATCAATTTTAGCGGAAAATATCTAAAAATTGACATAAAATGCGATGCAAACATCTAAGGCTAATTTCGATACCTTTAAATTATTAAAAATGTAGTACAGTACAAATTTGATATTTATCGTAGAACTAGTCATTAAACACGATATGGGTTAACTCAGAAAAATTGGAGGTTAATGAGTTATGTTATCTTGGTAGTATGATGCCGTGTGATGAGCGAGTTGAAAGGGATATTGAAAGAAGGATGTCGACAAGAAATAAGGTTAACAGAGCACTTTATGTTATATACAACCACCGCGCAATATCAATAGTAGCAAAAATAATCATTCATAATAGCGTGTTGGTATATTTTTGATGAATGGAAGTAAAACTTAGACATGACAGAAAAATGATAAGAGTAAGATGAATGCTGTGGAGATGCGTGTAATAGGGAAGATTTGTTGAAAAGTGTCAATGTCAAGAAAATAGAAGACATCAGAAATGAATGCATGGTTTAAATCAAGAGTTTCCAAACTTTTTACGGCCGCACACCCCTTTACCGCAGACCCCTTTACCAAAAAACTTTTGAAACCGTCGACCCCTACTCATTTACTTAACTTACTCAAATTAATACAGTACTCGATATTAAATATTTCACTAGATATCAAACTTTTCATTTTAATCACTTGTAACTAAGGATTAAAAAAGATAAAAGGATTACGGATTTATGGCATTATCTTCTGCAACATTTAATATTGAAATGTGTGATGACGAAAATTAAAGCAAAAAATACGAGCAGAGTTTTTTAATTTTTTTTGACATTTATGAAATAAATATGTAAATTAAAAATAAATACAAATAACATATTGACAAATATTCTTAATTATAGTTCGTAAATTCTTGGATGAGTCCTGTGACAGCTCACAAATTGGCCCCAATACAACCTTATGTAATGTATTTACATAAATAACTTGCTATTTATTAGAATTGAGGCTTATATTAAAGTTGATAAAATAATTAAAATTACTGAACATCGTTACAAGGCTATATTGGGGCAAATTTGTGAGCTGTCACAGGACTCATCCTACATTTTCTGAACTATAGGTACCTATTGGAATCATAGATATTTTGAAGTAACAAACAAATAGCAGTAGTAGGGGGGATCTATTTTTGTTGTCGTCTACCCCCAAATTTTTTTATTGAAACTATCGACCCCTAGAAAAATAAAATCGACCCCAGGGGGTCGATATCGACCACTTTGGGAACTCTTGGTTTAAATGGATGTTTTAAGTAAGATGAAGAAAGGAGCTATAAGGTTGTTTGATAACTTAGAACTGAATAAATGGTTATGTTTTTAAAACAAGTATCATTGAAAGTAGCTGAACTTTTCCTCAAGGATCTCAGAAGAGTAAAATGCGGATTGGAGACTTTTTTATAATTACATCCATATTCGAGAGAATGAATGATAAAATAATAACAAATCGAGTACACAAGTCAGAAGTTCAAGGTGTGCGTGGAAGACGTAGACTGAGGAAAACGTGGCTAGTCCAAATGGGCCAGATTTTGAAAGAAGGTAATATGAGAATTATGAATAATAGAAGATTGTGCATAGCGAGATGTATGAATATGGAGGAAGCAAAAGCTGTGTGCATGGATAGAAACGTTTTGAGATCTGTTATCTTTGCAAGGGACATGGCGTGATGATCACATGGATATTTTTAATACATCTTGTTTCTAAATATTATTTATAATTTATTTCAGGGTACGCAATACAATACGACCCATTTATTTCAGGGTACGCAATACAATACGATCCATTTATTTCAGGGTACGCGATACAATACGACCCATTTAAAAAAATATATAAAATAAAAAAAAAACAGAAATAATAAATATATATATAAAAAAGAATAATAAAAAAAGGATAATTGAAAGAAATTAAAACATATATATTCTGTTCAGACTATTCACTTCTTGTGGCGCATTCTTTAGTAATGCAACATACATTGTTTACTTGCAATATATACATATATAATAAATGCGTTGTCAGTTCACACTATACGCTCAGTATTCTTCATATATGTACGTTACCTCAAAAATGCATCATAACCTGGCAAACGACTTAGGCAAACATCTTTGAAGTACTACAATATCTTAACAGTACAAATATGATTCGGTATGCATAATTATACTTCGACTTATAAATTGACTATATTTTGAGCTTTGAGTTATTTCGTATCTCCTGGATATGTTATTTGTCCAAAGTTTGCTTAAGTACAATAATATACAATACGAATTAAATAGTTACTTCATATTCCATCGGAATATCCTGTCAAGTGTTTTTCAATCATATTCCTTATTTTTTTCGTATTATCCTTTAGTGGTTCAAAACATATTGAAGAGTTATATTATATTGTATTCAGCCCCAGTACGCGAGCCTTCGGGTTAAGAACCTCTGGAGTAGGCACGGATTTAGCGGTTCATTATTGATAATGTTGAAAACACTACCGCTCGGTGAATACGAATATTGTTACCAGACGAACTCTTATACCAGACTGGCATTCTTTTTTTGGGTATTCTCGGGAATCGAATCCGAAACCCCAGGAAGGAAGTCAAGAATGATACCACTAGACTACATAGATCGTATTTGCTCTTATTCATAACAATGGAATATCTTCACCGTCTTCCATACTAGGTGACCAAACGTTCATTCAATTTATTTTGCATCTCCATTATATTTCAAACCAGACCTCTTGCTTACGAGAATTGGCTCGGTAAAAAAATGTTAAATCCAAAATTTTACAGATCCACATTGCGATCCAACAAAAAATAAAAGCAAAAGATACGTTTAAAAAAGGTTATATCAAACAGTCCACTCTAAAATTTGTATCTATAGGTACAGGTTCATGTGGGAGATGCGATCGGTAGTGTGTGATAGCCATAAATGGTGCGGCCAACAACGGCATTCTCAGATCAAGGGACGGCATCCTAACAAAAATATCATGTACAAAATATTAAATTGATTAACTATGAATTCCGTTGACATCAGGTATTAGGAATTCCAATTTGTGCAATTTTATATGTACAACTGGTTTTTGGACATGAGTTTTGGTGAAGACAACACATACGTGTTGTTGTAATATGCCAAGCTTTTGTTCAGTTCTTATGAAATATAAATAACTTATAGTGGACAGACTCGAAAATGGAACTGTTTTACATTTTTATTTTTGCGTTGAAGGTGATTTAAAATTCACTGCAGTATCCATACATCGTGTTAACAAAATTGAATATATTTTTTAACTGTTCACATTGGGTGTAAATTTCACATTGGATTTTCAATTTAATGCTAAATAAAACAATATAAGCTTTGGTACTACAGGGTGGCCACTAAAAGACTGAAAGGTTTGAAAAAGTCATAACTTATTCATTTTTTATTTTCTGTATTTACAGGTTATAGAGCATCCCTTGGAGATTAAAATGGCTACATATGATGTCCAGCAACGAGTAAAACTCATTGGGTTTTTCTATTCCAGTGAAAGATCAATCATTGAAACTCGGAGAAAATACCGGCAACATTTTAATGTCAGAGTATCTCCTAGCGATAACATGATTCGAAACCTAATCGCCCGGTTTGAAAGAACTGGAGCAGTCAGCGATCTTCCGGGAAGAGGTCCTTAGCGCACTGTGCGCACTGACGCAGCGGTGGAAGCTGTACGGCAGAGTGCCCTTGAGGATCCACCTGCCTCTACCCGTCGTCGCTCTGCTCAACTAGGCATCGCCAGAACATCGCTTCAGAAGATTCTAAAACTGGATTTAAAAATGTTTCCATACAAGATCCAAATGGTCCAAGCTTTACTATCCCAAGATACACCGCTTGCAGTACGCCATTCGATTTCAAAACCTAGCCAGGTATAGCAACAACTTTTTGACCAACTTGATAATGAGTGATGAGGCCCATTTTCATTTAAATAGGTATATCAACAAATATAACTGCAGATTTTAGAGTATTGAGAATCCCAAAGAATTATATCAGCATCAATTGCATCCCCAAAAATGCATTGTTTGATGCGGTGTGATGGCTGAAAGAGTTATCGGTCCCTATTTCTTTGAAAATGAGGAAGGTCAGCCAGAAAGAATCAACGGGGCCCTGTTTGGCAGTGCTTAAAAAAAATTTACGTCCAGCGGTCGAAGATAATCAGGAAGTATGGTTCCAACAGGATAGAGCTACTGTGCATACTGCCAGGACGACGATGGACCTCCTGCGAGAAATTTTCGGTGAACGAATAATTTCAAAAAATGCTGAATTTGTTTGGCCTCCGCGTTCACCTGATTTGACGGCACGAGACTTCTTTTTGTGGGGCTATATTTTTCAAATCCTTCAGTCTTTCAGTGGCCATCCTGTATATTAACATAATAATGTAAAAAATAAGAATAAAAGAAAAAAACGAAGAATTTGATGAAGGCTAGCGAAATTATGCACCTACAAAGAGCTTAAACGGTTTGATATAATGTGTAATATATAACAAATATAAGTAATTTAAAATTTATAATAATGCATCTTCATTGTCTTAATATATCTTAGTGAGATGTCTCAAATGTATCTTTTGAAGCTGTGTCTGAGATAACTTCTTTCGGAAAAAAGTAGACCTTTGAGGTCGATTTCATCTTAATCTTATAAATCTATTGTTCCGAATCGGTCCAATATAGCAGGATATCATGATCGAGATTTTGTGCCGTTGCTGATCTTGTGTCATGAAATGGTCTACCTCTTGCTATTAAATATACAGAAGCGTATGCAACTTTAAGAAGCACTTGAGAACAATCCCTTTTAAGGGGGTCTAATCAAAATTCGTGATTATATGACATACACCAAGGGTTGATTCGCGTGGTAAATACATAACATGTTACATTGGTTTTTGGGAGATGCTATCAAAATTCATTATAATTTATGAACATTACACACATTCACTATACTACTCTTATGTTACAACTAAATTCAAAAGTGTTACTATCACGTATCGTAAGATCTAAAAAGGTTTCTTTGTAGTTCGTCTTCCCTTGGCTAATTTTCTGCGGTTTGTTTACCAAATATATTTTTCAGAGCATACGTAGATACGGGAAAGTACCGAATGTAAAGACCGCAGCTACAACCTTCTTATCTTTACGCTTAACTTATATATTTATTTAGTTAACCTATCCTTCTTGAACAGTCATCGTTTGTGTGCATAATTATCTGAGATAACGCACCCATAGATGGTTTTATCAACCTATTGGTGGAACGAACGTTTTTTTGGAAATTTCGGTAGACAGACCAATCACACAATTTTAATGGAGTTTAAATTAATATTGATTTTGTAATCTTTTTTATGTCAATAATTATATGACTGGTACGTAACCAGTGTGTATCAGATTATCGAATATCATTTAGATAACCAGATATCATTTAGATAACCATTTTGGTTTATTTCTTTGGGTGCTAATTTCAACAGGTAAACATGTGTTGCTTATCATATACTCGTATATACGAATCATCAACCTAAAAATGTGAATTTAATGTTTGAAAAATCATATGTTAAGAACAATCAAACACACTTCGATAAATATGTCAAATGTATTTGTTCGATTTGTGAAATGCAACAGTGCTCGAAGTAAAATTAGCGAAAAAAATTTTTTTAATCGAGAGAAACTATTTCAGAGTAACAAATAAATGAAGAATGAGGACAATTCAATAAACAGATGCGCACAAAATGAAATGCAACAGTGGTCTAAGTAAAATTTGCGAAAACTTTTTTTTTTATTGAGAGAAACAAAAATTCCAGAGTAACAAATAAATGAAGAATGAGGATAAGGTAGGTTGAGGAAAGAATGGAAGGTGATACTTGGAGAAATTTGAACTAAAAGAAATGTAAGAAATTTAAGAAACAGAAGAGTATATATGACAGGGTTTGTGGATGTGGACGTGGTAAAGGCTGTATGCATAAATAGGCATTTAGCTCTACCCTTCTGGTTACCATAAAATCGTAGGATGTTTTCTTTTTTTTTAAAGATAATCCACCAAAACTAGGATGATTTGTGTCAACAAATTCAAGTCATTATGCAATTATATGAGTCTATTTAATAAAACTATGTTTTTTAAATGACAATTCTTGACAATTTAAAGTTTCAGCTGATTTAGCTTCAAAAATTAAACAATCTATCTATAAACGGAAAAGTCCCACGAAGAAAGAAGAAACGCTACATTCATTGAACGTGGTAAATATTGTAACTTGCTTCATTTACTTTTGTCTGGTTGGTTGGAAGAGATTGCCACCTGGCAATAAACCCGCCAGATTGTATTGCAATAAAAGTGTTAAATAAATAAATAAAATCTACAAATTGTAAAGATAAGGTTTTTAATGAATCAAATGTCTCGTAAAGGACAACCGAAAATACATTGTCCACAGTTTCATCATCCAAACAACACGCGCGGCCGGGGTTCTCTACAATGCCCATTCTGTAAAGATGACTAGCCACCACGTAGTGGCTCGTCCGAAAACGACACATGACAAACATCTATCTTACTTCTTCCTTTTATATTAAATCATGGTTTCAATAAGATAATTTGATTGATTTATATCTAGAGCCCTTATATACACCAGTCCTTATATTCCAATCCAACGCCCATCGGTGTCAAGAGTATGATAATTATGTTATACAATAAAAGTTTCAAATGCTCTTGTTGAAAAGTGTTATTACATAAAGTGAAAATTGTTGAAATTGAAGTAGGAGCTATTTGGTTTGATTCACGATGGTGATCATATAAAAGTGTATTGGTACACTCACATTTATACCCTCTAAACAAAATTACAAATGACTGTAAGTAATTCATTACACATTGCAGTGTTAAAATAAAAGTTTGATACAGTGTATGTTTAATCAGGCCAAAAACCAAATATTGTTTAACACTTTCACTGTGTACAGTACAATCTGGTGAGTATATTATCACGTGAGAATTTCTCGTAACCAACCAGAAAAGTGTTTAGACAACCCTTAAGTGAAAACCAGACTGAAACCTTTTTTCAATAAATTTGGATACTAAGAACAATCGAATCCGCCACCCCAGTGTTGAAAGAAACGCGTCTTAGCAAATAGATCATGGATGTGATATTTACAAAAAAGAAGATCTACCAACACTATGAGTATTCTTGCTACCACAATAAAGCCAAAAATGATATTATAATAGTCAATATGATCAATTAAATTAAAAAAAAAACAGAACGATTTAAAGTTTCAACTGATTTAATTTAAAACAAAAATAACTTTAAATCATAGTATAAATAGGCCAAAACCCGTACGATGGTTGTCGTCAAAGAAAGAATACGAGAATTTAATTTTGAATACAAGAGAGCTAAAGAGGAATACTTCGAAATTTGAATCTCGGTGGGTCCGTGATAAAGAATTATACTGAACGAATTTTAAATACCTAGCTAACAATTATTGAACCGGTGTAAAAGGGGACGATGTATAAATGATATATATATATATATATATAATATATATATATATATATATATATATATATATATATATATATATATATATATATATATATATATATATATATATATATATATATATATATATATATATATATATATATATATATATATATATATATATATATATATATATATATATATATATATATAAACAAATTCTATATTTATGAATATATATTTTCATAAATGTAGAATTTATTTTACTTCCGTGAATATTTCACGGGTTTCAACTAGTCTATAATATACTCGTAAGTGAAAAGTACTTCGAAGAAAGAAGAAATACAACATTCGTTGGATGCTGCAAAGATATGACATTTGATAAATTGAATCTGAAGATAACATTATATGTAATAAAAAATAAAACTAAACCCAGAATGAAATTGACAAAATAAGCATACTGATTAATAAATAAATTGAATTGAAATAAGTAATAATGCAATAGAATAAATAAAGAAATAAAACTTTAAAAAGTATCAACGAAATCCATTCCCATCGCGGTCTAAGAGAGTGACATTCAGAAAACACGGAGCAGTGCTCCCATGCAAGACTCGGTCTGGAAGAACTGGGCAAAAAACGAGTTTTGAGAAATATTTTATAATTAAATGCCATCATGGCTCCTCAGAGATGCCATCACAATCTGCGACGTGGTTGTGTGCAACCGGGCATTTGTACAATAATTCTCTGTCTTTTCCTTTTGTTACGTTTTTTCCCTTCTCGTATTGAGTAGACACGGCCTGAAGAAAGATTGACTAAATCGGCGCATATCTGATGCATAAACGACTAATAATAATGGCCGTTAGATACGATGCTTTATTTTATAAAATGTTTTTGATAGCTGTAGTTGTTTCCTTATAGTAAATTGATTGTTCCGAATAGACCTTTGGCGTTGCTGGTCATGTGGCGCGGAATGGTCTACCTCTTAATGTTAGAAATGTGAGTGGCGTATGCAGCTTAAGAAAACATTTAAAGACAGCCCTTTTTGGAAGGTGTTATTAAAATTTATGAGCATATATGAACATTACACTGCACCTAAAGCCGAATGTGTTCTTATCACAAATCGGAAGATCTACGGGTACAAATGTTTTTTTTTTGCGGGTTTCTTACCCAATATATTTTATGAACATGACATATGCAGGTGCGAGGAAATACCTAATATTTTGGCCGTTGCCACTTCCTTCTTATCGTTGCTCTCAACTTATATATTTATTTTGTAATATTTTTCATCTGTCAATAAAAGTACAACCCAGATTTTTTAAAAAAGATTCCAATATGGTTTTCACTCAAGGACTCTTTAACATATTTCTAGTTGGTTGGAAGAGATTGTCACGTGACACTAAGCCCGCCAGGGTGTTTTGTATATAATGAAAGTGTAATACAATACAATACACCACAATACCCGCAACCCTGGATTGGGAGACATGCATCTTACCAACTACGCTACGGAGGTCTTATTATATCGTAATAAGAAAAATTGGCACTTTGTCAACCCCCGAGTAGGAAATGTCGTGATGGGATGTATGTAAGATTATACTATCCTGACCCTAATGGATAAGGCAAGGCGTGAAGGAGATGAACCTGATTTTATGAAACATATTTTCGATATCGATATCTTGCTCACAAAAAAAAAAAACTGTATTTTTTTCTGGATGGAACAAAGTCTTCAGAAATAAATCGTCCAGTTTAGCTATTGGCACAGCTCAGAAAACTGACGAACCCATCTTGAGGCGCCAAATATTATGTCCTTCGAATCTTAGGACTGGCAGTGTGACATTCGCCAGATGTATACACCTGCACTGTCTGGAATAGATCGAGTCAAGCTGGTCATGTGTATGTGTATGTGGTTCAAAATGAAACATGCCGTCCGATGACGAATTGCCTTAAACCAGCCGCACTAAATACGGTGCACCTCCTTGCCAGTATTGTTCCCCTAAAAATCAGGAGAGACATTGGAAGCAATGCTCAGAGAGATCCGATCAACTGAATGACCCCGACATACTTTGTATAACAACCGGCCCCTAAGTTAAAATACAGGCCCAGTTTTATTAAGGCCACTTATCTCGTGAAACAATCCCTTACCTAGGATGAACAAAGGAAAAGAACATTAGGCCTCAGGGCGTAGATTTTGCATGCAAAAGAATTGTCACGTAGCTTTGAACTTCCCTGAAGAAACTAAAAATCTCCTAACAGGTTCCCTACAAGAATTGGAAGAACTTAAGAAAAACATATCGAAATGCTACGTGGTGGATTGACAGTAGTCCGTGCTAACCTTTTTGCATTGATGAAGAACCCACTGTCTCGCATTTAAGATGACTTGATTCATTCAACGTCCAGTGATATCCAGGTGGCTGAATTTTAGGCAGAAGTAGTATAGTGCTATTGATACGAAACGAAAAAGGAGAAGAATCACTGTTCTGAGAAGAGTGCAAGAAAAGATAAAAAGGGGTCGCTTGCTAACGAGGTGGTGTGACCAAATCAAGAAGGCTCACTGGCACAAACGCAACAACAGCCTCAAGCAATAGAGAAGAATGGCATACAGTAAACCAGAGGGCTGACTGCGATCTTCAGTCACGAGGGAGACGACAAAGGATCTAAATCTCAAAATATAATTATTGAAAACGGTATAATTTATTTACACTTAAGCTACACATAATATGGAAATGTTTATTATATTTTATTTCAATGGTCAAATGGCTTTTTTGATACGAAAGATTAAAAAAACTACACATAAAATTCAACATTGACATGTAAGCAATGACATACGAGTATAATATAATCTATATAAATAAAAATGTAAATGTTCGTTAATTATTGGTAGCTAATCTCCGAAAGTTCTCTACCGATCGCTTTGAAATTTTGAGTAAAGTTAATATTCGTCAACGGAAATGTTTTTTGATTTTTATTTATATATATATATCAGTGTATATAATAAAAATTTTAATTCAGAAATGAATATTTTCGCGAACCTGTGGTTTGACATGGAATTAATGGAATTAATCTGTCAAATTTCATCTGTCAAATTTCATTTTCGGCGTTTCGGAATTTACGATGATTTAATGTAAAATTAATTATTATAAATAAATTATAAATAAATTATTTTATAATTTTATGTTTAATAAAAATTGAATCATTAATTTTATTAATAATAGAATTTTTTTATGTATTACGTACCTTTATAAGTCGAGACACGAAACAATTGCGATCTGTTTTACCGACACTCGGTGATCTCACTGAGCAATTAAATTACGCAATGCTCACTGAGATCGCCATTTTGTATTGACGATCACAAGTCGATTTACGTTCAATATGTATAAAATTTTAGTTATATAGATAAGATAATAGATAATTGACTTCAATAAATGTGGTAAGTTATTGATATTATATTTAAATTAAAAAATATGAAGTAAAATCGTTCATTTAAAAAAAAAAATAATTACGAACATTTAATTAAAACGTCACTAAATATTATTTGGCAGAATTTGATTGTATCTCTGTTTATATTTCAAAATCTATCAAATCGTATGTAGTAATGGAGATTTGTAACAGGTGAGTATTGTATGTTTTTAAATAACTTGCTATTTATTAGAATCGATATAATTTACGTGAGTGAGATGTACTTTTACGACGTAAAAAGGAAAAGATATTATACTCAAACTGAAAACATTACATAATATATATTGAACTTAAATACAGATATAATTATTAAATAATTTTAAAACAATGACTTTAATTTATTATTACTACTGCTTGCTTTTTGTATCCTCATGTTAATTTAAGATAAAGTTGTATTATTTGTCAATAATTTTAAGTACTTGTATAACCTGTCACATGTTCATTTGTATATAAAGACACTTTTATGTCATTAATTAAATAAATAAATTATTTGGTGGTACATTAGAAAGAAGTACCCGTAGAAATATCGCAAAAAAAATGAAAATTAAAACAAACTTTTACGCTGCTCAGTTCCTTTTTTAATGTTTCACAATTTTATATGTTTTAACTTTCTTTTTTCTTACTGAACGTTGTTACATAAATAAATTATAGGTTTATTGATAGCAGCATAGTATGTCCAGATTATATTTAAATAACACTTTTAAAACACATAAATTGCAGATAATACATTATATACAGAAGCTATCAAAAGGTCTGGGCTCATCTAATAGCATACCTTCGGCGAAGATACACCCCACCAATATAGGGCGAACCCAGCCACGGGGACACCAGATGTTTTGCAGCCCACACACTAGCTTTTTCAGCCCAGCACATCGTATTGGGGCAAATTTGTCAACTGTAAAATGGTAAGCTGTTGATTTTTTTTATAAATCGGAAAATTGTTTTCTCTTAACTGACGTTTTAATTACTAATTTTTATTATACTGACTTTCTAATGACTGTCAATAAAGGGGTTGGAGAAATCTTCTTCTTAGATGCGCCAGGAGGAACTGGTAAAACGTTCCTAATTAGATTGATTCTGGCAGCAATTCGATCCCAAAATGGCATAGCCTTAGCTCTTGCGTCGTCAGGAATAGCTGCGACACTTCTACCAGGTGGAAGAATTGCTCATTCCGCTTTGAAATTGCCATTGAACATGCGATTCTTTGAAACTTCCACGTGCAACGTTTCCAAAGCATCCGGCATGGGAAAAGTATTGCAGAAATGCAAACTTATTGTTTGGGATGAATGCACAATGGCACACAAAAAGTCGCTCGAAGCTCTTGATCGATCATTGCGAGATTTGCGTGGAAACATCAGACCATTTGGGAACGCATTTATATTGCTTGCAGGAGATTTCAGGCAAACATTACCTGTAATTCCTCGATCGACACCGGCGGATGAAATAAATGCTTGCCTGAAATACTCTATTTTGTGGCGAGAGGTAAAGACGTTGAAATTAACTACAAATATGCGTGTCCAGTTGCAAAACGATCGATCAGCTGAGATATTCTCACATCAATTGCTGGAAATCGGGAATGGAAAGGTACCAGTTGATCTGATCTCAGGACGAATTTCATTGCCTCATAACTTCTGCAATTTAGTGACGTCAAAAGAAGAATTGCTTTTTAACAAAAAATATTGTTTATCCACAAGCATTGTGAAATTTAATAAACAGTTGTATATAAAACAGACAATATAATAAGAGCGCCCCCTGTTGAATGTAACGGCAACACACGAAATATAGATTTCAATTTATTTTAATTCCGAATATTAAATATCTTTCAATTCGGGTTTTTTAAACCGGTTTTTGTTATTTTTGTTATTATTGATTTTCATTTGAATTAATGGTATATATCTGTGTATGTTTGAATTATTAAAAGTTTCATGCAACTAACTTTTAACAAATGTCACATTAGATTTTTAACGAACTGCCCATTTTTGCTAATTTGTAACAAGATTTATTATTAGTTTTATGTGATGTATTTACCTAAATAACTTGCTATTTATTACAATCGAGGCCTATATTAAAGTTGATAAAATTTGATATTCATCCGTTTGAATAAGACCAAGCTTCGCTCTGAAGTATACGTTGATTTGCGAGATGCAGTTGTAAATGACGGTAATAGAACTTCTGCAATTTAGTGACGTTAAAAGAGGAATTGTTTGAAAAAGTATTTCCCTATATTCAAATCAATTATAAGAATCACGATTAGCTAAGTGAGCTATTGTTGGCGGCAAGAACAAAGATGTATCCGAACTTAACAATATTATTGAGTTCGTTTTTTGTTTCGCAATTTTATATGTTTTTGTTATAACTATTTTTCTTCTTTTTCAGTGCAATCGATCTTTGATTTGAATTCAAATCATATCGTGAATTGACCTCTTGGAGTGACGCGATCATTTGCAAGCACGGTGATAAACGTGACAGACTGAGAGTGCCTGAAAGACATCAAAAATATTGTATACCCAGATTGTATACAAGACATCAAAAATATTGTATACAATACATCAAAAATATTGTATACGCATTGTGAAATTAAACACAATTGAAACGTGTGGTTTCTCTTTTCTTTCTTTTCCATTTAACCAGACTGAGCCACAGCAACGCGTGGCTGGGTACAGCTAGTTGAAAATAAAACAGTACAATACGAATGCAACACAATAACAAAGCAAACCATACTCTGCCAAGAACAACTTCTTCACTTTACAACTGTAAATAATCCAAGTCACATGAAAGTCCATACAATATCTATATTGATTGCTTCATCTGTGCTTTCTTGTTATGCAGGTGTAAAAATATTTTTTTGCAGCCCCTTCATTATGGAACAAAACATTTTACTGGGTACAGACTGAGGTCTACAAGGAACGTATAACATGACAAGCTATATTTCATACAAACATACCATCACGCTACCTCTTTCGGGATAGGCTAAGAGGACAGAGCGCCAGAATTTCATATCTCGAAATACATCCTTAGCCTCTTCTATATGCATACATTTTCTTATACACCTTCTCATACAACTTTTACGATTTTTCTGATATTTTACGTTTCCTTGCTTCAGAATGTCATTAATTTGATCCAAACATACTTACCTTGGTCTTCCTCTAGCACGCCTACCACTCACATTTGACAAGATATCTGTTTCTATTTGCACTAAATATCTATAGCATTTCTTCATTCATTCGTTCCACATGCACAAACCATCTAATCGTGCAATTCTTAATTTGACTCAATACAGCCTTAAGTTCACATTTATCCCTAATAACTTGATTCCGTATTCTGTTTCAAATTGTCCCTCCATGTATCAGTTTCAAAATACGCATTTCCACAGCATTTGTTTGACTCTTAAATTGTTTTCAGGTCCACGTTTCACTCCCAAACAACAAAATTGGCGTCAAAATACTATTGTGGGATATCATCTTAGCTAATATTGACACTGTCCGGTTCGAGAATATGTAATTTAGTGCCCAAAAACTTTGTTTCCTATCGCTAAACTTCTTTCGATATCCCTCTGAACTCTTCCATCACCCGAGAAAATACTTACTAAACAGCGAAATTCCTCAACTTGCTCCAATATTTCATTATTTACCCATATATCGTATTCACTTAAGAAACAAATTAATTCTTTTAATTTCCTTTTTTTTTATAATACAAATAACAGAATTTATTAACTTGCTACAACCTTTCATTGTTAACCTGTATTAATTTTCCTATCACACAAATCTGTCACCATTACTTTAAATTTTTGCTATATTCATTTTCTTTTTCTTCTTTTTGCATCTCTTAGACAAATTATTTGTCAAACTCTGCAACTCGTCTTTATTCTCCGCTAACATTACCATGTCATCTACATACATATTCTCTACATACATACATATTCTCCGCTAACATTACCATGTCATCTACATACATATTCTCTACATACATACATATTCTCCGCTAACATTACCATGCCATCTACTTACATATTATCTACAAACATACATATTATCCGCTAACATTACCATGTCATCTACATACATATTCTCTACATACACACATATTCTCCGCTAACATTACCATGTCATCTACATACATATTCTCTACATACATACATATTCTCCGCTAACATTAACATTAACATTCTGGAACTGTTTTCTGTGGAGCTACGCATGAAGGATAATCAGGATACTTTCACTGGAAAGTTCGAGTCGTTCCTTTACACGAGAAGTCCCCAAGGCGCCCACGGAACGCCTCACCGGTACTAAACGGAGCCGAAAAATAAATCGTAATCATCATGATTTCACATTAGCATGCGAAATATATCATCACATTTTTACCTGCTTATAAATTTTTTAGAAAACATCAACCATCTTTGCATGGACTTATAAGGAAGAAAAAAAGTAGATGCTGTCTTTATCGCATTGGCAAGATTCAATCAGGAAATTTAGAAGTTGGTTGAATATTAAGACGTTCTTGAAGTGATTCACAATATTATAATAATAGATTGACAAGTAAGCACTTCTTAAGGGCGCTTTAAATCGGGTATTTATCGTTTTATTATTGAAACATAAAATACATTGAAAAAATATAATTAGTTGAATACAAAGATAAGAAGGTGGTAGCTGCAACCATTACATTCGGTACTTCCACGCATCGACGCCATTGAAATAAAAGGTTTTGGTGTATATCAATAATTTATTATACAAATGTAAATTCCCACAATTTTGCAGTCAATTGTATTTCGTCAATACGTTATAATGTAAAAAAAAATAATATTAATCGTTTCTACAAATAAATTTCCGTATGTTTCCAAAGTCTTTAAAATAATCAAATACGTTTGATTCAAAACGTTGACTGTAGAATCGAATTTATTTTTCATGGTCCTGAAAACTGAAAAATAATGCACATGTTTCTTCAAATCTAAAAAACTACCTTGAGTGGAATATAATAAAATAAATATATGAAAAAGTATATACCATATATGATTCTTTTTTCTGAAACAAGAAACAAAAATAAATTTATTACACTTCTTGACCTATTTTATGAATTAATATTGTTGAGAAAATATGTCATTTTACTCATCTTGTTTTTTTTTAAACAGGACGAGACCCTTTGACGACGATTGGAGCCAGATTTTGGGGTATCGTACGAATAAATAAATGAATTAAGAATATATGCCTGATAAAAACGACAATGGCCGCTGTAATTTCGTTTTACTGAGGTTTTCATCAAGCGTACGATATTTTTACAGTTGTCTACAGTAAGACACTGTAGCTAAGACACACGAAGTATACCCGTAACAAGCTAAGGTCCACATATGAGTACATAAGTCACACTAAATAACATTATTTTTTATTTTTAGTGTACTGTTTTTCATGTCAGTCAAATAAATATTATTTTCCGAGTGATTTTTTGTTTCTCCATATAATATTGATTTAATATATTTAGAACATAGAACAATAAATGACTTTGTTGTTCCAATAATAACATTAATCCCCGCTACACATGATACTACTTCCTATTCCGAGGCTCTCTTCAGGCGAAAGGTTCATTATTCGGCATAGAAGGTAGCAACATGAGGAGCGGGAAATGTATTTAGGATTTAACAACATTCATTCCATGTTTCTCTTCATATATCTCATCTACTTCACATCAGACTCTGTAAATCCTCCTCATTCTCCGCTTACACTACCATGTCATCAGCATACAGTTATTCGCATGTATTCCCATTGAACATTTGTATGCCACCCATTGGCCTCTGTAGTTTCTTCATAAATGAATCTATATAAATGTTTGTCATGTTCATTGTGTGATAAATGCTGAGCGTCGTGGTCCTCTACTTTGTCTCAAACTTAGCGCATCATCTGTCTCGAGCTTGGCGCATCACCAGTCTACATCCCTCCCGGCCCGGGGCCATGTTTAATGCAGCGCTTTAAGAGGATACTGTTAACTCCTTTATTTGATCCGTCCATAACATATTATATGACCCCTTCCTTTTGATCGCCTTCCCTCAACTGCCCCAATGATCACCAACGTCTTCAAACTTTTATCATTCTTTCAACAGTTTCAACATACCCAACGCAAATAATGATCATTTGTTTAAATATTGTCGAAAGTCTTTCGGTAATCTCCATTTTTTTTCGATAGGGATATCGGCTTTGTGGTCCATGCAAATCGAAGCATCCATCTCTAGCACAACATCTCGAAGTCATCTACCATAATCTCCCTTTGCTTCTCATCGTATATGTTTCCACTTCACACAGTGCAATGGAGAATACTAGATAATTAAAAATACGAATTTTGGTTCTTCTCGGTATTAACCGGTAATGTCTAAATATTATTTATAGTTAAGGCATTAACATTGTAAAGGTTTAACGACATTGTAATTTATTTAACCAAACACTGTTTATTCCTCTTTATATAACGGTATAACCCTACCGGTTTCAAGGTGTTCCCCTCATCATCAGGAGAGCACAAACAAGAGTCTTGTTTGTGATCCCTGATGATGAGGTGAAAACCTTGAAACCGGTAGGGTTATACCATTACATAAAGTGGAATAAACAGTGTTTAATGGAACAAATTAGAAATATAAATATTATATCTCCTAAATATCATAAGCCCTCCGCAATTCGCCTCAAGTGTCAAGTTAATACACCTCATGATAAAGAAGAAGGATATTTCTACTCAATAAGCCCTCCGCAATTCGCCTCAAGTGTCAAGTTCATACACCTCATGATAAAGAAGAAGGATATTTCTACTCAATAAGCCCTCCGCAATTCGCCTCAAGTGTCAAGTTAATACACCTCATGATAAAGAAGAAGGATATTTCTACTCAATATGAAAGTTCATAAATTAGCGTTAACTCAAAATAGATAAAAAAAATCGTTGATTTATTTATACATATGACACAATCTTCCTTACACAACGTTTGAGTGCGAATCGCGAATAGAATCACATATTGATTATACTTGCAATCAAGTTGTTTTTATAAGATTTCACTGCTTATCTTAAAAACTGATTTTTATCCAAATATTAGTAATTAATATTTCATTTACGAATATATATTATATATTCTTAAGTAAAAAAACAAACAAATGACTAATCTCCATCAATAATCATAGAACTAAATCGGATAAAAATCGTTTAAGGATAAGGAAAGGAAGCGAAGGAAAATTAGAACGAAAGGATATTCCGAGTAATGTAATAATAATTCAATTAACTTTCAAACGTAAATAAGGATGGTGCACACCTGATAAATCTTGGAAGCTCGTTCCACAGTTGCGCCAAGTGAATCACAAATATATTATACTATTTTTAAAGTATGAGCATGTGTCAAGAATTTTGTAACTTTTTTATTAAACAAAGTAATATATTGTACAAACATTTGTCAAGGCTATAAGTACCTATATACAAATTTATTACTTAACTAATCTTAATTATATGCTATAATTTATGAACTTACTTAATCTTATTTTCCTACATGTCATTTTATTTTTATTTTTTTCAATCTTAATATACGATTTCTTAGAAATACACCTGCATACTACTTATAACTAGATAACAATTCTTAAAACTAATTATTTAGCAAGAACAAGTCCACTCGTTCAGGCTACTTGTATTCCATCACATTCACTCAGACATTGGTCGTCCCAGCCAATACTGTAGGTGGACTAGTCAAAAATTTAAAATCAGACAATAAAAAACCGTATTATTTTCACCGTACGATCTCCTCATGTACATTTTAGTAATAAATTTATACTATTTTACTAACAAAGCATCTGGAACAACCACTCACTATTCTATGATGAACGAAAGGAGAGAACATCGAGCCCAGTGGGGGAATTTTGCCTGTATAAACCTAGTCACCTGGATCTAAAATGCCCTGGAGAGCCTGGAAAGATATTGACAGGCTCCGATAAGGAATTGGAAGAACCAAGGATAACATGTCAAATTGGGGCATATTGCATGATGGGTCGACTATTTGTATCTGCAGTGAAGAGCGGTCCATGCGACACTTTCTGCAGTTTCCAATTAGCCCGGTTTTTTGCACCAAAGAGGACGTGATTCGTGGAATATCCAGTGATGTTTTGGTGAAATAATTATTGTGGAAATAGTATATTGCATTTGACACAAAAATAAGATGAATTAAATAAATTTTCCATTTTTTGTATCCATCCATCATGTGTAGTTCATGACTAAGCATTGTTAGTCCACTAATAGTCCTTGACGAATCCTCTTCAAACTTCCCTGCCCTCCGCGGTTCGAAGACCAGTTGTTAAGGGTAGTATTGTTGCGTCTCTCACTTGGTCAATCCAATGCATTGGGATTCTTCCTCTATGAGTCGTCCTTCCATGGTTCCAGTGACCATAGTTTAGATCTCTTTGGCCACGAGCAATGTTTGATATACTAAAATACTTGGAGGACTCGCCGTAGGTATATCGTCGACAATCTCTCGGTGATTCTCAGTTCTATTGAAATGGAGGCATTAGTTCGTTTTGCCGTCCATGGAATTTGTATCATCCTTCTCCAGCACCACATTTCAAATGCATCTATTCTACGTCCCTCAATTGCTATGAGTCCATGCATCCGCACCGTACATAAAATTGCGTAGAGAAGAGGCTTAACCAGGCGCATTTTCGTCGTGTTGTATATGTTTCTGTTCTTCTATAACTTTTTCAGCTTTGACATCGCGTTCTTCGTTCATAATAATTATTCTTTTCATCTCAACTTTATATTCTTTATTGTTGGTTAATAAATACACAAATCTTATAAAAATAATTTGTTCCACTTACAAAACTCAGACATAGCTGTAAAGATAAACAAGCAAAATAAATCATGAATTATTAAGAATCACAACGCTCACGATAATCCGATGTTATTAACACTAATATTTGACCTAAATTAACCGCTAGTGTTAATAAATCTTTTATTTATATAAGCTTAATTCGCTTTTAATGCAGCCTAAAAACTGCTGAGAGAGTGTCAGAATTATATGCAAATAGAAAACAAGAGCAAAAACCTAGACACTCAGAGCTTTTAAGTACATACGAGTATTTCTCGAATAACTCAAGCATCTTTGGGGCGGACAAAAAACTGAACCGGTAGACTCCCACTGGTCTTAGGCATATGCAAAAAAAATGGACGTAAGGAGTTACCTACGCAATAGTTCACGTATAAATTATTTCATTTACATTATTTTATTGGTAAGTTTGAATTGGTTTTCTTTAAGTCTTTTCCATACAGATATAAAATCATGAAAGCCAGCAATCAGTAGATAGCCAAGATACTCTCAGAACAATATTTTATCAAATCATACATATATTTTTAACAAAAAAATAACAAAACAATAGTTAAACAATAAAAAATATTAGTATTTTTTTTATATTCACACGTACAGCCTAGCGAGATTAATATTATTTAGGTAATTTCTTAACAAGTGTTAGATTGTATTTGATTATATCATCATCATCATTGTCAAACAGGGTCGATTCACTGCTGGATTAAGGTCTCGCCAAGTTGACTTCAAATAGTTCGGTTTTTTGCTCGTTGATGCCATGTGATGCTGCCGTGCTGATTTCATATATCCAGCGTACCTTTGGTCTTCTTTTGGGCCTCTTTATACCTCTTGGGTACCATTGGATTATCTTGAATGTCCATCGGGAGTCTGACATTCTGGCTACGTGTCCTGTCCATTTGATTATATACGTTATACAATATTATATTATATTGTATTAAACTTTCTTTGCGTATAGCACCTGGCAGATATTTTAATATGTAGTAATCTGTTCCAACCATACAAAAAAGTGTAAAACAAGTGAAGAATAGACTGTAACCCTTTAAAAAAATCTGGGTACCAACAAGAATCGAATCCGCAACCCTCCGGGTCGGAAGACAGGCGTCTTATCAAATAAACCATCTAGGTCCCTATACGTTATTTTATAGAAAGAATGATGCACAATGTGAGAAGCATGAGAAATTATATGAATAACATGATATAAAAATATTGAAGAGATAATAATAATCCGTGGATGGAAAAGTGATAGGTTGGCAAAAATGAAGGTGGAATTATTACAAAGGTTTTACGTTTTGTATTATATTGCACTATCGTTGTATAATATACTTAGTTAGGTCTAAAAATTTCCGGCCCAATGAGATAAAAGAGGTGAAAGCGATAACATCGCCCTGCATTTCAGTACATTCTAAGAACGATGAATATATTATTCAATATTACTGAAAAAAAAAACTACTTTTTTATTATCAAAAAAGTGTAACACAACGGAGATCACTTCTTTGTCACTTTTATTTTCTTTCCACGCAAATCGGATTTTAGTTTTGAAAATAAAACTCAAGAAGGGCCAAGTCGGGACTATAGATTGGGAGGGCGCGTGATTTAATTCTTAGAAACCGCAGTGTTCAACGGGAGCTTTTGTGGCAACAAAGGTGTGCACTGGCACATTGTCGTGCAATAATCTCACGACTCATGAAAGCTTCTAAATACAAGTAAGAGTTGTATGAACAGGTATCTGTCAATCAATACACGATCTATCTTGTTCAGACCGGAAACTTGGTACCAAATTGGTTGAGCACTACCTGATGGCTTTATTGCCGGATGACAATTTCATCTAATCTCCCAAATATCTAAAGGATTGTATGTGAAAATCTAATTAGGACCTAACTCACAGATCATCTTCGTGCGTATTGGTAATATTGGATCAATCGGCAGAGCACATTATGTGGTACTGCGATGAAATCGAGTTAGTTATTTCCGAAGGAAACACCACTTACCCTTAAATCGGTTCATCTTCGGACCGAGTGGCTACCTCAAACTAGTGGCGTCAAAGGATAGTTTCGTTGCATTTGAAATTTTCTGTGAAAGTACTGGCAACTTCCTGAGCTGTTTGAACGCCAGGCTCTAAGCCACTTTAAAAGATTAAGAAAAAATTGCGCTGCAAATCCTTTCACTTTTCCCGTGATGTCGAACCATCAGTCCGTTGTCACCACTATTATTTTCACACTCAGGAGTGTCGCCACCGGAGAAGTGCCTTTAGGCAGTTCCTTTGTCGTAACTATATGAAGGTGTGCTCATAAAAAAAAAAGATTTCGATCTTCTAATGTATTGTAGATCGCGCTGGATGGGGATTTATTTTGTCCCCCATAACAGCGTGGGTGGAAGTGGGATCGAACTGAACTGATAATATTGCTATAGCATATAAAAAGGAACTGATAATATTGCTATAGCATATAAAAAGGAACTGATAATATTGCTATAGCATATTAACGTTGTTATAAACTTAACTAGAATGGTTCACTTTAACTACAATATAAACCCCCAGGTGGTAGTTAAACTTTCTACCGTCTAGAACAAGATGGTATTTTTTTCCTAAACTAACAGGGATAAAGTTTGGTATTGTTTTATATAACATATGCATGCAAAAATAAAACATTGCATTCAGTGACTAAAGCTCTCAATATACGTACGTACGTGAGAATGAAAAAGGATTCATGAAGAAGAAAAAAGCCTCGTATGTCCGGACCAATAGCGCCAAATGTGAACGAGATTGATGGATATCTCATTACCCGGGCCGAATGACATGCGCTCTTGGGCCCCGCGCCATCCGCGCCTCGCCCCGGGCGAAAGGCGCTAATGCGACTAATTGTGTGAGAGAGAAGAAGGAACGGCACGGAATGCAGGGCCGTCACATCTCTACACTTCAAGCAAAGGGTGCATGAGGTGCCAATTAATAAAAAAAAAAAAGTTGCACTACTTTTACACCGCTGTTTTAATGGGATGCCTCTATTGTTATTTTTTTTAACCACTTCGCACGGATTTCTCCTGTAACACAAAGAGGATCTGCTTCTAGCGTTAGCTAATTCGTTAGGAAGAATATCAGCCGGGATTTTTCTCATACTGCTAGGCGGTACCGAGAATATATCAACAGTGTCCTTCAGTTGGTTCAATATATCTATACCAAGCGCGTGACTAAGTGTTTAGCCATGATATTCGTCCTATAAGTTGGTACTTAGAACATAGGGTTATTCTTTGCACGGCTATATTTATTAGATACATATAAACTTAGTGCTTCTAGAATCGCGGGACAGTTCAAGCAGCCTTGAAAAACCTTAAGTAGGAATATCGCAATGCCTTCTTGTTTCGAGGCTTCTATAGTTACACACCGTAAGAAGTTCGGCATGGTGAGCATATTTTGGATAGTTGCCCTTTGTTCTGTACCATAGATATCCGAGGATTTTTTTTGTATTTCTTCTATATTGTTTTTATATTTGAGCTGATGAGGAGCCCAAACTGTAGATGCATATCCCAATTTGGTTCTAATTAGATAATTATATAAGTTTCGAAAGATATCGGTACTGTTAAATTCTCTTGATATTCTCCTTATAAAACTGAGTAGTTTGTAATAGTCCGATATCAAACACGAGACATGGTTAACGAACGTGAGTCCACCATCAAAGGTTACGCCTAAATCTTTGAATTCAGAAAATTTGTTTAATGCCACTCCCTGTATAGTATACTCGTACTGATGGTGTATTGGTAAAAACGATCGACTATAAGATACACAGACACATTTATTAATGTTGAACAAGAGATGATTTTGCTCACTCCAGGAGACTAGGGAGTGTAGATCCTGTTGTAACTGTGCACAGTCGTGAGGTGAGTTAATATTTTTGAAAAATTTAAAGTCGTCAGCGAACAATAAACATGTCGAATGACTTATGGAATTTTGAATATCGTCTATGAATATGAGGAATAGCAGGAGACCTAAATTAGATCCTTGTGGTATACCAGAACTTGCGATGAATTCCACAGAAGACTTGTTCCGGATTGTTATGTACTGAGATCTTTTTTTTATCTATGATGCAAATAATCCAATTAGATTGTTATAGATATGGCTGGCGTACTAATTACCTTTCATTGTTTCAAAATTTCATTTACTTGGACCAAGCATATATAATATTTCGTCCTTAACCACGACTCTCACTTATCATATATTTACATTATATGTTACATTTGTTTAGTCAGTCTTCCATCATCACCCGTTGAAATGTCCAAACTGTTTCAATCCACTAAATATTCCAGTATTTATCTCGTGCAGCTTTAGGAAGCACTTAAAGACACCTCTTTTTTTAAGGTATTTTTAAAATTTGTGATAATATATCAACACTACACAACATTTAAATTTGAATGTTTTACTATCATCTATCGGAAGACCTATAAGGTTTCTTTTAGTTCGTTTTCCCGTGATAAGTTTGCTACGGTTTTGAAACCAAATATGTTTTTCTAAACATATGCAGTTTGGAGAAGTATCTAATATAATGGGCGAAGCCACTACCTTCTTATATTTACACTCAATTAACTTTTTTTTTTTAATATTTATAATATATAATAATGGCGGGTTCGAATCGAGCTAGAGCGAAAAATGAGTGTGTTCTTTGAACGGCGCTATATAAATAATTAACTTATTATTAATAATTAAAATATTCAATCGAAAGCGCTGTTTTTTCTTTATAAAATGCTGCTTTCAAACGCTACTACTGATAGGCCTTAAAGATACGTATGAACATTATGGAAGAGAAAGTTAGTCATCATTTACGTGAAGTAGGATGTTGACGCGTTTCCTTGGTCCAACTTCTTAGCTTCCTTCGATATCTACGAGTATATCCATCCATTGACCCATCGTCTCTGGTGGTCGTTATTGTTTACATATAAATTAGCACTGAACATATTATAACACATATAAAGTAGCATCGAAAAATTTTCAACGTCTTTCCGATCATGGACTTGCGCTATGCTTAAACAAAGATTGTTTATTAGCCTTCCCAGTCACCGCTCTTCTTTTTATACGTCGTTCTTTACTATCCACGCAGTGAGACTCTGGAACCAGTTACAAACCAATGTTAGACTCGCTCCATCCTTGGAATGTTTTAAGAAACGACTGTTAAAGCTCATAATTTCTAGTCAGCAATATAACGTGTTTCATTTCAGATTTTTCTTTCCTCTCCACCATCCCTTGTTTATAATGATTGACGATATTTAATTTTTACTTTTTTTAAGCACATGTTCATAAAGCTCATAAAGATGAATAATCATTTGAATATTTTTTGCGGCCATATAACATAACTTCCTTTATTTAGTTTTGACTGGTAATAAGGCCACTAGACTGTTTTTACAATGAAGTGTTCAATAAATAAATATATAATTAGTACTGGATGTGATTGTGGGTATATACAGGAACATAACAGCCCATCCGTGTTGGAGGTACGATGAAATCAATATTAAATTAATGCCGGGAGGAAATTAATTATTTCCACAAAAAGAGGCAGCCCATCCCCTAGCTTAGGTCCTGACTGGAAGAATGTCGATTCGGCATGACTTTTTTTGCATGATGTGGCATATAGCACAGAAAAAAATAATTTGGACATTTGTATTCTGTCAATACATACGGGGATGAAGTTAAGAGAAAGGTGTTGATGGTAATAAAACGCAGGCGACGATTAAATGTGGGGCTATCAGGACATTTTTGACAGTCCAATGTTGGAGATATTTAAAGTAAAGGACAATAAAGGAAAATAAAAACAAAAGTATGTGAATGAAGAAGAAATTTGAATTGATATAGTGATAGTATTCTTCCTTTTTTCACAGTGTCTTTTAGTATTGACAAAACATAAAGAATAACTTCGTGCGAGAGACAAATTATAATTGTCATTTTTTCTATCAATAACAACATTTATGATTATAAGTTTATGATTGAGGAAAGTATATAGTACATAACCCCTTGATATAAATAATGAATCTGTTGAACAAGTCCAAAACTATAAATATCTGGAATGCTGGATGAATGGTTATTGGGACCAGGTTCAAGAGATCAAAGGAAGAGTGGAGATGGTACTTAGTATTTCAATCTTGACTTACTTTTAATAAAAGTATTTTTTTTATTTTATTATTATTATTATTAGTATATTGTACATACATAAGAACATAAAGAAATATATACAAAAGAAATGCATAATTATAAGAAACGTGGTATTGAAAACAGGATATTATATGTTCAGAATCTAACAAACTAGACAATAGGCTGTATATTGCTGGCACGGTGAATTGCCCAACTAATTATTCTAAATGCATTACATTCAAAATTTTCACTCGGTTTCATTACTTTTTTAGCATAATCTCGATTGATTCTATAGGGTCAAAATGATAATTTATTTGAAAACATAACTAAACGATATTAATTAATACGGGCATGTGTTTTACATTATCCTTTCCATGAACTAGTATAACACAAAAATCAGATTATAAAATAAAATTGAACAAACTCACATCATTTAAACACACGTTTTGGTTCACACTTGATCGAAGATAAAATACCAAAATAATCTATTGCATAATTTTCCTAATGCCGTAACATCGAAAATAGCACAAAGCATAATTTGACCGTGAAGTAAAAATTAAACTAAACATGTATGCAGAAATTTCTGCGTAACGTGAGTACATATTCCAATTATGTAACGCACGCTATCGAAGTGAAACAAGTCGGCAATTATAAGGCACATAACATACATAGGTACTTGCAATAATAAATTAGGTTGTTGTATTCTTTCACAGAACAAATGATAACACATTTACACAAAAAGTCCTAAAAGAGTTAAAAATATGTTATAAGTTTTGTTCCACAGATTGTCCCAAAATGTATCGTTCCATTTGTTTTTATTATAACTTTTAATATAAAGGGAATAAAAACGACAAATGGTAATTTAATTCAATAAGTTTTTTATTATCATGTTTTGAAAATAACATCACGCAAGTGTCCACCGTTAGAGCGCTGACAACTTCGAGCCCTTACAAAGACATGATTCATGACTCTACCAATAGTTTCTCGTGGTATAGCGGATATTTCATCTTGAATGTTTTGCTTGAGGTCACGCAGAGTTGTCGGCTTGTTGGCGTACACTTTCGACTTTAAATAACCCCAAAGATAAAAGTCCGGAGAAGTCAAATCCGGTGAACGCGCCGGCCAAATTATATTTCCTTTTTTCGAGATTATGCGGTTCGGGAAAACTCTCCTCAATGCTTCCATTGTCTCCCTACATGTGTGGACCGTGGCACCGTCCTGCTGGAACCACATGTTCTGTAGGCCTAGTCTATTCAGCTCGGGTACCAAAAAATTATGTATCATTGCTATATAGCGGTCACCATTAACTGATACTGCATTTCCATGCTCATCTTCGAAAAAATATGGCCCTATGATGTATTCGGACGTCATACCACACCAAACTGTTACCTTACGCGGCTTCAATGGCCTAGTATGAATTTCTTTAGGGTTTCTCGTTCCCCAAAACCTGCAATTTTGCTTGTTGATCGAACCATTCAGCTCAAAGTGAGCTTCGTCTGTCATCAATAATTTTGAAGCGTCAAGCTCTAATAGTTTTTCACAGTATTTAAGACGTGTTTGAATATCAACTGGACTTAGTTCTTGAGCCACCTGTATCTTATAAGGGAACAAACGTAAATCATTTCGGAGTATTCTATGCAGGGACGATTTTGAGATACCCAAATGTGAGGATCGTCTTCTTAAAGATGTTTGTGGAGTTTCTTGCACACTTAAACTAACACGCTCAATGTTTTGCAAAGACCGACTTGTTCGGCTCCTCCCTGTATGCTTTCGATCAACAGTGGTTCCTGTCTGCTTAAATCGAGCCACTAACCGGCGAATGGTCTGGGCAGTAGGAGCCGATTCTTGATCATACTGCCTTCGAAATGCTCGTTGTGTTGCTACAATTGATTTGTTTTGGGCATAAATGCAAACTATTGTGGCACGCATCTCAGGAGTATAGCGTATCATTTTTTTTAAATGTTTATAATCTGAAAAGACAAGAAAAAAAAATCAAAATGAAAAAATTATTATAAAAACAAATGGAGTGATAAAATTTGGAACAACCTATACCAATGAACAAATTTGTGTCGTGGATTTCAACCCTCACATTTTAAGCAGCATTGTCGGTGCAAATGGTCTGGCGAATGACAAATTTGTTATGCTTCATTGACGTATTAGTATAAACCTTAGATTACTTTAATGTATTTAGTAGTGTTTGTATCGGAAAATAATCACCCCAAAAATAACTGATACTTGAATGATTGAACATTTTCTTACAAAATATTGGACGTAACTTGTGTTAATGACTTGTAATAATAAATCTAGAATTAGTATGCATGTAGCTTATGATAATAATAAAAACTCTCAGTTAGGTCACGATAACCTTACACGAACTTATGACCACACTGAGACTCTTTTTCTTGTTTTTTGGGTAGCATCGAAAATAGAACCCGAAGCCCTAGAGCGGAAGACAAGCGTATTACTAACTAGACCATAGGAGCCTTGAGGTGATATTACTAACTAGACCATAGGAACCTTGAGGTGATATTACTAACTAGACCATAGGAGCCTTGAGGTGATATTACTAACTAGACCATAGGAGTCTTGAGGTGATATTACTAACTAGACCATAGGAGCCTTGAGGTGATATTACTAACTAGACCATAGGAGCCTTGAGGTGATATTACTAACTAGACCATAGGAGCCTTGAGGTGATATTACTAACTAGACCATAGGAGCCTTGAGGTGATATTACGACAAACAAGAGCTTATTAATTAATGTATTGTTATTATTCGTAAATTATGTATTCTACCCCACAAAAACGATGACTAGAGGAAATGCCAATCCAAAGGAAAGAAAGGAGTGTAAATATATTAGGGAAACTATAGTAGTAAAGATTTAAGGAATTTGGTCAATAAATTCCGGTATATAACTGTAAATAAGTCAAGAATGAAATTAAATTAGGTGGGACATATTGAACGCTCAGGAGATATTGACACTAAAGCAAATATCATATGCGGGCTACATGAAACTAAAAAAACGTAATCAAGGCTTTCCTATCTTATCTCACACGCGTGTGGAAGCCTCTCTTTAAAAAAGATTTTATACAGGTAGCTTCAGATTGAGCCCTATTAACATACTCCTATATAAAATAAAGTGGTAAGAAAAATCAGCAGATGGTTGTATAGGACTCCCTTGGCCTACTTAGAGAACCCTGAATAGACCCCAAGTAGAGACGACTAAATGCAAGGTAATCGTGCAGATATAGGTTTTCTTCAACGAAAGAAGTAGTGCATATGATTGTGTGATGGAATATAATTCACGACACTAATTATTCTGAACATTGGGACTACACGCTCAAGGCAAACTCTGATTGATGCCCATCATAGGAGGAACCTTTGTTGACTTTTATTGGAAACACTTGGCATAGTTTATAATTCCTTAATTTATTTCAGTGTTCCGACTATCAATCTTACCACGTGTTTCCAGTATGAGGTAACAGAGTCGGTCTATCATTCAAATACAGGTCCTGCCCAGAGCATGTAGTCCCGATATTTGGAAATACTAGCATGTGTCGCGAGTCCTGTACTATATAACTCCACAATCACATTCAGTGCTACTTTCGTTCAAGAAACCCCCATCTTTGCATGGAGTATATTCAGTGATCTCAAAATATTTGATAATTTATGGTTCAGACACAGAAATGAACGTTTTTGCATATTATAGAAACTATTTGATAAGATAAGTTTCTTTTGCGGGACTGCAGCCTTTATTCAACATATACAATATATTCTTATAAGTGCATCTTGAGACGAATCGCTCGGCGCAGAAATTTCTCTTGTACTAAGTATTCACCTTAATGGTTTAATTGGAGTGTTCTAGATGACGGAATAAGAACTGTACGCTAGTGACGTTACGATATTTTTTCAGTACATTATAACAGTTAAGCGGATCGGCACGTACGATCTAAAACAACATGTCAGCCGTCACAAGTCATAAAACTCTTGATCGCATCATCATCGCAAAGCTACTTGATTCGATTAATGCGCACGCTATTTGATCAAGATGTAACAACTGGATTTTATGAATATCACGGCTCTGCATATTCAAGTGACCACATTTTGACAATTCACACTTAACTTACAAATACAATTGTGGAATTAATAGGTAATATCTAATGATCAAGTATGATTATCCAAAATAAAGATTACATTATCCAAAATCAAGATTACATTATCCAAAATTAAGATTAAATTATCCAAAATTAAGATTACATTATCCAAAATTAAGATTACATTATCCAAAATCAAGATTATACTATCAACGCGACTTTATTTTTATACTTATCAACATTTTAAACCTATCAATTTTAAAATTGAAATTTTAAAATTATGATAAAACTTATATAAGCTTGAATTAAGATATTTTTACCCAGTGCAATGACTTATAAAGAGTTATTCCATGAAGAGCTCTTTTTGATGCAATCAACGAATGAAATAAAAAATTTCATAAATAAAAATTGTATTGAATGTACGATCATGTCTAGCGTGCATTAGCTCATCGTCAATGGTTTTGAGCTTTTTTTAGTAAGAAGATAAAATAAGTATTTATCATAATTTCTTGATTGCATTCCTTAAGTCATCACGTAATAAGCGTTTTTTTTTGTTACTAGAATTAGTTTTCATTACATCAACGAGCATAAAGTGTTTATTTCTTTGAGTAGTGTTTAAATACATAAGTCATTCGTTCGTATTGTACACTTCAACTTATCATAATCGCTGATACATATTAAAGAGCATGGCCAGAAGACAACATGTTGTGCGGCTCAATTAATTGAGCCTTCGAGTTACTACTCGAGTAAGGACGAAGCCCCGAGTCCATCATCAAACATAGTGGCAATACTACTGCACGTAAAAACACAACAGCACTCGCACACATCTAGCGCACCTTTATAGTGAACAGACACTCTTTAACCAGACTGGGATTCTTATTAATATTTTTCTTTGGTAGCATTTGGAACCGAACTCGAACTCTCCGGGTGGAAGTCAAGTGTTTTACCAACAATACCGCGAAAGTTGTCTCAAAATAGAAGTGTAGCGGGATGTTAAGCGGTAGTACCTCATATATGGTACTGGTTAGTCTTAGATCGCCTAGAAAATACTCAGTTTCTGGTCCGCTGATATCTCAATCTTTGACTCCAAGTAGCTGTCGTCAGTGAACGGCGGCCACATCCCAGAAACTGCGTGTGCTAAACTTGATGGAAGGGCATATAGGCTGGTCACTTCTGCTTCTGAGTTTTACTTATAATATATCCTAATCCTTCAAACTCCTAGCCGCATTCGTATATCCCAAACACATTTATACATCACTCATGTGGGCCTTGTTTCTCAGCATTGAGCTCACGACAAAGAAGTTAATAACATGAAAAAATGTTAAGAAAAATATTGAAAGGTTTACCGTTAGTAAAATAAGAAGAGTTGGTCACCATAACGATCATTTTCACCTGAGATGGGATCTACCCGCAGAGATCGATTGTAAAACGTCACGATATGGGAGCAGTCAGAGCCCATGTGATGGCAAATGAATCATTTTACGAGCACCATAAATGTCTGATATTCATATCTTTATCGAGACCCTGCATGACATATTGTTTATTACATTGGAAAGGGTCGACATTATTAAAATGACAATGAATAAAAAAAAATTCCATATCCACATGAAAATAACTAAAAAGACTCTTAAAAATACTGTAGAAATTCGTGCTTTAAAATAATACATGGCGTTATAAAACAGATAACGTAATGAGTTGATTAGTAATGAAGATTAACTTAAGGCTGGTGTGATAAGTAAGAGGAAGAAGAGCACTCTAAAATGGTTTAGGCACGTGGAAAAAAAGAATGAAGATTGACTAATAAAACAAATATATAGTACAGTTCAAATGTGAGTGGAACGCGAGGAAAACCAAGTAGAATAGTGTTGGATCTACATGATGGATATTTTGAAAGAAAAAGGAGTAAGAGAAATTGTATGAGTTTTATGAGAAAGTGTATGGAGTGGAAGATACGAAATACGTGTTTGGAAATAAGAGTCTGGCGCATTGTCCTCTTTGCCTACCTCAACAGGGAAACGGTACAATAGTATGAGTGTATTTGAAATAACCCGGTAGTGTTGCCAATACGTTCAATGAAGAACCGTGAGTTTCGTGCCTACTCCAGAAGTTCTTATCCCGAAGGTTCGCTTTCTGTGGTCGAAGAAAATAGAGTATCCCGGTCACGATCTTCAATATTTTCGAAAAAATTATTCGGATACATTGAAAGGTACCATATGAAAAAACCTTTTGATAGATAAAGAATCCTTTTTATGTAATTCCTGCGTAAACAAAATGAAGGTGTCAGTATTCTTTTTTACTATCATAAAAAGGACGTATTTCTACTTTCAGGATATAAAGATGGAGTAATCATAAAAAAGGACAATGTACAAAAGAACATTAAAGACACAGCGTGATATGTGCGAGTATGTATGAATGTAGCTAGTTAATAAAAAAATATCAAAGAAATTAAATTAGCCATCAACAATCAGTAAAAAATATCAACTAATTTTTTCATGTTCATATGATCTTAATAAGATATGTGTTATGTACATATAGAACGATCTATTCTCTACGCTATGTGTCGGAGAGGTTTTCCTTAGGAGAGGAGTAGAATTTTGAGGTCGATTTCTTCATCTACTAAATTGATTGTTCCAAATATGTCCATTAGAATGGGGTTTTATGATAAAGCTTTCCCCTTTGTTGGTTCTGTGATGTGAATAGTCGACTTCTTAGTGTTAGACATATGGGAGGCGTGTGCAGCTTTAGTAAGTATTTGGTTCAACCCTTTTTGGGAGTCTTATCAAAAATAATAATTGTATATGAACATCATGTACACCTAAAGTTGAGTATGTCACTATTACACATCGGAAGATCTATGAAGCTGAATGTGTCACTATTACATATCGGAAGATCTACTAAGCTCAATGTGTCACTATTACATATCGGGAGATCTACAAAGCTGAATGTGTCACTATTACATATCGGAAGATCTACAAAGCTAAATGTGTCACTATTACAAATCGAAAAATCTACAAAGCTAAATGTGTCACTATTACATATCGGAAGATCTATAAAGGTTTCAATATACTTTGTATTCCTTGGTAAATTTTCTGCAGTTTATAACAAATATATTTTACTACACATTTGTTGAAATAGGGAAGTACCTAATAAAGTGGTCAAATGAACCAAATTTCTACCCTTAGACTAAACTAGTTAGATATTCCTTGAGGAGCGTCTACTCTTCAAATTGTGACGTATAAATTATTATTTGAATCGATAAAATAATTTGCAATATTTATTTTTTGTAACACTCAACTTATCACTTCGGTATTAGTGAAGTTAACGGTGATTGGTTTAGTAGGACATTTAAATTTAAAAAAAGTCATCGAATCAACACAGTGAACGAATCTTTTAGAACAGGGGTAGCAAACTTTTTTATTTCGCGTGCCGAAACCGACATTGGGTTAAGGTTCGCTGGCCGCACGTATATTTAAAAAAAATTAATAGTTGAATGCCTGAAAACGAGGTTACGTGCTCCAAAGTCCAGCATTTTACTACAGGGGGGCCCATGAAAGGCTAAAAGACGTACATCGCTGTACTGCGGATACTGCCATCGTCACCCTGGCAATGTGCGCAGTAATTTCATCCTGTTAGAACCATACCTCCTGATTATCTCCGACAGCTGGGCGTAAAAAAAATCAAATATTGTCTTATACAGGGTCCCGTTGTTTCTATCTGGCTGACCTTCCTCATTTTCAAAGAAATAGGTGCCGATAACTCTTTCAGCCATAACACCGCACCAAACTGTGCATTTTTGGTGATACAATTGATGCTGATGTAATTCCCTGGGATTTTCAGTATCCTTAAATCTACAGTTTTGTTTGTTGATGTACCCGTTTAAATGAAAATGGGCCTCATCACTAATTATCAAGTTGTTCAAAAGGTTGTTATTATCTCTGGTTAGATATTGAAATCAAATGCGTACTGCAGGTTCTGCTGAGTATCTTGGGGTAGTAAAGCTCTATAACCTGTAAAAAAATAAAATAAAAAAATATTGAAAATGAACAAGTCATAACTTTTTCAAACCCTTCAGTCTTTTAGTTTCACATGAAGTATAATATATCTAATATACCATCACCTTTTTCTTGCAACAAACAATAATCATTATTTTTAGAATTCACTGCATCAATATGAAATAAAATTTATATTTTTGGAAAGGTGATTAATATTATATATTGAAAAAAAATCATAGGGTGACTAAAAAAGTCCAACATTTAAATTTTTTTTATAATAAACATACATAACATATATCCATACCATCACGCCATCTCCCTGTCGGAGTAGGCAAAGAAGATAGACTTTTCTATCTCGACACACGTCATTATCCTTTCCTACATCCATACACCATCTCATACAACTTCTTCGATTTCTCAGATTTTCTGCGTTTTCTTCTTTCAGAATATAATTCACTTGATTTAACTATACTTTTCTTGGTTTTCCTCTCACACATAACTCACATTTATACTGCATATCTGTTTTGGTAGCCTTTTGTTCCACATGCCCAAACAATCGTATCGTGCTCTTCTTCCTCTTATTGAACACATCAGTCTTAAATTCATATTCATCCCTTATCACTTCATTTCGTATTATGTCATACACTGTCACTCTATGCATTCTTCTCAATGCACGCATTTCTACAACATTTATTCGGCTCCTATTCACGTCTACGTTTCACTCCCACACATCAAAGTTGACACTAAAGTACTATTGTAGACTATAATCTTAACAGATTTTGATACTGTCTGGTTCGAGGATATAATATGTTTTAATGTCACATTGACTTTGTTTTTTTTATCGCTACACGCCGTACGATATCCCTCGTAGCTCTTTCATCGTTTGAGAAAATACTACCCAATAAGCAGAATTCCTCAACTTACTCAAACCTTCAATTGTTCATCCATACGTCGTATTTATTTTTTCTTTCACACTTTTCTATCACCATTACTTTGAATTTTAGAATATTCATTATCAGATATTTCTCTTCGCATCTCGCATACAATTTACTAATTAAACTCTGCAATTCATCTTCACTCTCTTCTAACACAACCATATCATCTTCCAACTTCCAACACTACAGTAATCCACATACGTTCCCATTCGACATTTGTAAACTTTTTAGTTGACTGTCCGTGATTCGTTACTTTGTCAAAGGCCTAATTCACACGCCTAATCCTAGACAACATTTGTTCAGCTCACGGGCCACACAAACCCCCTGGCTGGCTACATGCGGACGGCAGGCCGCGAGTTGGCCACACTTGTCTGAGAACCATCCCGTCTACCCACTCATGTCGTGCTGCCAACAGGCTAAGTTACAAAGCAGGTCAGACTTGTCAGATGTCACCCTTCAATCAAACTCGGGGAACAAAAGAACATGGCGTTGGTTCTGCAGTTGTTGTTATTCGGGCGTTATTAAAAGGTTTGACCTTATGACGTTGTTTTAATTATGCGGAACACAATATGAAGACGTGAAAAATGATCTTATTTTTACGTGCGATGGTCGAAGTAGGGTGATTTATTATTCCTATTTTTAATATTTTCACGCTTTTACTAATTTTTAAGAAGCTTTCAAAAGGTCTAGGCTGATCTCATAACATCCCTCCGGCTGAGATACACCCTACCAATATAGGGCAAGTCAGGTCTCGAGGATATTAGATATTTTTCAGCCCACACTTACGTACATCTAAATTGAGAAAAAAACAGAAAATTGATACATGGCAGAAAAAAATTAAAAAGTAACCCCACAAATACCACCTCTGATTAACGTTCGAAACTCGAAATGTTTCCGGGCAACGTTCCTCAACGGATGACTTAATTAAAAAATATAATCTTTGGATTATTACCCTATAGATCATCTTGAACGAAATCATTTAATTTTTAGACATTTATATTATTTCCATGCATCAGGGATCGTTTCGGTTCCCCGTGGGTACACCCAAACTATTAAACTACCCAATTTATATCTGGCCATTAAGCTAGTTACATGGTCGCAAAAAACATTCACATGACTATTCATCCCCACGAAATCCATGAACACATACGTGAGCATACTACCAGAACACATACGTGAGCATACTATAAATTAAGAAATACTTAAGAATATGGTATTTGATTGAATCAACCATTTGAAGAAACTCTTTAATAGATTGTATGAATCATTGACAACAACAACAACAACGCTAGTGAAGGACAGAACCATGAGCATTCTCCGACAGAAAAGCTTGTACTTCAAATTGAGTAATAATTTATATAACATAAATAAATACTATAAGGAAAGAAGCGACAAGAGTTTTCACTTAAGAGTCACACTCTTAAAAGATGGGTCAGTTGTAAAATACGTATAGCAAAGGAAGAGAGTTTCAGATAGGACAGTGTCTTCCTCAAAAGGGTTGATAGAAAATAAATTAACTAAAAAATATTAAACATTAGTTATTCTATAAGCATTTTTAAGTAAATATGCGCGATCAGTGGTTTTCGATATTTTCAGTATCTTTCGTGTCATCAGTGATTCCAGAGCGGATATCGTCCTTGAAATAGAAGGCGCTTTTGGAAGGATCATGTGGACCGCATGGAGAATATAAGACTGGCAAGAATCGCTAAGACTGAAAACCCTAACAGCAGGAGATTACCATGAAGGCCGCCGAAAAGGTTGAAGGACAGTTGGAAGTCATCATCCCAGAACAGCCCACCGTCACAAACAGGTCATACAATCTAAACCAAGGAGAAGAAGAAGAATATCGTCCTTGGATACCAGTAGTAGTAAGTCTTCCAGAGCGGACACCATATTCAAGAATATGTAGTATCACCATTACGGATTTTTAAACCACGTTTGACACACGAAATCGCTTAATTGTATCGTCGCTATACACTGTATACATATCTTGTTTTAGTTTGAGTCACATTTTTTTCATTATGGTAATAAAAACGCATCAAGCAACAATAACAATATTTTGTTATATCTTTAAAATGACACTAAAAAATCGTTCAAATAATTTTGATAAACGATGACCGAAAAATATCGCTTTAACTATTACCTTTTACAATAATATACATTCAACACATTTGAAATGAAGTAAAGAATTTGAAGTGAAGATTTTGTTCCAACGACATATAATATATCCGAGAAATACGATGATACCATCCGGACTACATAGTACACAAAAAAACGTCCTTAACCTTGAACATATTTCTGAAATCGTATTTTGTCCAATATAATGAATTAAGATAAAGTAATAGAATGAATTAAGATAAGTATTATTTATCTTAATTAATTCTATTACTATTAAGAGAAAGTATTATTCTTATTACTAATCATATTACTAATTAAGATAAATGTATTATATTATTCTTATTACTAATTAAGATAAAGTATTATTCTTATTACTAATCATACCGATTTCGGTGATCAATATTATCGCCACCATTACACAATTTCTCTATTGCGGCAGGCAAAGAGAACAGCTTTTCATTTAATTATATATTGACACAAATCTTTTGCTTTTGCCATATCCATACACGTCGTCATCCAGATTCACTTCATTCCTTTCATTATTATTTTGCTTTTGCCACGTCCATACACGTCGTCATCCAGATTCACTTCATTCCTTTCATTATTATTTTGCTTTTGCCACGTCCATACACGTCGTCATCCAGATTTACTTCATTCCTTTCATTATTATTTTGCTTTTGCCACGTCCATACACGTCGTCATCCAGATTCACTTCATTCCTTTCATTATTATTTTGCTTTTGCCACGTCCATACACGTCGTCATCCAGATTTACTTCATTCCTTTCATTATTATTTTGCTTTTGCCACGTCCATACACGTCGTCATCCAGATTTACTTCATTCCTTTCATTATTATTTTGCTTTTGCCACGTCCATACACGTCGTCATCCAGATTCACTTCATTCCTTTCATTATTATTTTTTTTAACTAATGTAATGCCTCCATTCTCTTATTTAACTAATGTAATGCACTAACTAATGCCTCCATTCTCGAAGAACTGACAATCGCCTACAGAGTATCCTCAAATTCTTTGAACACACTATTCTTGACGAAAGAGAGAATTTAAAGGCTTGTAGTCCTGGAGGCGTGGAAAGACGACGTAGAAGAAGAAGCACCTCAATGGGTTGGACTGTTCAAGTAAGAAAAGCAACAGAACTTCTCTAGTGAGTCGTTTTCTTCGCTTCTAGTGACAACAAGCTTCTCCAAACTATCTCTTTGGTCACGAGCAATTTGCCCTAAGAATCGGTGGACTCGCCAAAGGCATTTTGTCGACAATCTGTCAGTGATTTTCAATTCTCGTAACATCTTTCTCCAGCATCACATATCAAATGTATCTATTCTACGTCTCCACTTATAGACTAGATCTACTTATATATGATTTACATTATTTGGTGGCAGTTTTTTACTGCGGTCTATAATCATGAATTTGGTTTTGCGATTCGCGTTAAAAACGCTAATCTATAATCCAACCCTTTAACCATACATTCTCCATATACCCATCCAAATCCTTGATATCCTATTAAAGTTGCATCCGTTGGGTGAGAGACAACAATAGATGGCGCTCGCGCAAGAGTCGAGGGCGGGTGAAGCGAGACAAGACAAAGGGTCTCCGTGACAGGCTACAAGACGGACACTGCCGGACCGACACGGCAGGCGACGCGGGATGCCGCCGGACTATGAATAACAATTAGCGGTCGTGGTCGTCCGGCTAAATACTCAGATCATGGGCTCATTCATGACGGAGACCCTACTCGTGTGATGATGACTTGGAGATTCCCAACGTATACTTGTAGAAGAGCACTGACGAGAGAAGTTTTGAATAAATATTACATTAATACATACCACCACGTCGTTTCCTTGATGAGGTAGACAGAGAATACAGAACGTCAGACTTTCATATCACAACATACATATTTCGCCTCTTCTACATCGATACCCCTTTTCATACAGCTCCTACGATTTATCCGACTTTTTACATTTCCTTATTTTCAAATACCATACTCTTGATCCAGCCATACTTTCCTTGGTCTTCTTCTACCCCGCCTTCCACTCACATCGGGATTGATTATTAGTTTTGTTAGTCATTCTTCATTCATTCATTCCACATGCCCAAACTATCTCAGGATTCTCTTCTACATTTTACTCAACACATCAGTCTTAAGTTCACAATCGTCCCATATCACAGTATTTTGTAATATATCATTGTAATCCTGTGTACTCTTTCCTTGATCTGCATGTATAGATAGTTCAGCCAGAAGAGTAATTTTGCAATAGTGTGAGTTTACAAAAAACTGTGCGTTTACAAAAAACGCGTCACTTTATCTTTTTAATGTGCGCGTTTACAAAAACTTGTCACTTTATTTTTTTAATGAGGTGAAAAAGCAAAAAAATATAAAAATAGTATTTTATATTCAAACATTGAAATGAACACACGTTTTATAAATTAAAAATGTTGTCAGCTTAAATTGTAATAATCATAAAAATAAAATGAAAGTGAGTTTATTTCACATATTAATTGTTTAGGCATTGCAGATTCTAGGAAACATTAAATAACAATAATGGAATTTTTCAAGATAAAAAATAAATATAAGTACAAGTACACCTTATAAAGTAAAAATGTTCGTCAGCTTTAATTAGATTGCAAATAAAAATACAATTATTATTGTATGGAAGATTATTGAACATATTAATGTATCATAATTACAATGCCAAATAATAAAGTTTTAAAATAATAGCGGATGGAGTGATACTAAATACTTAACCTGACGATGAAGACGGAGGTTTTCGAAACCGGTAGTAAACTTATAATAAACCAGTGGTGAACACAAAAATTTAAAATAAGTGTTCTATTTATTTATTTTATTTCTTTTTACATAAATAATTTTAATTAAATAATATACCGATTCTCAAAACATTTGAAATTACACACATTTATTTAACTGATAATTTTAACTGTAATATTTAAAATATATTCGAAGCACTTTTCAATATCAAGCGCTAAAAGACAAAAAATGTATAGCCACGTTAAATTAATGTAAAAAAGTGCCATTGGTATAATTAAACACCGAAGCCTTTTATGTAAATAAGGAATCGAAAAACCCATCACGGCGAAGTGTCGCCAAATTATTCCCCGAAGTTAATTTATAATTTTTATTCACCCGAGCTCCGCCCGCTACTATCTGATATCTTTGATATGGTTTTATATCAAGGACTGCATCGAACCGCCAATTGGCCTGCAAATACCTTGGAAGAAAGAGAAAACCGGCAATACGAAAACATAAACCGCATGCAAGGAGAATTATCGGTGCATACTTGATGGTGCCCAATCTCAGCAAATGCTCGCCTTTGCAAAAGGATCATCTAATTGGGACACACCAAACCAGTTCTCAACAGACGAAACGAAGGCAATTTGTAAAAAATAAAAGGAAAAAGTGAAAAACTATATTAAAACGCCACGAAACGTATAAAATCACAAATTGATTTTTTAAAGAAATGGCGCTATAACAACTGATATTTTACTCTCTAGATTGGTCAAGTTCAAATGTATCGAAATCCACATCACGTCTTAAAACAAATATGTGGAACGATTCGTTGGTTGCTCCGATAATAATTCTGGCGAAAATAATTTCTGATCAAAGCGAAAATTGAAAAGGAAGAATATAAACATGTACACAATGGCAAAGAAATCTTACTGGTAATGGCACAGGGTCGGAGAATTCGTTGATGCAGAAAAATGCATGATACAGAATAGGATTCAAATTTGTATTTCATGAGAAATATAAATCACTTTGAAAAATAAATAATATGATTTACCAGTCTGTGTGAAATATTATATATGTATTCATGGATTGAATCAGTTTACTGTCTCCAAAATGACATGGTTAGTTGGAAGAAATTACTGTATAGCAATAAACCCAAAAAACGTAATATGTTTAATGTGCACGAAATAATGAAAATAAATAAATATAGTACGAAGAATAAATCAATTTTCGTAAATAAAATTAGCCATCGGGATTGTTCGTGAAAGCGATTATTGATACCAGATCGAAATCAACTTTGTCGATAAAATTGTTTGTCGATTTATCCGTCTTTAATTTCTTTGATAATAACGCTTATAGAAATCTACACTTATGGAAATAAAAAAAAAATTATTACAGTTACTGGAAAATACAAACTCTTTGATTGATAAGCGTTAATTAGGATATTATAATAAATATTTTTTTGTGAATAGTATGAGATATGTCAATTCATTGAATAACATATATCAATCTTCATTAAATATATTAATCTATTGAAATTGAAAACATTCATATATCTAAGGTTATATTTTTCTATCATCAAAAGTAATATTTATCAACGTTTAATTATTTTCCACGTGCCAATATAAACTAGATAAGATAAACTGATATACATTTTTTTTAAGTATGTATATAATATTTTTACTAAAAAATATATTGAAATACACATAAAATAAATTGTCTAAAAATATCAAAATTAAAATACTTCATTTTAATGTATCGAGAGAATGAATTGTAAAAAACAAAAAAAAAACAAATATGCATGTCTGAAATGAATCGAAAACGAGGAAGAAGCAAAATGAGGAACAAGTGGAAGGAAACGTTTTAAACGAATTGAACGAAATGTAATAAGTATGAGAAAAAGAAGAGCACGTAACAAATGTGTGCGTATAGACGAGGCAAGAACTGTGTCAGGATATTTGATGCGTACCAACACGACATGTACCTTACGGGAAGGTATGTATCAAATAGAACACATTTCTATAATCCAACAAAGACAGTATTGCTTGTTTATTATAATAGAGAAAATACACATAAAAATATTTCATACTAATGCATCAGGTTTCTGAAAAATATTTTTTCTCGTTTGCCGCACTTTTTATAGTGGAATAATAAAAAAATAATTTAAGTAAAAATAAATCGCTGAGTTTTTTACCCTTGTAACTTTAGTCTTTTGGCATTAAACATGGAACTATTTAGCAAATGAGTCCTGTCTGATCTGATAATCGTTTATAAAATGGATCAAGTCATGCGACAGCAGTTCTAATACATCATCCAATACACGTAGTTCCACTCAGTTTTTGGAAGTTCCATCGCTTAGTAAACAAAAGTTTCAAATTTCGTTTATATCTATGGTATTCACACTCAAACTTAACTTTCTTTATTTATAAGAAAATAATGGAAAGAAAATCCTTGGATTATTTTAATTCTAATATTTTTTTAAATGAAATAAATATGGCATGGAATAAAGTAGGAAGTCCTCCATATTGTAAAATAGGTATAGGTATTCCTGGACCAGGACTCGATGTTGCTGATGAGGTTATGTCTATGGATTAAGAATTGGTCCCCACACGGACCAGAAAAAATGTTGCCAAGTTTCCCTTCAAGAATAATTTATAATGATATGTTAATAATAACAATATCTCTATCGTTTATATCAAGACGATAGGATACCAACACAAACGTAGTCGGCATAAAAGCCTTTAAAAGACTTCTTATGTTAACGGAGGATAGAATAAAGCACGATGGTTAGCGCAAGAGATATAAGGATATTCTGTATGACACGCTCAAAAAAATAAATGTTGAGCAAAACTGGAAGCAAACAGCAGCAGATCCAGGTAAATGGCGTAGAACTGCTGCGAGATATCAAGGATTCCATGGAGAAAGCAGAAACAGACCAGCTGCATGTACTGAAGCTCCATGCCCTATATACAATAAGATATACCTATCTTAAACCTATCTTTCATAGTCGTCTTCAGTGACACTAACAAATACCCTAATTGCCCATTTTATGTTGCGCCTTCTATAATACTCGGCATTTACATTATTTCATTCAAGTTCACCATTTAAGAATGTAACAAAATAACTCGAGCGCACTTGAAATTATCTTGGGCCATTAAATGGTACCAGAGAAAGAAATAAATGCAAGAATTAAAATGTTTATTTTAGCAGAACACGCTAGGGAGAAACAGCAAACAAGCATGTAAAGAAAAAAACATGATTACATGCTTAGAATCAAAGATGATGTAGGTTACGAACAGCAAGGGACTTCTAGTCGATGCCTTCACAAGTCGTGACGATAAAGGTTATGACGAGGAAAGATTAATATCAAAATCCCACATTCAAACGATAGAGCGCTTTACGCTGGAAGCGTCCAGTTTTTTAAAACTAATAGTGAAAAACACTTGTTCGTGTACCATCGCCGGTTTCTCTAGCGTTAGCGATCACTCTTGAAAAAATACCTCTGCCGTTGGCGGCACGGAACAGCTCATTAACTGTTTGAATACCTGTCCATTCGCGAATCCTCCGTAACCAAAACAGATGCTTTCTACCGATTTCACGTCAACCCTGATTTTGCATATCAATATTCATCTTAAGAAGTGGTATGTTTCTCCTCAAAATATATGCCCCAGATAGGGAATCTTTCGACATTAATATCTTTCATTTTTTAACCTGGCGAGTTTATTGCCATGTGGCAATCTCTTCCAACCCACCAGAAATATGTTTTATAGGCCCTTAGTGTTAACCAGACTGGAATCCTATTTTTAAAAAAATCTGGGTTCCAGCGGGGATCGAACCCGCAACCTCCGGATCGGCAGACAAGTGTCCTACCACCAGGCCACGGAGGTCGTCATTGTATGGTATTTAAAAATGCTCGTTCTTCATCTATTTGGTACAGTACCTCAGTGCTCGAGATACGATGATACCCAGAAATTCTTAACATTCTCCAAACAAATCCACATTTCAAAAACACTAAAATGATAATTTTCTTAAAAGCATTAAAATATCACAAACAACATAACGGTTCGAAATCTGTCAGTTAACAACGTTGTGGTAGAGAAGCAGATTGGGCGCTGAAATTATTACAAGCGAGACCCTCGCGGCGTCAGCCCCCGAAATAAATGGCGACGAAACGAAATAAGGAACGAAAATAAGAACAAAACGAACGAAAACGGGGTAATAATTTTCGGGCGGAGCTGAAGCAAAAAGTCGGCCGAACGTATAGCCGTACACCGGCCGCCGATTTTGCTGGTATAACAATACAGGGCAACGACTTAAGTGTTCAGAATTACAGGTATCCCTCGATTAGTGTGATTTCGATAAGTGCGGTTTTTGATTAAGTGCGATTTATAATTTGGCCGTACATTTCTGTAAATGGTGAGAAATAAGTTTTGACACCGTATCCCGGTCCCGTATTTTAACGTGATAATTTGCGTTGAGTCCTGGTCCAACATTTTCCAAAAACTGGCATATTACTGACACCTAGCAAATATTTTTGTCAACAATTCAACATTTTCTCCTGATGTCTAACATGGCAATATACCTTAGATAAAAATATGCATGAATTGATTTATGATGGAGATTCTGACATACGAATATGGAGACCAAATACTGTATCCAGATCTAGGATTAGCAGGATCTCCAAACAGGTTGTCAAAGAAGGAGTTTAAACATGTGCTAATATACATTTCACCAACTGACAAAAAATACCCTGCAAAAATTACAAGGTATATGCTAAACACAAGAAGAGAAGTGAGACCCGGTATATGTGTAAGGAGTGTGATACATCTCTCCACAAAAGAGATTGTTGGCAGAATTACCATAGTTAACATAAGTAAGTGTGCGCTTGTCTCAAAATATGAGAGTTGTGTAGAATAACATTAGGTGCGGCTAAAATTCGAACTTTTATTGAAGAAATAACTGGCATTGGAAGGGAGCTGGGTTTAGGTCAAATAGACAATGTCAATATTCGTAAATTACTTGAATTTCATACAGAAGGATTCAGCAACAATGACGTTTTTGATAAAGAACGCGCTTTAGAAGATGAAGACTATTGCAAAGCAGAGGAAGATGAACTTTCGAATATGTTTATTCTGTATGATGTTGACAAAATATTTCATACTCTTCAATCATTCAAAGAACTAATTATGGACGTTGATCCCAACATTGAACAAAACATGCGAGTTCGCTGAAATCTGGAAAAAATATGCTGCTACAGAAAAAAAATAACGAAGAATAGAAGGAAAACGACATGGTATAAACTTTATTTCGCCAAAACATAAACGACGTAAGAATTTAAACTTCCATGTATGATATGTACCCGCATATGTGTTTTGATTTTAAATGAACTTTTTTACTTATCAATAACATTGTTTTAACTCTGCATTTACATCATTATAAAAATAGTAGAAAACCCCCCCATATTTTAGAACCAATCACCCTATTTTGTAGTAACACTATTTTTCCATTAGTGCGATTTCGATTAATCTGGAATATTTCAAGTACGCACTAATCGAGAGATTGCTGTACATTCAAAATAATTAAAGTATGAAATGTTTAATTGCTCAAACTTAAACAAAGAATTTATATTATCACTAAGATACAGTCAGAAACCCTCACATCCGACAGACCAGCAACACAGAGGATATCGTCAGATGGACCAGAAAGTGAAGATGTTACTGGCGTGACCATGTGGGTAGGATGGGCAGGGGCAGGATCCCATACATATCAGCATATGAAATCCCCGCAGGACGTGGCATGCCAGGAAGGCCTCCCAATACGAGTAGGTTATTAGACATTTGCTAATCTACCTCCCAGAAATGATTCTCGTAATACAACAGAGTTAAGATCTACATCAAGAAGAAGAATAATTTATACAGTGCTAGTCCATTACACCTGTCAATCCAAAAACGCTCCAAGTGTTTATATTATATAAAGCAGCTACTAAGCATAAATAATAAATTCAGATGAAACAAGGTCTACTAGTAAATTTATGTCAAAACTGGTGTTAAATTGATTCCAAGATGCCTGAGCGCTAAGTTAGCACTAGATTTCAGCAACAAAAAACCTAGTTTTATATTAGGTGTTAACATAAGTTGTGTCCGTTTTTTTTTCAAATTTAAAAATGAGCACCAAAAGTAAAACAAAATGATAAAAGTTATACGTCATTTGAAAGAAAATTTTCTGCTCTACAAGATATTGTATTTGCTTTTACGTTACATATATTATTTTATTTGATTACAAGCCTTCAAAATGAAATGTCAAGTAGACGAAAGTGACCATTTTCGACACCTCCTTCTGTTCGCATTCAATCGAGGAAATAAAGCTGCCAAAGCTCAATTGTCGATCGTTGATTTTTGTTGTTTTCACTCAAAACATGCGGAACTCAAGCACCGAACTTCTGGACTCTTCCCATTGATTTAAGATAGTGGTATACAGTCATGCGACTACAATTCAGCTGCTCAGCGAATTCTACGGTGGTTTGAAGGGAATCTTCATGAATAATATGGTTTAAGCGTTCCTCATCGAAGTCCACTGGTCGTCCGGAACGCTCCATGTCTTTCAGGTCGAAATTACCGTCTTTGAAATGCAAAAACCATCGACCAGCTGTCCTTTCATTCATAGCATCTCCACCGTACACTTCGCAAATATCGCGAGCAGCTTTGGCAGCATTATTCTTTATGCAACTTATGTTAACACCCAATATTTTTATGTTTATTTTTATATTGGCAAAATCTTCTAAATAATCAGAAAGATGTCTAAAGGAATCAATGTGAACAAAAAAAATATTTAGTTTCGGGTTCGATTTTTAACGAGACCCAAAAAATCTCGATGTGTTTTTTTATAGATACCTTCTTGAGATATATTCATTTATTTATATAAATGAATATTTATGACACTTTATTGATCAACAACTTGACGAATGTATTATTAACAGGTGACAATATTTTCCGACCTACCAGACAATAGTTAATAAAGAAAGGCACATGGTAGCAAAAAATAGTCAAATTATTATTATTTTTATACGAAATTCATGATAAATAAAAATAATAAAGACCTAAGTAGCGTAGTCGGTAAAACATATATCTACGACCCGGTAGTTGCAGATTCAACTACCGTTGGAAACCACATTTTTTTAAAAGAATTCCAGTATGGTGATCACCTAAGACCTCTTCAATCCCATTCTGGTTTGTTGGAAGATATTGCCACATGGTAATAAGCCCTACAGGTTGAGATATAAACAATAAAAAAAGAATGCAACACTATAACAAGAAAATCCGTAATCAGGCGAAGAAAAAATGAAGACGTCTTCGTGATAACAGGAAACTTGGGAATTAAAACACAATCGCTTTTTGAAACGTTCCAATGATGAATCCAGATTGTCAATTGAAAACAACAATTTACACGACAAAAGTAATAAGGACAATCCAGTGACAATATTAGTTTCTTGAAAAAATGAAGTAATTTTCCAAACTATTGTTAACATAAGTTTGGCGAAATCGTCTGATTCCTTAAACCGAAGGTTCAGTCGCTGTTTATTACGATATCTTGACGAGATCAAAATTATATTATATTACATATGAAAATATTTCAATGCTCAAATATTCCGGTGTCTCGTTAAAACGATAAACCGCTGACTTAAACTGATCACGCATATTCATACTTTAATTTTCTCTCGTTTTAATAAGAGTGGTTTGTTTTATTTTGTTATGTGTCTTTAGTATGTGGCAATTTCATATTTACACGCAATTATTGGATGAGTAAACTTGATCTGAAACATGTTTTAACAATTCTATTTTTTAAATCACTAATTAATTATGAATACAACTAACTACCAATTACGATATACTAAAATACATATTTAAAAAATATTTAAAATTCTTTACTCAAAACATGTTTTTCAAAATCATTATTTTTCCAATATAACATAACGTCCTTGATTATTCCTCTTGAATCCTTCTAAATTCTCCTCCTATCTGCGACTTAACATATGCTCAAATAAATAGAGTGCATAACTCGTCCTGAATCCCAAGTTGTTGGACTATGGATTTGGTGGATATCTCAATATGAGTCTCCGGTACCACATCTCAACTGTATTTTTACCGTTACTCTAATAATTATGAAAGAATTAAGAAAACTCACAACAAATTTACCACGCCCAATGAATGTTACGTTACTTATTTTTGAAGAGAAATTAGGTTTTTTTCAAGAATAACTTATACTCGTATCTAGGACGTCCGTGACAAAACGTTAAAATGATTTATACTTCAAAGTTTTAAAAATGTTTATCGTTTTAAATGTAAAAGATACGTTTAAGTAATATTGAAGTGAAAAAAATATATGTAAGATCTCGGATGAAAAGACATTTGTAAATTAATTAGGTTAAATTCGGTATACAATTATTTTTCAAACTATATAAACGAACAAATAAGTAATTGGTTTGATATTTAGTCGTATATTCTTGAGCTCCATTTTGAAACAAAATTATTTAACACTTAAAATATGGAAAAGTGTGGTTAAATTCGTCGAAAAAGCTTTTATTTACTAATGTGTGCGATGGTATTACCAACGCGAACGTTGTAAAACTGCGTGTTTCGTGTTTACTGGGTGGTTCGAAATGCGAAGACTTGATTAAAGACACCGCAGAAAAGAAAATGCTCTTCAACACGTCCAAATTACGAATGCGAATATTTCATACAAATATATATGGTTACTTTTGAAAATGGTTTGAAAAGCTTGACATTTTCTAAATTTTAAGCCCAATCATTTCGATTTATTATGTTTTACAGGCTACTGTAATATTTGGTTATGTTTTTTTTAAATTTTCACTTACACTAGAACCGTGCGATTTTCAGAAATATTAAAAAAGTCTTGAGTCATAATCTGTACTTTAAAAATTCAGAAGCTTTTCATAAAACACCTCAATCAAAATTTATTTCGTATATTATATAATAGATGCTTGAAAAAAAATGCGTATACTGAAAATATTAATTATACTAAAAATATTCAACATTGAAAACAATAATATTACTTATAGAATAGATGCTTGAAAAAAAATGCATACTCATATAATGAAAATACTAATTATACTAAAAATATTCAACATTGAAAACAATAATGTTACTTACAGTAAAAAAGTAGATGCACAGATTGACAATGTATATTTCTTCATTTGCGATGGAAAAATATCATACCTGAAAAAAAAAAAAAAGAAAATGTTAAATACTCACTTGAGATAAAAAAAATCAGCGTTGAAATTCAAAAGTGGCTCAGAAACTTTTTTATGATCCAATACGAAATTCTCGGAAACATTGGATACATATAATATGGAATGTTTTCTTTTATAAATTTCTTAAATTTTTCAAAAAAATCTATGGAGTTAAATCTTTAGTTAAAAAATACTATTCGCTAAAAGCTGACGTTGTTTTTCAAATATTTGCGTATGAAGTATTCTGTCAATATAAATGATATCACTCTTACTTTTTTGATTTTATAGTAAAAAGTTATCATGTAAATGTGATAATGGATAAATTTATCGAAGTCCACTTTTATCAGATTAAGACCTGTACGTTTTGGGAAGATAAAGAAGTTCACTCTGAGTAGTTTTGGCTATTTAAAACGAATAAATAAAGTAAGACAAACAAAAAATATATACAGTGCAAATTTACGAGTAGAAGGCAGAGTAGAGGAAGATCAATGGAAGTATGGTAGGATCAAGTGAATATTTTGAAAGAAGGAAATGTAATAAATTACAAAAATCGTAGGACCTGTATGAGTTGTATGGATGCAAAAGAAGTCAATGATGTGTGTCGTGAAAGAAAAGTCGGGCGCTCTGTCCTCTACTTATCCCAAAAAGGAAAAGGCATGATGTATTTTTGAACAAACTATAAAAAAACGTCAATAGGGCTAACGACTTGTGCCAATGACAATTTAAATAAAAAGAGAAAGTCAAAATATTTACCGGATATTACTATATTTTTGTAGTAAATTGACATATGTTAGTAGATATTTGAGTTTAGTAGAAGGCATATTACAAAGTGGGAGAGCAGGTAAGTCGATTTGTGACAGGCATATTCTGTTGCATATAAAACTTCAGTACTTGCGAATTGTCGGCGTCTTGTTTCTCCATTGGGTCTTTGATAACTAGACAGTTCTACGCAATTTGGCTTAATCTGCTGCTGTTCGCTGCCAATAATACTGACCATCAATCTTTTTAAGCGTCTCATGTAGCACGTCCTTCCACCTCTTGCACTGTTCACCGTGTTTTCTTCTGCCTTCTGTCAGTTCACTAAAGAGGATATTTCTTATGATTAGAGGGTTTGCTTTTATATTATTCCTTCAGCGTTATAAGCGACCTATGCACCTGTTAAAAATAATCAAATTGCTAACAGAAAAAAATGCAAACCTTTCGTTAATTGACAAACTTTTGTTTAATGCACAGGATAATTATTTACGCCATCGTGAATTTAGATAATTTTTGGTGCCGTATTTACAAACTAAACTGTTAAAAGCGTCATCACTCCCACACGGAATGACCTTGTTGATATTTTCCACATCTCGGTGAATACATCAAGGATTGAAACCCTTAATAAACTTTGTAGGTGTAACTGAGTCTATCCAAAGGGAAGCATAAGTAACATTATTCCAGTTGCCTTGATGTTATATTTATAATTTTAATCAAATATTTTGTTTCTTATTTTTTATGTAATAAGATTAAACCTGTATCAAATACAAAACACTTATGAGGAACAACTCCTCAAATAAAGCAGCAAAAAGGTAGTAATAATGTATTGAACAGCATTGGAAAAGTAGTATTTAATCTTCTCTCAAAACAATGGAAAGCCCAAGTGGTTCGGTGGTTAAGGCTAAGCAGGGAACAATGGTTTGCATCCTATTTATGGTGAATCGTTATTTAACAAGCTCGTCTGTATCTGGGCCCTGGCACGCCTTGGGCGAGGACCCTGGACTCGGGAATATTTGCACAGGACGCCGGTGATGAACGATATAACAAAATGGTAATTTTTGCAGTGGGATTATTTTTTACGATATTGTTAATGCCATGTTTCAATAATAAAAATTGTTTTGAACAAAATAAATGTGTATACAGGTTTATTTTGATGCTTTCGCGATTCTTCATATAATTTTACAAGACCCGTTGGAATGTTGTACAGCGTGGTTTGGCTTATGATACCTAGGTTTCGAAAACTTTTCCGTTTTCATCTTCAAGACTTGTTTGTAATCCTTATATAAAGCAGCAAAAATTTATTAAAAACCAACCTTGACGATGAAAAGTGCAACGTTTTCGAAATGTCAGCATTCTAAGACAAACCGCGTAGCGTAACACTCCGAAAGATCTTATACAACTAAATTTATACAGGTTGATTTGAAGTAAATACGAAATAAGATTTAAAACAATATCCTTTCTACTCAGAGTGGTAGCCTCGCACAGCACAGGTTAATACTTATTTTACTTCATCAATTCGTATGCTATCACCCAACATACCTTAATTGACAATGCGGACATAATGAAGAACGGCCGGAAGTCAATATTGTCTTTGGCTCCAGTAAACGAGCCATCGAGTTAAAATCCACTGGATTAGGCAAATAACTCTCAGTTCGCCATCGTACGTGTTGGCAATAATAACGCAGGTGGGTCGGCATCAACACTCGCACACAATTAGCCCCTATGAGTATTGTGAGCAGACAAATTATTCAACCCTTTTTTTTCAGTACCATCGGAAATCAAACACAAAACCTATGGATGGGAGATCAGGGTCTTACATCCATCATCAACAACACGTTATATCCATGTTGGAGTAGACTGAAAAGACAGATCTCTACTTCATCCTAGATGTTTTCTGGCACAGTCTGCTTCTGCCACATTCATACACTTCGTCATGTACAATACAATCTCGTTAAATAAAGGTGTTTCACTCATCCCTCTTTCAGAATTAAATATGTAAATTTTTGACGATGAAAAAAAAGTTAAAAACATAAACTAAAAAACATTATTTATAGTTAAGACGTTAACACTGTGGAATCATTAAGACATTGTAATTTGATTAGTCAAACACTGTTTATTCCACTTAATAAAATGGCATAACCCTACTGGTGTCAAGGTCTAGTTTGTGCTCCCCAGATGACATTGAGGAAACCTTGAAACAGGTAGGGTTATACCGTTATATTAAGTGGAATTAAAAGTGTTTGATTAAACAAATAAAAATGAACTCAAATATTATTTTAACCATAAACTTCATTTATAAGATCTGCCCTTTGCTGAAAATCAGAATAATAAAAAAACAAATACAACAAAAGAAAACAAGAGTCAGAGATAATTTGCAAACAATGGCGTGTTATTCTAGATGTAAGGTGTCGTCTTCTTCTAGTTATTTATCTTCAAGTAGAAGTAAAAAAAAAACAACTCGCATGAGACATGGGATTTGCCCATCTTATAAAGAGAACGACAAAACTTTGTTACTTAACATACAAGAAAAGGAACATATTTAAAATCGTTAACCATAAGTGGTAGTTTATGGAAAAGCTTGTCAGTAAATGTCTTCGCAAGCTCGATCTAAGGTCATAGGATGATAATGGGCCTTTCCGAGGTTTTTTTACTCATTCAGAAAGTTTACGAAAAAAATGCGATACTAGCATTGTTTTATTTTTTCTTAATTAGTATTTTAACTCTTTGAAATTAAAGGCTGACATTTTAAGCACGATGTAAAAGAACATTCTTAGATGTTTTGGGCATTTAGAACTAATAAATGAAGAAAAAACCGAAGAAAATCAAAGAAAGTTTGGTTGAACCAAGTTAATGATTATTTGAAAGAAATAAATTTTAAAATTAAGAAAAATCTTAGTAACTGTATGAAGCGTTTGGTTAAAGAGGAGGCAAAATATGTGTGTGCGTTGGGAAAATCAGGCGATATGTCCTCTACATTAGAATCTAATGAGAATCGTGAGAGTGATATGGAAATTAATTAGAATACTGTTGTAAATTTATTGAAATTATTATCTGTTATAAATTTATAAAAAAATGTTGTTCCCGAGAAGTACACGTACGTTTTCGTAAACTGAGATTCGCTGAATTATACAAGTACGCGGTGTGATGTGAACAGAGTTCGAGTATTATGGTAGTTGGCCCTATTTTATGGATCTAGTCTGGCTATCTTCGAGGGAATCCGATCAGTAAACGGCGCTAGAGAAATATATTCACATTATTTATAAATTAGGTGCATGACCGCGCGGTAACGCACTGGACTTTCGTGCGGAAGGTCGTCGGTTCGAACCCCGCGCTGTGCTACTCCCCTCGAACGACACAGGCACTTTTTCCGCCTAGTGTTCGAGGGTATAAGGATACCTATGACTTCGGTAATACATATTCTTAAAAAAATAGATATGACCGAAAAAAAAATTATGAAGCTTATCTTTTAAATTTCATTTGAATGCAAATAAAAATCAGTAAAAAAATAACAAATTTATGTCACAAGAAAAGTTAAGTGCAAATGTTATGACGGACAAAATAAGCGCCTACACTAGAAGATCGAAATCTTCTTTATTTTTTATAAGAGAGAGTATTGACGAAGAAAGAACCGTCAAAATGAACTCATTATCAGGTGAAAAAGTGAAAAGAATAGTAACGACGGCGGACTCAAGGTCTTACGTCACGGGAGAAGGAAAAATACTCGTAGTGCAGTAAATATATTAAAAAAGCAACTTAAGGCCTAGTGTTCCAACAGCCAAGTATTTTAACTTAAATCTTTTAATGCAGCAAAACTATCCTTCGACGTAATTGTAGTAGCCAATCGATCTGAAGATGAACCGAAAGACAACGGATGTTTCTGAATTTGAATGAATTTATTTTTTTATTTACAAAAAAATCTTTACGATTGATTCTTTGAATTCTGGTTAAAAATTCGCCAACGATGTTATGTTATTGTTACCTTACAATATGCGTTAATACGTTGAGGAATACTATAAGAATTAATGTGCGAATCTAAAAACATATTCAAACTATTTTGAATGTTTCAAGTCATTTGAATCTTAAAAAGATTTCTTGACATCGAATTCTTAATTTCGAATCACTTATCTTGCATACATCGATATTACAAAATCAAATACGGAAAAATATGCATGAAGACCATCTTTAAAATATCGAAATGTTCTCTTTCTCGCTCTGAAAGATGCCAACAAGGTACTTTTGAAGGTCATAAAAATGTTTCAGAATTCAAATTTCCCTGGTGCCAAGTCGTAAAGTGGTATTCGATGGCAGAAGAGCCGTCTCTGAAGAGTTCAATGGTGTCAATAATGATCTCCTTTATGGACTGTGCGTGTGTATGGCTCAACACATTTTCAGTATCAACGGTTCAAATCTCTCGGCTTTAAATAACGATATAAAATGACGATAAAATTTAAAGTATTCCACATCGATTTCCTATTATTGTGTTGCAATTTTAACAAGTCATAAACAATTTTAAATAAAAGGATAATTAGTTCATTTTAATGATAAATTTGAATGAGCACGTTTAATTTTCTATAACTAAACTTATATGTTTTTAAATAAAATTATTTCTTGCCAGTCAAAATCACACACGAGAGCAGTTTACATGTTGACGTGTGTAAATTTTGTGGGATTTTAAAGCCGAGAGAGGTGTACAATATTTCTCATAGAATGATGCAATGTGTTTGAGAAAAATGCTAGGCACTATACAACAGGAAACATCGTTTCCTTTCACACACACACACACACTCTAATTTACCTCATTCTTTCGACCAGTGCTGGAAAGGATTTTCTTTAAATTCCAGTCTATTGACGTATGTTTTAATATCTCTTTGACTTATTATTGCGAAATAAAATATCAGTTAATCGTTTTATTTTCATGTTTAATTTATACCGTACGGTTTTATTTAATGGCAAGATTTTATCAATATAAAGCTTATTGATAAAATCATGCGATTTGGAAATATGATAAAAACAGACCGTTTCCACTTACAAAAACATGACCAACATGACGATGATTCATATAACGCTTTTCTTTATTTTATTTATTATTACACATGACAAGAAATATACACAATTTGCGAAAAAACAACAGGTAATTTAATTAAGACCTACAATTTTAATGGATCTGGGTTTGTTGCCTTACATTTGTCGTATCCCTGGTAAACTAGGTTTTTGCCTGTATCTCACTGAGGATATTTAGCATGAAAAAATAAATCGATACTTCTTTCCGATTTTTGATTACACAAAAACAAAACCCCGTTGCACGTTCTCATCAACCTGACAAACAGTGGCACTCAATTAAAACTGGAAACATCATGCGAAATTAAACTCCTCACACATCATCACTCCAGAAAGACCAAAAATGTTCATCCCATAATATACCGCACACAATCATAAGAATAAAAATATACAGAAACACAAATACAAAACAACAAAAATTAAAACAACAAGAAGAAACCCACACTCAAGATCCCACAACAATAAGAAGAAACCCACACTCAAGCCCAAGAAGAAACCTACACTCAAGCCCAAGAAGAAACCCTCACTCTAGCCCACAAACAACAAAAAGAAACCCACACTCAAGCCCACACAAATCTTTTCCACACGTCATTCATCTTGAAAGCCCAACCTTCTTCTAACAAAGGATTTCAGGCCCAATTTCCGATTGTACCTTATAAAAATGAGTCCATATCCCGTTCTTTCCAAAAAGCTTTCCAATATATTTATGGTTGATTGAAAAAAAAATGACACATGGCGATAACGAATAAAATGCTGGGACCCATTTAAAGTCATACTGGGACCCATTTTAAGTCATACTGGGACCCGTTTTAGTATTCAACAACCAGCGGAAATAATAAATATATTTAAAACAACCAAAAGGGTATTAAAGATTCCTCAAATGGCAACTAGACTACACTTTTTTTTCAAGAAATGACGACATCCGTGGCTAAGTTGGTAAGATGAAAATATATGGGTTCACTTGTAGAACGAGATGCAAGTTGCTTTGCAGAATCGAAACCATGCACATGGTCCTAATTAACTCCCAATTTACCTCAAGTAGGATATTGACGCGTTTTATTAGTCCAATTCCTTAGATCTGTTCGATATCCATATTCGTCCGTAAAACTCATCTCATCGTCTTTCATTAGTCGACGATCGCGTCAACTATTATTATTATTGGTCAATCTTTAAGGGACTCAAGTTTCTACCATTGTTCGTTTTGGCCAGATTAAATCAAAAGCTCGAGCAGTCTAATTCAGTGTTTTCCAAACTGGGAGGCGCGCCTTCTCGGGGAGGCGCGGACTAATGCAAAAGGAGGCGTGGAAAGTTTAACAGAAAATCAATTTTCATAACAACTGCAATGAAATCCAAATATCGAACCCGTTTAGTAGTATAAAAAGAGCTAAAAGTAAGACTCTCCTCAATAACACCTAAATTTGATAAACTTTGTGCTAATAAACAAGCACATCCATCGCATTAAAAACAAATAAATTTAAAAGTGAATATATATACTCGTACGTAGTAAAACCTTGTTATTATTCTGTCAATAACGTATTTATTTTTTGTATTAATACATTTTTTTAACCATTTAAAAATGTTTCTGTATTTTTCATAAAATAAAGGGGGAGGGCATGATAAGATTGTTTTTAAAGGGGTGCGTAGTAACGTAAAGTTTGGAAACTACTGGTTTTCACGTCACGTCGACTAGTGGGATTTTGTGCACTTTTAAAGCCGATAATTGTTGTCACGTCGACTAGTGGAATTTTGTGCGCTTTTAAAGCCGATTTTTTTTGGGTAATCTAAAAAAAGTTTTTAATGATTTACAATCAAGAAACATACCCTATCGTAGACCTAATATTTTATTTTTAAAGTACTCTAAGTGAATTTTAAAAAATAATAAAATTATTGTTATTGCTACCTCACAATATTATTTATTTGAGATTTCGAAGTTAATATATTCGGCATAATATAACATTCAGCCAAGTGATGAAAGCATGCCTCGGCGCGTTCATGAATAAAAATTGATTTATAACGAGATGTGGTCGTGAATGAAATAAAGAATAATGAAATATATGTGACGGGCAGGAACGCTAACAAAACGTCAACGCGACTTGATTTAGGGTATACGAATTCAGAAAAAAAAATTAAACATAAGTACGTCATGATGGTAATTACTTCTGGTAGCAATGCAAAGGGTGGCCAGAGATCCAGAACGTGTATCATAATATGCTCATAATACTTGAAGATAGTAATTTTAAAAGTGAGACTATGAAACCAGCCACCAACTAATGTCATTGAAATTATAAAAAAAAGCGATAGAATTTTTTTTTATTTAACCCAGTAACGTTACATATATACATACACATGTTACCATCACGCCGGTTTTCTGTTCAGATAGGCAGAGAAGATAGAGCACCAAACTTCCCTATCTACTCATAACATATAAGAGTTTTCGAATACGATCATTAAAATAATATTTAAATAACTAGACGCAACTCGAAAATATAAATACATTTATGCAAATAAACTAACCTAAAAACGACTGGCAAACATTTTCAAATGATAGTTTGACTCCCTAGCCACGGTTGAAGAAAAAATAACCACAGAATCGTTTAATAAAATATTTCAAATCATTTGAATTGAAATCATGTCAAAAAAAAAAGAATATTAAAAATAATTACATTGGCAAGACCAAAAGAAATTTCGAAAAACCAGTTAAGGAACATTTCCGATGCCTACATAACAATATTTTTTTCCGATTTCGCTAATCACCTAATTAAAAATAACCATTCCTTTCATATCAATCGTGGTTTGCGGATTCTACACATAAGCCGAGGGCGATTACAGCTTGACAATTTGGAAATTCTCGAGATTAAAAAAAGTATGAAATTAAGGCTAGATATTATAAACAATCAAACAAATTTTAAGAATAGCCCTCTGCTAAATATGTTTCCCGTTTAAAATCCATCCCCTTTGATATCCAGATCCTGGTCTGCCCGTAAGATTATTTTTTCCTGCCCCATTAAGCATTCAATCACAACTCTCCCCACTTCTCTCCCCCTACCTCATTCCTCTTATACTACGTACACGAGCAGAAGAAATATATTGTGAGTAATTTAGTTTATCTTAACCTGACGATGAAGACGGAGGTCTTCGAAACCGGTAGTAAACTCAAAATAAACCAGTGGTGAACACAAAAATATAAAATAAGTGTTTTATTTATTTATTTTATTTCTATTTTACATAAAACATGGCCCCACAACTAAAGTCTTTTCGAAGATTCAAGAAATAAAAATAATCTATTTGAAAACATGGCTGACTTTCATTGTGAACTATATAAACGGGCACTACATATCAAAATCGATCAATTTATTTGCACGCAAAATAAATTGCAAGTGCTAAACTCCTCTTTTGACGACATAATAAGATTTTGTTTCAATAAATTTTGTCATTTTATCGATAAAGAGAAATTCTATTTACATATTATTAGCAACACAGTGCTAATATGTGTTAACGTTACAAGGAAAAAAAATTATCTGCGATATTTCGCACCATAAATTATTCCTGAATTTCAATATTCATTTTAGAACATAATTTAATTGTATGTTTGTGTGATTTTTTTCATTAAATTTGAAAAATTTACGTTCAGCTTTATTACAAAAAGATCGGAACACTTCTAAGAGTTATTTTAACAATTAATTTAATATTTTTATGTTACATACCATCAACTTTGAGTGAATAATGACAGATAACAAGTTGAAGATTGTTGTTATTTAGAGAACATCAAATCTTGCTATTTTGCTACTTATTACAGGTAGTAAGATTGAAAAAGATAATGAAAGGCATGTGGCTCCAGGTAATAAAGTCAATGAAGCTTTTAGTACGACCTTTTCCAATAAACCAATCGCTAAATTTTCAAAAATGTATGCACAGGATGCGCTAGTGGCAAGTTTGATGCATGGAAGTGAAAATTAAGCATTGGTAGCAGTGAGTGAAAGACGTGCCTTACATAGAATATCTGGTATTTAAATGTTTGAAAGAGTAAAATAATAATAGAATAAAGGATAACTGTTAAAATAAGAGTTCATTGATAAAAGTTGACTTTAGGAAGGAATATTGAAATGGTTTGGCCACGGAAGGTAAGATGTATTAAAAACAAGAGAGCATGTATGACGAAATATAGGGACGTGGACGAGGCGAGACCTTTGTGTTAAGATAGAAGTACGTAGAGATCTGGCAATTTTACGTACCCTAAAAGGGACATGTAATGGTGTATATGATATGTATATGTAAAACACTTTAATAGACATTCAATTTCATGGTTGAAAACCTTAACAAAAGTTTAAGATGATGTATACAAATAAAAATAAAATATATATAACTTTATTTTAAATTAATCGAATAAAGTGTTGTTTTTTAATCATGTATATTAAATTTAATCATGTAATTGTTTTTTAATCATGTATATTAAAAATATGATCAGTAAATGAACAGGTATCTTAATGATTAATGTTTATCTCGTTCATAAACATGTTTACAATATTTTTATTAGGTAAAAATATTTTAATTTATGAAGAAGCGAACTTGACGTTTATCAGTTATAAATTATGAATGCTCTAAAGCTCAGAAAACATTCGTCCATAGTTATTTTAACTAGATAACCAATTTCAATGTCGTATCGATTAAAATATTGATTGATTCTGTTTCATTTCGTAATATTATAAGAATTAAACGATACGATTTTAATCCCTTAATAATTAATTTTTAACTTTTTATTATTTCATCTAATACTCGTATGTGAAAAAAAAAACAATGTTCCGTCAAACGTTTCGGCTTTGACTTTTTATGAAATTCCATCTAAGAACATTTAACAATAAATTACTTTGTTACACCACTAAATAAATTTATCACTGTTACACGTGTTTCCACCTCCTAGCCCGAGGCTCTCTTCAAACGGAAGTTCATACCGCCTGATTTATGTTACATATTACTAATGTTTTTCTCTATACATAAAATCACGCCGTTTCCTTATTGGAGTAAGCAGAGAGGACAGAGCGCCAGACTTTCGTATCGCTACATGCATATTTCGCCTCTTCTATATCCATACACCTTCTCCTAGAACTTTTACGATTCAAATACGATTTTTTCTTTTTCTTACTTCAAGATATCATATACTGGATCCAACCATACTTTTTTGGTACTCCTCTACCATGTCTTACGCTTACATTTGCACTGTATATATTTGTTTTGTTAGTCTTTCTTCCTTCATTACACGTACTTAAACCATCTAAGAGTGCTCTTCAAATTACTCAACACATCAGCAAAGTTTAAGTTTAAGTGTTTAAATTGCAAATGTTATGTTTGAAATATTACTAACGGCTGTATAATACCGAAGAACACTAATAATGGGTTAACGGCAAAAAAAGAAAAAGGAAACATTTGTTTTAAAAAGAAAATGTGAAACTAGTTCTTATAAAAAAAAAGGGAAGGTGAAACATAGGGAGATATTAAAAACTTAGGGAGATATTAGAAATTAAGTATTTTTCTCACTTTCTTTTAAGCTTAATCTTAGTTACAATACTACTTTAAATAATGAACAAAATTAGGTTGTCTCGAAGAAATTGGTGGAAAAACAAAAACTAGATATAACACGTATTTTAGCTCTAGTAGTATTTAGTATAATGTTCAGGTAGATCATGCAAACTACATGATTTAGTTGTGTTATTTGCTCTATATTATGTAATATACTTTCTCTGGTTTGTAGACAAGTTGATGGTTCATGGGTTTTCAAAAGGTTTCTCAAGTTTACACTTTTTGAGAAATACTACATAGCAAGGTGTGAGACTTTGAAGTAATCATTAGTAACTAAACGTAAAAAATAAATATTACTGTAGATGATGTAATTAAATTACATTTGAGACAAATCATATGCATAAAGATTTTTTAACATTCCCAATTCCAGAACTCAAGGGATAAAGTGAGTAATCGGTCAGTCGGACTTTGGACAAAAGGCGAATACTCTACAAAGTTTTACTTTCCTTGGAAATAAAGAAAACATTTTTTTTTAAATTGTAGTAAGGTAGTTTTTATTTATTATTCATTTCCTCTAGAAATCTTAACAATGGTACAGCTTACAAGATATATGCCAACTCACAAGGTTCATAACTTTCATCAAAATTTCATAGATGGCAGTATTGATAGATACAATACAAAGATAAATTGAGATATACGAGTATATTAGTACTTTAACAACTCATCAAAAATCAGACTGCGCTGGTCAAGAAGTGAATACAAACATTTTATAGGCTATATAAACTCTCACTTGATCCGGACAAATTAACTTGAAGAAATGTTTTTCTCCACTCCAACAAATGGGTTGTGGCAGTTGATTGGGTATTTCTTCAAATTATAAAATAGTTTTTAAATTACATTTACATGCTTTTCGGTATCATTATTTTGATTTTCATGCTATAAAATAAATCACGACCTTGACGATCTCTCCTTTTGTTAACATTCCTGCCATTCTACTCGGAGATTGCAGTTTAAATTTCTGTACGTACACAACCTTTTCATAAGAGGGTATCAGTCTGATTTTCAATTCAGGCCATTTTAACATCTTTCCCGTTGGTTGACTGAAATTGCCACATAGCAATAAACTCGTCACGTTCGACAGATAACAATGAAAGCGTAATACAATACAATCTTCAATAAACAAAAAAATCTCGATAGCATGTTCATGAAAGATACCTACCTACATTACAGAAATACATTTAATCCTTATTACAAATAAAATCTCGATGATAGCATGTTCATGAAAGATACCTACCTACATTACAGAAATACATTTAATCCTTATTACAAATAATTTAAAAAATTCGAGTAGGGTCCGTTCAAATTATTGTTTTGTTTTTTTTTCCTTAATACAGTACCAGTTTGCAAAAACACAATACAGTTTGAAGGCAATGTGTTAAGCTGTAGGATCGTAAAAGTACCGTACGGCCATCGATCTTGCTTCAGAAATAACAACGCATGAATAATATGGTGTGTTGTGAACCCCCGACCTAAGCAAATGAGGATAGCGAAAAAAAAAATCGGCTTTGTCGACCGTCAAATCTCAATTAAAAAAATAAATGGGTGAGCACATTTCGGTAATACAAGAGAATTATTCAACGTCCTCGATGGGTGAATCAAAAGAGAAGTAGTGCACTAAAAAATCAAGGGTTTAGATCAAAGATTCCCAAAGTGGTCTATATGGACCTCCAAGGGTCGATTTCGACTTGCAGGGGGTCTATGTCAGCGAGAAAATAAATTGGGGGTGCACGAGATGTAAATGAGGGTCCACGTGAGCGGATTCCATTTAGGCAGATAATCAATATTTAGGTATTCCGTAAATGTCGTATTACACCTAACACAGGTTGTGTGTACATAATACTTATATTAGACATAGAAAATACTTATAATAAAGAAATAGAATGCAAACCACTGAACGTGGAGATTTAAGACTATACCTCACTAATTTGAAGCCCAATATTGAATCATTGCTATCAGAGTATCAGGTTTATCCATCTCGTTAACAGTATTAGTTGTGTATTAATTGTATGTAAGAATTTTACTAGGCTTTGATTTGTTTCGTTCCAAAACCAAATATTTACTTGCATTTTGTGTATTTTCAATAAAGGTATGAATAAAAACTGTACATGTTTTTCTTTTTTTACAATTGTCCACTCTACAAAAAACCTTATCAAGGTGAGCAGCACTGTATCAGCTATCAAAAACACATTTGAAAATAATTAGTTTAGGAAAATTCAATATTAGGCAGGCAGGGGGTCTACGGAAAAAAAATCTACGGGTGTAATAAGTGGTCTACGGGGCGAAAAAGTTTGGAAAACTATAGTTTAGATCAATTTGAATTTAATAATAAAAGAAAAACGAGATCGCATCAAATGGAGACAAAAATAAGTTGCTTTGAAATATCTTTTTTTGAAACCACTGAAATGACTAAACGAGTTTTATTTTTTTCTTTACAACTTTACACGGATTTCTCCAGTAACTAAAAGAGGGTCTGCTACAAGCAAATTTATTCTTAAAAATAATATCAGCCAAGATTCTTCTCATTCTGCAAGGTGATAACAAGAATATATCCACAGTGACACTCAGTTAATTCAATATATCTATACTACGCGTGACTGAATGTTTAACCGTGATATTCGTTCTGTAAGTTGGCATTTAACATAGGTTGATTTCTTGCACGGTTATATTTATCGGGAGCATAAAAATTTGGTGCTTCTAGTATCGACGAACAGTCAAAACTACCTTGAAGAATCTTCAGGAGAACTATCACGATGGTTTCTAGCCTTCTAGATTTGAGACTTCTATAATTGCACACCGTGAAAAGTTCGACAAGGTGCATATTTTAGGTAATAACCCTTTGTGTTATATACGAGTATATACACGGAATTTCGCTGTTGAGATAAGCAGAGAGAACATATCGCATTTTTTTCCAATCACGACATATTTTCTTCGTCTCTTCCACATCCATATATATTATTGTACAGCTCCTTCTCTTTATTTTACTCTTTACCTTTCCTTCTTTTAAAATTTCATTGATATGATACAACCGTACTTTACTCGGCCGTTTTTTACGACGAATTTCTATCACGTTTGGATTATAAACATGTTTAGTCAGTCTTTCGTCAACCATCCGTTCAATATTTTCAAACTATCTCAACATGCACATTTTTTACATCACTTAACATATTAGCTTTTAGCTCACATTCACCTAAATAATTGAAATTTGTTTTATCAAACACTGTTGATTCCACTTCATGTAACGGTATAACCCTACCGATTTCAAGGCTTTCCCTTCATCATCAAGGGAACACAAACAAGAGTGTCTTGATTGTGCTCCTCTGATGAAGAGGTGAAAGCCTTGAAACCGGTAGAGTTATACCGTTACATAAAGTGGAATAAACAGTGTTTGATAAAACAAATTATCATGTCTTTAAACCTCCATAATGTTTATGCCTTAACTATAAATAATTGTATTTCTTATTTTGTTATATTGTATATCGAAATATCACATATTTTTCTTAATGCATTTCAATTCTACCGCATTTAACCGGCTCCTTTCATTCATTTTCCAAGTCCATATTTCAGTCCTATACATCAATTTTAACACCAATACGCAGGTGTGAACCATCATTTTGACATATTTAGATGTCGCTTGGTTTGATTATATGTATTTTAGTGTATAAAAAATTAAAAGTATGAAAACTTCTTAAAATTAAATTTAAGAAGTTAAACGTTAAGCGAAGTAAATTTTTTACAATCTCAATAGCTGCGGGGCGAGCAATGCATGAAGAAAAGATGCAGTCAATCATACGTGTCAATAGCAAATCGATAGAGAGAATGGGAATCAACACTAATTGCAAAGCTCTGCTCGATAATAATGAAAATATGATCTTGTACAGCGCTGTTTCGAGATGAAACACAAACTTGAAAGCGCTATGTTTTAAACTATAAGATACAACTCAAGCATAAATAAATACCATGAAGCCGTTTCTCTGCTAGGATAGACAGAGAAGACAAAGCACCACACTTTCCTATCTCAACACACGTCCCTCGCCTCTTCCATACCTTTTCTCAAATAATTCTTACATTTTCTTCTTTTAAAATAGCACTCACTTGATCCAATTATACTATCTTGGCCTTCCTCAACCACGCCTTCTACTCACGTTTGTACTGTGTATTTGTTTTATAATTCATTCTTCATTGATTCGTTTCATGTAATAAAACCATGTAAGAACGCTCTTCTTCATCTTTTGCATCACATCAGTCTTAAGTTCTAATTTTTACGTAATCACTTTATTCCGTGTTTTATCATACTACGTCTACGTTTTACAACCATATATCAAGCTGCAACTAAAATATAGTTTTGGACCATCATCTTGGCAAATTTTGTTACTCTCTGGTTCAAGTAGAAATATTTGAGTACTTCATTGAGTTTGTTTTTTTCTATCACTAGTGATAGTTGACTCAGTGCACGTATTTCTATAGCATTTATTCAGCTCTTTATAACAATTTTTCCAACATCTACGTTCTCGCTCCCATATATTAAAGTTGGTGCTAGAATGCTGCTGTGATGACAATTTTTCGGATAATTTTAATTAAAAAAAATCGCCCTTACAGTGACTGAGGTCACTAAACGGTATTATATAAATATATAACATATTGATGCCGCTATGGCAGTGGATTTAAAATGTAAAAAAATGTAATAATTTAACACCGACATGTTACCAACAAGCGTTATTAATCAAACAGCAGTCATTCGAGTGCCTAATTAAAAAAATCCCCTTTTTTGTCGCGCAGTTAGTAAACTGTTAATTTTAAACGGACAAATAATAAAAAGACAAAGAACGGGTCGATATCACAAATTTGTCACAGTGACAGCAATCGTACGGGGCGGCTCCTATTCCGGAGAAGTAAGAAATTCATTAAAATATCTAAAATAGTTAGTCCAGAAAGCGGGAGATAAACTTTTATCGGGCGGCGAGATCGGTACACAGAGGTTGAGGCTACAATTAACATCAGCCCAAGTCCATTTGCATTCCAACCAATAAATAAGGTAAGAAAATACGCAATAAAATTTATTCCGTATTACTATTTGAATCAACCTCACGCACGAGTCAGTGGTGTACCTTATTTTATCTAAATATCACAGGGTTTTTGGCATAAATTGATAAGTACTAAAATTTCGGGATATTTTATTTTAGACTAACTGTTTAGTGACTTTTTTGATACACAAGCTTAAAAAACAAAATACAATTTAACATTGACATGTGAACAGTGGTATGAAATAGAAAAATAACTAGTAAAAGGCGAAAAAATCAACAAAGCAAACCTACATACAATTTAATCAATTCATCCCAGCAAGAACAACTTCTTTACTTTATTCCTGTAAGTAGTGAAAGTCACATGGAAAATCTATATTAAGTGTCCAATCTATGCAAAAAATTTGTGCAAGCGTTGTGTAAATAATTAGTTGCAACTACTCCATTATGGATTAAACGTTTTGCCAAGTAGGTCTTCGAGGAACGTGTAACATGGCAAGCTAAGTTAGTTCCGTTCTATTAAAATACGAAGTGACAATCTTTAATAATGTTGTAAGATCATTTTTTTTTGTTATATCTGACAAGGTTATAAACCCATTACTCCCAACTATAGACTAAAGTCCAACTCAGTTATTGGGATGTGCAGTTTAAAGTTTATTATTCGTGAAAACTTCCGCTGTGTGAATTTAATTTTTCAATCTGGACCGATGTCCAGTTTGAATAATTGAATGCACTACGATTAATGGGGGGACCATATTACCGAGTCAGAATAAAAATTGTTCTTACTAGAAAAGTATTCAACATTTTAAATGATTCCTGCTTAGAAATGTCAAGTAAAAGATATTTTTGTAATAATCATCAAATGCCCAGTGTGCATCTCTGATAAAATGTCAAGTGTGCATGTCTTATAAGAAGTTATATTTTAATTAAAAATACTATTTTTACACAATCGAAAAAATATAAATTAAGTGCCCAGATCCATACCATTTGGAAAAAGTTATCACATTTAAATTGAAATATGGATCTGTTCTTTCTATCTACCTCACAAGAGGCATGATGTGATGGTAAGTACGAGTATTTATGTAATTAAAAATATACAGTAAAACACAATATTCTTATGCTCTCCTGCAAAGTTAACATGGTATTAGGTAGTGTCATATTTAGATGTAATAAGCAATCGGTACCTTCTCGACCCAGTATTAAAAATATACAGTAAAACACAATATTCTTATGCTCTCCTGCAAAGTTAACATGGTATTAGGTAGTGTCATATTTAGATGTAATAAGCAATCGGTACCTTCTCGACCCAGTATTAAAAATATACAGTAAAACACAATATTCTTATGGTATCCTGCAAGGTTAACATGGTATTAGGTAGTGTCCTATTAAGATGTAATAAGCACTCGGTACCTTCTCGGCCCAGTATTAAAAATTCGCCTTCTTGTTGTTTTCACGAAACGAGTATTTGGCAAGTAATAAATATTTACTCAGCAGATTACTCGCTTATTCAAAGAAACCTGGCAATATGGGCAGAGTGTAGTACTAAGCACGTTTAAATATGGTATTACGGTAGTTCTTATTTAAGGTAAAGAGTTATTCATCTGAACGAGTACTAATTTTGAAGGTCTAGGAATAATGCCTCTAAAAAAAAGAAATATCTTTTTAAAAAGACATTTTTTCACTTCAGAAAAATTTAAACAATTGATACACATACTCGTATATTATATAAGTAAGGACATGTCGAAAAGTTGTGATCTCATAACAATAAAAAAGTACCTTTATAATTTAAGTGAGCGAAATCATAGATGGTGTATAAGGAAGTGTATGGATGTAGAAGAGGAAAGGATGCGTGTCGAGATTAAAAAAACTCTGGGACTCGACCTACCCCGACAAGGAAATGGCGTGATGGTATGTATGCATAATTTAAACCAACCCTTTTTTTTAATCATGGTAAACATAATATCTTTCAGCTCGCCCAATGGGTATTTTTAAGAGTTTTAGATAATGCTTACTTTTAATTTAAATATTAAAACCGTTGTTAATTAAAAAAATAAAAAATAATGCTGTAACAAGCAGAATAAAACAACAAAATTACCCAAAAATACAAAACCTTACACATTGCATGACCGAGATTTTTTCTTGATTGATATTTTTTTCGATTATTCGAAAACTTTCCATTCTCAACTCTTATTAAATATTAAATCCATGCACAAAGAATTCAACTTCTTGACGTTTAAAGGAAAAATCTTTGTAAACAAAAAAAAAGTGATGGTTTCTATAATCAAATAAATGTTCATCATACTGAAATTCGGTTCAACATAACTTATTTATTTACCACTTCATTGTTTAAAAATTGGGCGTGCTTGTAGCGACATGCCAATCTCTTCCAACCAGCAGGACAAAAGTAAATAAAGGAAATTCATGGCCACAAAGATTATTCAAATGATTATTAATTTGTACAAAATCCAAAATAACAATTAAAGTGACATGTGATAAAGCAAAGGAAAATAATGGGATGTCGGAGGGAAAAGGAAAATTAGGAATGAAACACGTAACATTCGTCTGACTTGAAAATAGGAGATTTCTTCAATCGCCTTTTTAAACAAACATATCATGAAGCGAGTCTGGCGTTAATTGATAAAATGTAGTGTTGTAATACACCTTAATTGTATACGTTACAGCCTGGCGGGTGTATTGTCATGTGTCAATCTCTTCCAACCAACCAGAAATATGATAAAGAGGCCTTAAGACTGGAATCCTTTATAAAAAAATCTGAGTTCCAGCGAGATTTAAAACCCGCAACTTCCGAGTCGAGAGACAGACGTCTTAGCGACTAGGACACGAAGGTCGTCCTGAGTCTCACAGCACTTCTCACTCACTGCATTAAATCGCTTTCTTAGAGCATTATTGTCATAGTATGATACATTGAATTGAAATAACTAGTTAATTCAATTTTTATTTAAAACATGTATAAAACATGAAATTTTAATATCTGAAAAGATTTATTTAATATTTTCTTATTTAAAAAAAAAATCTAGAATGCCCCATCATCCTAGTTTTTTTTTAATGAAAAACTAGAATGCTGCCCCTTTTTATGACTATAGATATCCAAGTACAAATTCAAACATAACTTTTAATTGTATCTGTTACCAAAATTAAGTGCACGAAAGATACCCGCTGATTACAAGAGCATGGTCGGTGTTAAATCACATGAGTAACCAGTTTTGTATGAGAATTATTGCAAATAACTTTGTATGCACCCGCTATGACATTGTTGCAATCGGTCCATTAAAAGACACTGGTGATAAGGTATTAAAAGCATGAAGTAAAAAAAACATTGAATGACGGCATTTTTTTTTTATTCAGAGATAATCAAACCCTTTCATAAGATAATAGACGATTAATCCATGCTATACACGTTTCAGAGTTTTTATTTTAACGGTTATAAAACGGGGTTTGTATATTAAATATTCCCTTAATACTCCTATATACAGATTTTATAACAATTTCCCAAATAAAATACCGTATTCGTCACAGCAATACCGCCCCGACACATCAACTGGCAGCTGAATGTCAAAACTATTAAATCTTCACTCGCGACTATTATTTATTTAATACTACATCACGCAATGGATGAAAATAAATTATATCAATTTTATAAATAAATATTTACTATTAATTTTATTTACAAAAGTAAAAATATTTCCAGCTCTGTTATTACAAACTAGAACTATCTAAATTAATATCGACAATAATGTGGTATTTGGGCAATATCTGCATATTTTATCTAAAAATCTATAGACGCACACATAATGCAACAGACCCAGCCAAAGATGACGAAAGCGCAAGGCTAGAAACTTAAAAGAAAATATAATCGAGGTGATAATCATTTTTATTTATGCCTAAAAATCTATAGACGCACACGTTACGCAGCAGACACAAGCAAAAGGTGACGAAAGCACATGATTAGAAATTTAAAAGAAAATATAATCAAGGTGAATTCACATTTTTATTGATGTCCAAAAAACTATAGACGTACACATAATACAATAGACCCAGCCAAAGATGACGAAAGCACACGGCAAGAAATTTAAGAGAAAATATAATCGAGGTGAATAAACATTTTTTTTAGTCTTACGAGATAAATGGAATTAAATCGTAAACATTTTCGTGCGATGATTTTTTATGATTTTCGACGTGGACTAACTAAACAACAGTGTGCTGATTAACTCGCTTCGCATTTTGGTGATGATGCACCATCCCGGGCCACTGTGTTTCGCTGGTTTTCCGAATTCAATCTTGGTCGTAGTTCGCTCCAGGACGAATTTCGTGAAGGTCGTCCAAAATCGGCTGTTGTGCCAGAAAACATCAATGATGTGCGTGAACTGATAAAGCAAGATCGTCATGTGACTTATCGTGAGATTGAGGCATGTTTGGGCATTAGTTTCACTTGCATACATTCAATATTGCATGAACATTTGGCCGTCAAAACGATTTGTTCGCGTTGGATACCGCATAATTAGACAATCGCTCAAAAAAAGGCTCGTGTCGATTGGTTCAAAGAAATGTTAAAAAAAATCAATCGCGGTGCTTCAAAAGACGTTTACAAGACCGCGACAGGCGACGACTCATGGATCTATGCATATGAACCAGAAACTAAACAGCAGTCGACTGTATGGGTCTTTCAAGACGAGCCAAATCTAACAAAAGTTGTTCGCGCACGAAGCACTTCGAAGCAAATGGTGGCTTGTTTCTTCTGTATAAATGGTCATGTCGCAACAGTGCCTTTAGTGAAGTACGGTTAATTCTGAATGGTACACCACCATTTGTTTGCCAGAAGTATTCGGAGAAATGAGGAAAACCAACCGCCGAAGACAGATCATTCTCCACCACGACAATGCGAGCTCTCACACATCGGTTCAAACAAATGACTTTTTGAGCACTCAAAACATAGAATTGATTGGTCATCCGCCGTACAGCCCTGATTTGGCACCCAGTGAATTCTTTTTACTCCCGAACATCAAAAATAAATTGCAAGGTCAACGTTTTTCGACGCCTGAAGAAGCGGTTGATGCGTTCAAAACGCATGTTTTGAAGTTACCTCATTCGGAGTGGAAAAAGTGCTTTGAAAATTGGTTCAAACACATGCAAAAGTGTATTGATCTTCATGGAGGGTATTTTGAAAAACAATAAAACCATTTTCGATTATAAATATTTGTTTTTACTTGTCTGCCTCAAAACTTAAGTAGCAACCCTCGTAAAATCTATAGACCTACACATTATGCGGCAGACACAGCCAAAGGTGACGAAAACACATGATTAGAAATTTAAAAGAAAATATAATCAAGGTGATTTAACACTTTTATTTACGACGAAATAAATCATAGTAGAAACTTTGCTACACAACGTAATTCATAAAAAAATATATCACCGTAATCATGACATTGTTCTATAGAGCGAGGATTTCAAGAAATGTAGAGCCGACTGCTCATCATGAAATGTTGGTCCTCAATTTTATTTAGGGTTTGCAAGCGGAACTTGGACGTAGAAAAGTGATGAATGTAAGACAAATGTGGCCTACCCAAATAGTGACATGGCATGAGTGTGATAACGATTGTGATCAATCCAGAATACCAAAATGCCTAGGGCCAACAAATCGGGCCAACAAATAGGGCCAACAAATCGGGCCAACAAATCCATCAAATTATCAAGAGTACAAATATTAACGTAAAATATTGTCAGCACTGAGTTTTCAAAAAAAGAACATTAAGTCCGAAATAAACAGGTTTGTAATTAAAAATGTTATTTAACTCTTTCAAACTTCGTGTTGAGGAACATAAAGCCTGAATGAAGTAAGCAAATGAAACGATCGCAAATATTGAATTTTATTCATATATTCGAATAAATTAATCTAGGAGATGATGAAAATTACACAGAATAAATCATTTAGTACTACTACACATGCCGTGCAAAGAAAAAAAATGCAAAATCAAGGTTGAACGCATCGCTTTCAACTTTCAACAGTCCGAGCTGTAAATCAGATTCCTCTGACAGCTTAAGAATATAATAGATATTCATTTCCATCGAATCAAAATGCAAACATTTTTTAATTCACGGTTAGATAAAAACGTTGATTGCAATCTTGCTATTTTTAGGTTATTGATTTATCATTTGATTATAGGTTAAGTAACGATGGAAAATTTTGACTTTCAATTTGTTTTACTGCGATAAATACGGTATGTATATATAAATATATATTATAAAGTTTTATGGAGACATACCAATAATAAAAAATTAACGTCATTAAAAGTGCATTTCTGTCGATGATTTAAACGGGAAATAAACTGATTGGGAGTGTGTGGAAAATATTGTCGAAAAACTATTTAAAATAGACAGAAATATATAATACATACATATCATCCCGTCATTCCTTGTCGGGGTAGACAAATATGGCAGAGCGCCAGATATTCTTATCTTGACACATATCCTTAGCCTCTATTACATTTATACATCTCATACAACTTCTATAATTTCTCTGACTTTCTACGTTTTCTTCCTTCAGAATATCATTCACTTGAACTAACCATAATTTTCTTTGTCTTCCTCTCAGACGCTTTCTACTCAAATTTGCACGTTATATGTATTTTGTTATAGTGTTTCTACATTCATTCGTTCCACATGCACAAACCATCTCAAAGTGTTCTCTTCTTCATCTTAACACATCATCCTTAAGTTCACATTTATCACTAAATTCCATATTCTGTCATACATTGTCATTCCATGTATTCTTGTCAATGCGTGTGTTTTTAAAGCATTTATGCATTTTTTTAGTATTTTACTACGTCCACGTTTCACTCCCATACATCAAAGTTGGTACTAAAATATTGTTGAGGACTATCGTTTTGGCAGGTTTTGATACTGTTTGGTTCAAGTTTATATATATTTGAGTACTCCATTGATGTTGTTTCCTATCGCTACAAACCGTTCAATATCCACAATTGAAGTAAGTTATTGATAGTTGACTCAGTGCACGTATTTCTATTCCGAAAAGTGTTTTTACCTTAACTGTACAAACTTATTGTTCATTACCGATTTTTCCATTTTCTAATACAGTTTCTTCTGTTTTTTTACTTTTCATACATTTAAAAACTTCTATTCTAGCTTACGTTCCTCTTCTTTCTATACAGTAACTTACACTCACAGTCACTGTTAGATTTGTTAAGACAGTTTTCATCACCTATCTGTTAAACTTGACAAAACCATCTAAACATGCTCTTTTTCATCCCATTTAACATGTCAATATTCTACGTACACTCTCCCTTAATAACTACGTTTCTTACTCTGTAATAATTTTATTTCTTCTTATAATAAAATAATTCATAATTTTAACAGTTATAAATTAATGTCTTGAAATAAAATAAAAGCTTTATTGGATGCAAAATAAAATGCCCTGTTTAAAAACGTGACGAACGAATCCAAGAATTCAACTCGAAAGGTGGATCATGGAAGGTTGTTAAACCTCATCCACTTTATTGCTCTTGGCATTAAGTTTATTGTTTCCTCGCAATCAATACTGACGCGGACAAGAGTTGTGCCAAGTATGACATCGTACTGGACCTCGGTACTTCTTTGTTCCGAAGACATTTGGGAATTATTGCTCGAATAAGATACTCAATTCAAACACTTCGAATGCATAAGATCGTTATGTTATTCGTCTCACTCTTACTCCAGTATCGGATTCACTCCCTTTTTCGGGACACCGTGGTAATTTAAAAGAAACCATCAAGGAATAAAATTTATAGCAATGTTTTCTGAATTTTAATTAAATTCAAAATTATTTTATAGTGCACATAAAAATCGTGGTAATACTCGTACTACATGTAGTTTGAACCGCAGGTTTTTTAAAAATTCATTTTAAAGACACGAATTAACTGACATTAAAAATGAGGTTACATAGTTTTAATAAAAAGGCATACAGTCGAATACAAGTACGTATAACGCAAAAAAAACTCTAGGATTTGGAGAACCACATCATTAGATAAGGTCTGTGATGAAACGGTTTCATTCCTTAATCACAAAGTTCATATACGAGTATTAGTCCTTAATATTAAAAAAAAAAAAGAGGTTAGCTAAAACACTGACCTCTAATATAAAAAAAATATTATAAATTAAGACTTCGCAAACCCCCTGAAAAAACTAAATACATTGTTAATACGTACATCTTAAAACCTAGCTGATATTGTTGATTTTCTCAGCAAATGTGTAATTTTCCTCTTTTACAAGTAAATTATTTTTATTTTTGTCACCCACGGGTTGACAAATAGTAGTTTTAATGTGTACTATTAAAAACTTCTATATAAAGATAAATGAAGTCCAAATGATTTTTTTTTAAATTGTAAAGTTTGAAATTTAGGTTACAGAGAAATACTCGTAGCATTAGTACTAAGGTCTCAAGTGTATATTCCAAAGAAACATATTGCATGACAAAAATTGAAAACAAAAACTTTTAAATATTATAAAAAAGTGAACACTTTACGATTTTTTTTAAATTTTACTTTCCTTTCGTTAGTTTTTTTGGTGAAATTCCATAGTGTCAATCCCTTTTTACAGCTTATTATAAAGTTATTTATAAAAATTTGTTATTTTAACGTCAAAATAGTAAAAAAATAAAAAAAGTAAACGATTTCGATATAGTCAAATATTCTATAAAGCAAACATTTTGATTTAAACGGTCTATAGTGAGAAAGAGAAAAACCTTCATGATCTTAATTTTAATTAATTTGATTGCTACAAAAAGTATTTTTTCCGCAATATCCGAGTGAATGACAATGATTTCATATATTGAGAGAGATCATTATCTCGCCAAAATAATATTAGAAACATTTTTTTTAATGAAAAAAAATTATTAAAAAACAAATATGAGTATGTTTTTTTTAAGTTTCACATAAACAAAGGTAATCTTGATTTTCGGTAAGAGTTCACATTTGTTTTTCACTAAAAAATATACATTGAAAATATATTTGACAGGATGAGAAGATATTTTAAAATACATAGTTTTTTTCTCGAAACCATTAAAATAAGTGTTGATCTCAATTTACAGTGCATTAAACACGATACTTAAATAAATTGTGTCATCCACTAATTGACACATTGAGTTAATGACGGAATTTTATTGGTAAAACAACAACTTTTCCAACATTTTGCATGAAATTAAGATAAAGTGAAAGATAAAATCTGAATGAAATGAAATGCAGATTTCATTAAATCGACAATAATTCAAGGGTTAATTATTTAAATGGGTAAAAAGAAAAGCATAATTATAAAGAGAATAAAATGAAATTCGATACATGGGCACGATAAAAAATCATCGAATTGTATTTTGCATAAAAATGCGAAATAAAAACAAAATAAACTAACGTAAAACATGTATCCGCGTCCAATAAAAAAACATGGTTAGTAAATTTAGGACATAGAATCACTGAGTTTGAATAAAATATTAGTATGTTTAAATAACAAATAAAACTTAAGCTATTGTATATTATTCCTAGTCAAGGCTTTAACATTGTGGAGGTTTATAGATATTGTTATTTGTTTTATCAAACAATGTTTATTCCACTTTATGTAAAGGTATAACCCTGCCGGTTTCACCTCATCATCGTTTGTGCTCCCCTGATGATGAGGTGAAAACTTTGAAATCAGTAGGGTCATACCGTTACATAAAGTGGTATAAACAGTGTTTGATAAAACAAATTACAATAAAAATTTATGTAAATTATTTTATAACATTGTATTGTATTACACTTTCATTGTATACAGTACAACCTGCCGGGCTTATAACCACGTAACAATATCTTCCTGCCAAATAAAAATATGTTAAAGAAGCCTTAAGTTAACATAAAACCAGTTTGGAATCCATTTCAAAAATCTGTTTTCTACCAAATCCGCAACCTCCGGGTTGGGAGACAAGCGTTTTACCAATTAGGCCAGGAGGTCATGTCACACACTGTGTCTTTATGAACGACGTATGTATCCTAGTAGGTAAGACGCATGTCTTAATTATTATTTTAATATGGCATTGTGTAATATACTCGTACAACATGCCAGGTTTATTGCCAGCTGGCAATCTTTTCCAGCAAACGTTAAAATTGATGTACCTAGTTTTGAGTTAAAGGTGGATAATTCACTTATTCACGTAGAAAAAAAGTGCAATACCAAAATAATAAAAGGAAAAAAGCACATACAATAATAATTTAAAAAATGTCTTCAACACGGGGATCCAGATAATAGTTTCCTGAAAGCGCAGAAAAATAATTCTCTATGCTTAAAAGTTCGTCGTAAAAGTTGTTTTTTTTTTTATCGGAGTGCAGCACCATTACCATCATGCAGGAAGACGAACCGTAAGATACGTTCATACTCAAGTGGTACTTCACCTTTCTATGGCTGACATTACAGGGATGGTTTGGATGTGTTTTCATATATATTGTAGCATTTTGATACAATTTTAAACTCAAATTGTTAAAGCCCAATAAAATTTACGTGTTTTCATCACAGATCATTTTTGTTGTTTATTGCACAATTATGTTCATAGTTGCAAATAGTATTTAAAGCTTCCGCATAAACATTCACTATTTAATCTGTCACGATTATAATGATTATAGCCTATCAGTATAAAAAAAAATTCAAAATTTATTAAAAATACGCAAAGATTCTGTGAAGATTATCAAGTACCAGTTCAAAACTGAACTGAGTTTAAAGATATCAGGTTCAATTTAACTCCACTCATATTTAGCGATGAAAAACATGGTGGGTTGAACAGTGTGGGTAGGGTATTGAATGGGATGTGTATTCCAGAGCTAAAAATACGCTAATAACATATCAGAAGTGAAAGGAAATGGCGTGAAAGATGGATGATGATTGAGACATTACTGCTGTCTGCTCTTCCATTTATACAAAACCAAACATAACCTTCGCTCTTCATCACTAAAACAAGATAACATTTTGTTAAATGTGAATGAAGTCTCTCATTGTTCAAAAGAATACTCATATTTGAATAGTATATTAACAATATATGTTACATGATACCTCTTGGCGCCCGTACATAGCATTGCGCCGTTATCCAAGTCAGAGAAGAAAGAGTATTATTTATATTCATGTTATGGCGACATATTTCGTTCACCTTCTTTCCAAGCTTCTTCTCATTCGGCTCGTTACTTCAAACTTTTGCTTCTTTTTAAATTTCATTTCCTTGGTCCAACCACAATTTTTTAAGTCTTCTTAAAATATTATCACGTCGGCAAAGTATCAAAATAAACGTATATGGTAGACCAGGGGTGGGGATACGTGAGGTCAACGAGAGCCACATTCTGGATTTTCATATACATAAAGAGCCACACCATAGTCACGTTCTCACGTAGTATTAAATATACAAATTCAAATTTACTACATATTCTACACAAATATTAATTGCTACATAAAGTATAACAAAACACACATATAAGAAAATATCAAAATAGCGCAGCATACGGTTTGCGTGGTTTGTGCACATAGAGGTAGGAGATGCGCGCGCACCCTACACATTGAAATCACAGCACACACGTATTCATCAATACTTGCGTCTTTGACAGTTGCATTCATACATGCACATCTTGTCACTTACAACATTTAGAAAGGAAAATCGCGAAAATACAAGTATTATGGGGAAATAAAGTATCAATATTATTACAAGAGACATTGGGAGCCGCACTTAACACAACGAAAAGCCGCATGTGGCTCTCGGAGCTGCATTTGCCCACGTCTGATATAGACTATGGTGATTTTTTTATAAATGTATTACTACAATGACAATTAAAATAATGTGACTTGAATACAAACATACATGTGTGAATATTGCTACAGTGTGCAAGTTCTCCCACCCTAGGTCAATTTTATGAATGAATTAAAAACCGTGATAAGAAGAACAATATTTATTATAACCTATTTATAACAATAGTTCAGTTCAGTTCAGTTCGACCCCACCTCCACCCACGCTATTATGGGGACAAAATAAGTCCCCATCCAGCGCAATCTACACTAGAAGATTGAAATCTTCTTTATTTTTTTTATGAGCGCGACGTCACATAGTAACGAAGAAGGAATTGCCCAAAAGGACTCCTTCGTTAGCGACACACCGGAGTATGAAAATAATAGTAGTGACGACGGATTTATGGTCCGACATCACGGGAAAAGGGATTTTTTTTTGTTTTCTTATCAAGTGGCTGGAGTTCAAACAACCCAGAAAGTTGCCAGTACTTTCACAGAAAATTTCAAATGCAACAAATCTATCTTTAGACGCCACTAGATCGGAATAGCCAATCGGTCCGAAGACGAACCAGTGTAAGGCTATATGGAGTTCCCTTCGGAAATCACTAACTCGATTTTCATTGCAGTATCACAGAATGTGCTCTACGGATTGATCCAGCTGGCTGCAAAAATTGCGACAGGGCGAAAAGACAAGATTGAAGCTAAAAAGTTTGCCATTGCCCGAGATAAATTTGATAGTCCAATAGTTTGGTTGTACCCATGGAAACCGAGGCGCGCCCTGATGCAAGGAAATAATAAAACGTCTGTCTTCCCACGGAGGAAGACGAATAAATACCAAATATGTTGCTAAGTCGACAACTGGACCTCAAGACAGGCTTTAAAAATCGCGTGAGAGGATACTTGTAACAATACCAAATACACATCCCATTTATAATAACATATTTATAACAATACCAAAGCTTACGCGTACACATATCCCATCACGTCATATTCCTTTAAGGTAGGCGCTGAAGGGATAAATAAACATCCATGCATTTCTATGCATGCAGGCACTTAGCACTTTTCTCGTTCACATTCGATCATCTCATCATACATGATCTTCTTCTTCATATACTTCTTACATTTCCCTCAGTTAAAATATCTTCAAGTATGTCCTACTTTTCCCGGTGTACCTTTTTCTCGCTCTTCATTAATTTAAAACAATTATATGACATTTATTTCGCAAGTCTCCTAAAACTCTTTCTCAAAATAATTTTAAGATTTATTTTTAAATTCTACTTCTGCATATGTGTCTAAGAAACAGGTATCTCTAGTACGAGTATATATAATAATACGAGATATTCTACACAAGACACGAATTTCTACCACATTTATTCTAGTCTTTTTACTGCCTTTTTGTAGCCAGGTTTCGCTTCCATATATTGTATTGTGTAACACTTTCGCTGAATACTTGCATAGTAAAACCTGGCAGATTAATTGCCACATTGCAATCTGTTCCAACAAACCAGAGAGATGTTAAAGAGGTTGTAAGTGAAAACCAGACTGAAACCCTTTTCAAAATAAATTGGGTTTCAACGATAGTCGAACTCGTAAGCCCCGGGTCAGAAGACAGACTTCTTACCAATTAAGTCACTGAGGTTATCAAGGTGAATGAACAGAAGTACACAATTGGGCACAATATTTTTTTTAAGGATTTCGCAAATGGTGTATTGGCAAAAACAATAATAAGTAATACCCAAGTATACTTCTATAGTATATAAAGTTCAAAACTTTTTTTGCATATCCATTTTATATTACATTTAAATTTGGACAGGTAAAAAAGAAAGAAATGACAATTTGATTTCGACCACACGTGCTCCACAGCACGGCGTCAGACGCTGTGAAATTGCCTCACGAATGATCGGCTGCCTTGGTGAGTGTCGAACCCAAGGACGATACAGTCGACCATCAATCATTCAGTTTCCGTCCGATCGACCACACATTTATCAATGCATAGTAAAATTATTCAATGCTCATGGCAAAACGTACTTGATTTGTGGAAGCCTACACCACATTACCAACACTCCACTTAAATCTTATCATTTTGCCATTTTTTTTAGTTAATAATGTGTTTTTATTAAGGTTTTTATTTATATTCTTGCCAAGATGTTTTATTAAATCAAAAGTTACTTTATATTTAATATGACGACCTCCGTGGTTAAGTTGTTTAAACTCCTGTCTTCCAGCCCGGGAGTTGCGGGTTCGGTTTGTTTTTGGAACCCAGCATTTTTTTAAATAATTTCAGCCTGGTTTTTCCTTTTAAGGCATCTTTCTGGTACGTAGGAAGAGATTGCTACATAGCGATAAGTCCACCAGGTTGTACTGTATACAATAAAAGTATAATACAATTCAATCCAAGGAAGAATTTATGTTAAGAAATATAAGGGTGCACATTAAAATATGTTAATGAAGTCATAATCTTGTTTATTTTTTACGACCCTGAACCTTCTGATACCTGGCCTGTTTTGTGCAGTATTATATATGGGTTTCTATATAATTTTAAATTTAATGCATCGTGTTGAATGAGAGTTTGCTCTTTTTCGCCCTTGAGAAGTTTTCTTTCTAAATGGCGATATGTTAATTGTCCTTTTACTCGTATTGTTATTATATGAATGACAAAAGACTTACAAAACGTGAGTGGAAGGCGTGATAGAGGAATATTGAAGAACGTATGGATGGATAAAAAAATACATTTTAAAAGAAGGAAATATAAAAAATATAAATATCGTAGGAATTGCATGACAAGAAATATGGGTAAAAAAGGAGCTAAAGCTGGGTTTGTAGGATAATAAAGTCTGGCGCTCTTTCCTATTTGACTCCAAGGGGAAAACAGCGTGATCCTGTGCATGTATATATTAAATAATGAAACCATTCCGTCACAGGCCTTACATAGCGAAGTGGTTCTCTATATCGAGAAAATAGTTTTTCTTTACATTCAATTAAAATTAATTGTAAACATTGTATTGTAGATAGAAAATTAATTATTAAAGAGTTACAATATAGGTAAGGTAGTCATCTACCCTGTCACTGAAGATGCGGTAAAATGTATTTCTCATATTTGTTTGTATAATTGACTATTTGTCTTGTGAATGCTGGTAATATCGGCAGTTATATTACACTGTACCACTGGTCGAAGTCAAAAACATAAAAACTCGCTGTGAAGATATAATATACTGTGTACAATACGTCAAATTGGATGAAAACTTTCAAGACCATACATATTCTCTTGTAAAACAAACTGTAATTTTTTTATATCAATCTTATTTGTTTTATTTACATCACATCAAATACTTATACCATATATTTAAGTGTCAGAAATTTATCGTTTTTTAAGCTTATACAGTTCGAAGAGGCATCCAAAGCATGAAAAGCTGAAAAAAAGCATTAGAAGAATAAGAAAACCTCGTCATCTCCCTTACACAGTGCTTTATTACTATGTCAATAATGAACTTAAAAGAAATTGAAAATTTAATTTTCGTTTAATAACGCCAGTAATTATATTTCATCACCACATTTATTTATTTTACTATAAATTTCATAAATATTTATTTTACTTATATTTCATATACATGTCTATTTATTTTACCATATACGAGTATAACATATATACATTATATTTCATCACCATATCACATTGTTTTAATGTCAAAATAATTCTAAACTGATCAAACTTTAAAGTAAAATAACTGAACTTGCTAACCACAATTAAAAACAAAAAAAAAATGATTGTTACTTTTATTATTTATTTAAAAGACAAGTAATTGTATGCATACATAGTATGAAAAACAAGAAAAATATAACAAAAACACAAGTAATTTATAATAGATACTAAATTTACATGGATTTGGGTTGTCTTACATTTACCGTGCCCCCCAGTAAACTAGGATTTTGCTTATTTCTTATAGGGGACATATAAACATGAAAAAAATTAGTTGATCGTTTTAACGAATTATTGATAAAATATTTAATAACTGTCATAAATTCTCATCAACTTGATTTAAAAGGCTCCAAGAGAGAAATAAATAAATCATCATCCCGCCATTTCCCTATTGGAGTAAGTAGGCAGGGAAAACACATATCAGCTTAATTATATCCTGACACATACATTTCCCTTCTGCCACGTTCACAATGCTCGTTATACATACTCTCCTATTTAAAATACTTTTCCCCCCTTCCATCTTTTAGAATTTGATTCATGTCGTGCCACGTGTTTCTACTCGAATTGATTATTTTTTATTATTAAACATGGAAAGTTTAATACTTCGCAGAATGATGCAATGAAACGCTGGCTATAATTTTACAGTTAATTAAAAATAGGTTTGAAAGTCTATTCTCAATTATTAAATTAATAAGATCTCGTTTATCTCATTATGGCACCTTGTCATTTTATCTCATTATGGCACCTTGTCATTTTATCTCATTATGGCACCTTGTCATTTTATCTCATTATGGCACCTTGTCATTTTAATGTTGATTGTGTCCTGTTTTATATCTATTGGTCAACATAGAAAATTACATTTTGCCAAAGTGTATAATCACACCGCAGAAACCACCCCACCCCGATTAATGCTGACTGCCCTGAAATCAATTCTAAATAAACAAATCGCCAAGTACGAGAGCTCTATAATTAGTAGTATAAAGCCTTGAAAACTAAATCAACCCATTCGTATACTATTTCTTATATAAAATAAATATATTTTTATGTATTAAAAGTTTAAAATCATGTTTTTCGACAAATACTTATTTTTCAGTAATTTCTTATTAACATTTAATTAATAAGAAATGAGTAACAAATGCTTATCTTTACTTATTAAATATTAGGTGTTAACATAAGTTGTGTCCGTTTTTTTTTTTCAAATTTAAAAATGAGCACCAAAATTAAAACAAAATGGTAAAGTTTATACGTCATTCGAAAGAAAATTTTCCGCTCTTCAAGATATTGTGTTTCCTTTTACGTTACATATATTATTTTATTTGATTACAAGCCTTCAAAATGGAATGTCAAGTAGACAAAAGTGAGCATTTTCGACACCTCCTTCTGTTCGCGTTCAATCGAGGGAATAAAGCTGTCAAACCTGCTCGCGATATTTGCTAAGTGCACGGTGAAGATGCTATAAATGAAAGGACAGCTCGTCGATGGTTTTTGCGTTTCAAAGACGGTCATTTCGACCTGAAAGACATGGAACGTTCCGGACGATCAGTGGACTTCTATGAGGACCGCTTAAACCATATTATTCATGAAGATCCCCTTCAAACCCCCGTAGAATTGGCTGAGCAGATGAATTGTAGACACATGATTGTATACCACTATCTTAAATCAATGGGAAGAGTCCAGAAGTTCGGCGCTTGGGTTCCGCATGTTTTGAGTGAAAACAACAAAAATCAACGATGGACAATTGAGCTTTGGCAGCTTTATTTCCTCGATTGAACGCGAACAGAAGGAGGTGTCGAAAATGCTCACTTTCGTCTACTAGACATTTCATTTTGAAGGCTTGTAATCAAATAAAATAATATATGTAACGTAAAAGCAAATACAATATCTTGTAGAGCAGAAAATTTTCTTTCGAATGACGTATAACCTTTACCATTTTGTTTTACTTTTGGTGCTTATTTTTTAATTTGAAAAAAAAAAACGGACACAACTTATGTTAACACCCAATATATTAATTAACAAGTATATTCAAATAAACGAATAACTAAAATTTCCTGCATATTTAGTTATAAGTAATTTATAATAAATGAACACAAAATTTCTTGAGTATTTTTAACTCAACTTACACGTGATGTATTTTCAAGACGCTATATTTTAAGAATGTATCTTTTTTACATAAATACGAGAATCAGTGATATTTATAATTTAAAGCGTTTGTTTATTATAAAACAAGAAGTTGATCAATACACTTATTTTAATCTACGAATATTGCATATTAAACATGCACATTGCCATACCGTTTGCTTTTCGACAAACAGAGAGAACAAATTACCAGGCTTTCCTATCTCGACACACATATTTCCCCTCTTCCACACCCTTCAATCCTGCGCGTGCAGCAGCCGGGTTGCGTCCCTCTCAACTTCGTCCTCCAATCGCAGCCTTGGCCTGCCCACTCTCCTTCTCCCACCCGGGTGTCCCTCCAGGATTCTTTTGGGTACTCGCGATGACGGTATTCTCTGCACATGTCCGGCCCATCTGAATCTGTTCAGTCTGACACGTACAGATAACCTGGGAGCTTTGTAGATATTATACAGCTCGTCGTTGTATCATATTCGGCAGGTTTCGCCGTCATTCACGAGGCCCAGGATCCTACGTAGTACTCTTCTCTCGAAGGCATCCAGCAACTCGGCGGATTTAGCTATCAATGTCCATGGTTCGCATCCATATGCCACTACTGTTCTAATAATTGTTTTGTACAGGGTAACTTTGGTTTTTCTGTGGACACTTCTGGACTTGAACACCGGCAGTAGGGAGATGAATGTTTTGTTCGCTGTTGTGATTCTTCTCTTAATCTCAGCAGCTCCTCGTTTTCCTTCGTTATAGTTGAACCCAGGTAGGGGAACTCATCTACTACCTCAAAGTCATATTCATCCTTGAATCTAATGTTACCTTGTGGACCATTACCTATTATCCTACTATGTTTCATGATTTTTTTCTTATTTTCATTAATTTCCAGTCCAACTTCTTTGGCCGCTGTCTCCAAGGTTCCAAATACTTCTTATATTGAGGTTCTTACTATATTGAGGTTATCTGCATACCCAACTATCTGACTGTTTTGGGAGCGTATATCGGTGTTTGCATTATTATGGTGTGTCTTTCTGATGGCATATTCCAGACTCAGATTGAAAAGTGTAGGGGCCAGTCCGTCACCCTGTTTGAGACTTTGAAATACGGTAAGCTCGTATGTGAGCTCTCCTCCTATCTTAACACTACATTTTGTGTTACTCATTGTAGCCCGTATAAGTCTTGCTAATTTTGTGGGCATATTAAATGTTAAGAGTATGTCATACAGTTTTCCCTAATAATGCTGTCATAGGCCTGCTTGAAGTCTATGAATAGTTGATAAAAGTCAACATCAAATTTCCAGCAAATTTTGTTCAGGATCTGTCTTACTGTAAATAATTGATCACTTGTTGATATCATCCTTCTGAATGACACCGTGGATATATTCTCGACACCACTTAGCAGTATGAGAAGAATTCTAGCTGATATTATTCCTAACGAATAAACTAATTTAGAAGCAGACTCTCTTTGTGTATCCGGAGAAATTCGTGTAAAGTGGATAAATAATTTTTTTAAAGTTTCTCGTAGTTTATAGTTACAATATATAAATTAGATTAGTTCTTAAGACATAAATTTGTATATAGGTATATGAATTATAGGTATAGCATTTGGCAAATGTTTGTTCTACTTTTTTTTTATTTAAAAAAAAGATTGATTCGTTTAAATGCAGAAAAATGCCTGAATACTCTAGAGCTTTAATCAAAGTTTTCATAAATAAATTGTTGGCATTTAAGAACCAGATCAGCACCAGCAACAATAATCGAATGGGCTATGAATGGGTTAATATCGTTAGACGTAGAACAAACAGCCTTTAATAATACAAAATGATTGCCCACATCGGTTTGGGAACCAATCAATTTATATACAACGATTACAAATTCAATTATACCAACATCGCCGACCATTACGTGTTGATAAGATATGCCTTGCTAAATACGAGGCGTTTCAGTCATGTCCGCATGACACGTCATCAATTATTTTTAATTTAGCGTACAAGCCTTCAGTTACAGATATTAGAATATTATAAAACTTGTGTATTTTATGTTAACTTTATTTTTTATTTAATTACCTCACGGACTTGATACTTCATGAAAAATTTCAATCAAATTAAAGACCGGAAAGATCAATCATCGTTAAGTAATTTTAACCAAAGTTAAGTAATTTAAACCAAAGCTAATGAGATATTCAAATGGTCATTGAATCTCTGATAATATTCAAGACGATTGTATTTGGAATTCATTAAACTTTCCTTAAATTCAATTATTTTATGTTTTTATGAGATCGTATAATTGAAACGCAATATTGAAGAAATTTAATGAATTTACTAAATTATAGAATGAATTAAGTAAATTTATTTTATTTTATTTTCTTACTTTTTCGGCCATTATAACAATGCATATTAGAATTTTGATGCGCATCAATACTAAACACAAGATGTTACAAAATATAAAGAAATTAACATGATTGATATAAAATTACAATCAAAATTAGCATACATATCATCATATAGAAAAGCACAAAGCAGACCAAGGTCCAGGGATGTATATTATGCATCGAAAAACGTTCGTAAAACAACATACATACAAAAAAAGTCTATCAAAAAAAAACAGAAATAAATATTCACTTGCTTAATTCATCTACTTAATACATATAGAAAAACACAACTATTCTTACACCAACATGAATCGAAACCCTAAATATATAAGTTTGAAAGTGAGAGCGCCCTTAAGAAGAAAGTGTTTTCGGAACGGGGTAATATAAATTATTTTTTATTATTATTATTTGCTTACTTATTGTATTTATAGTATTTTTGCAGGTTTGCCTTTTTCAAGTACGTAACACTGTTTACATTTCAATATTAAGATATAGTTTTTATTTTTGTAATTTTTTTTAATTGACTATGTAAATAAATATTTTGTAATTTGACTACTTACATAAATAAATAAATGACGCCATCGGTGGCTTAATCGTAAAACAATCGTCTTTCACTCAGGTGTTAAAAAGTTCGATTCCAGATATTTCCAAAACAAAGGATCCAAGTTTAAGATTGATCGTCGACAAGGTTAATCTTTCTAAGTAATAATAATAATAATAAAAAAAAATGTATATAGCGTCGATTACATAGCAACCCTCATCAAGGGAATGTTGGCGACACTTTTACTATTTGCGACAGTTTTAAAATTTCGTTTAATCAAGTTTATCTAAATTATAACTATTCCAAATTGATTTTAAAAAAAGGTATTCCGTTTGACTTTCTCTTAAAACATCATTCTCATTGGTTGGAAAAGATTGACAGCAAATCTGTCAGTTAAAACTATTTTTAAAAATGTGTCATAATAAATTACTTTAAAAATATGTATGTACTGAATTCTGTGTTTATAAAATATACGTCTCAGAACATAATAACGTTTCCCTTCCTGTGCTAAAAAACCCGCGCGTTCCGGTGCTGTATATTCAATACACATGTAAAAATGAGCGATTTAAAACCGGAAAAATAAAAATATTCATAGCCAATCGCTTAAATTAATTAAATTTGAAGTCAAAAGTTATAATAATTCAAATTTAATCGCTGAAAACATGAAAAAAAAACATCGGCCGACGTTCACAAAACGGGCGAAGCGACCACCTCAAACGAAAGCCCGCGAGCTACTATACCAAAATAGAGTGAGTCGTGAATAGCATCGCTTCCTCGCCCATAGCAATTTTTTTAGAAATAATATACCTACGTCACACACTGGCACACGTTTGATTGTATTGATGAATTTATTCCCGATTTTCACAAAATATCTCTGATATGGCCGATAAGTGCTAATTATTGTTAATTTTTTTTATTCAATGCGTAAATGTATTACGAAGGAATACCTAGAATCTGAATCCAGTATTTATTATATTTATAGAGATATTAAATGTTTTAGAAGCAATGTGTACTAGTTACACATCACAGGACAGGAAGGGTTAATGAAGTCATTTTAAATTCCCTAAAATCATTTTCTTAGCTTATATGCTATTAAGTGTTATTTTAAATTAATAAATACTGTTCTAACTTTGTATATTATCATGTAACACATTAACACATGTTTCTTTATACCTCTTCTTCTAAGTTATCTCCCGTTAGATAATAATTATGAGATGGCAAAAAAAATTCGATCCTCTAGAATGTCAATTAAAGTAAAACACTTCTTCATTATATTTTGTTTAATTTCATGATTGTTGACGAGTTTCTTAGTATGGTCATTTATTCAATGAATTGTGTTTAGTAATATTTTTTTATTTTTTTTAAGATAATAATAAAAGCACAACTTATAGGTCGCAGTTTAGAAAGCAAACTCTCATCAAGGGCGCTTCAACTCAGGATTCGAACCCACTATTACTGATAAATTTAAAAAAATTATAAAATACATACATGTAGCATAAGTTGAATGTTAGGAATGTAAGCAAGTTGTTGCGGTCATTAGATTAGGTACTTTGCATACAAAAACGTATTTCGTAAGAAAACCGCAGAAAACTTACCAAGGGAAGATTAACTACAAAGAAACCCGTGAATATCTTTCGATATGTGATATTCAATCAATCGAATCATTTCGATATTCAATACACTTAAAGCAATACATCCGGCTTTAAGTGTATTGTTGTATTCATATACAATCATACATTTTGATTAAACCTCTCAAAGAGAGCTGCCTTGATGTGATTCCATAAGCTGCATACGTCACTTATATCTCTAACACTACAAGGCAGGTCATTCCACATCGCAGGGCTAGCATCAGCATAATACCCCGTCCTATTGGATGAATTCGGAATAATCAATTTATAAGAAAAAATCGAAATCGATCTAAAATTGCATTCCTCTCCCGAGGAACATCTCTTAGACACAGATTCGAAAGATACAATGGAGGCATCCAATTAAAGGAATTGAATTTCACCCATTTAATTCTAATAGAGGAAGCTATATTAAATTCCATATAATATTCAAACTAGGACAAGATCTCATCAAATAGCATGTTGTCATCATATATTTTGTAATATACTTTTCCAAGTTCTTCGTCTCTTGGCACATTGAAGAATATGATTATTCGCAACTATATATATTTGGACTATGTATTGGAAAATGATTATTAACCACGATATAACCGATTGCAATGTCCAGAAAAACAACACCTAACATTAATCCATAAAAACGCCACGCTGCGGTGTGAATGATGAAACTCCTCGCCAGTCCTCCGTTCAGCGAATAAGGATTCAAACCACTGGCGGAACTAGCATATAAACGACTATAAAATAACTATATAATGATATGTTCGAGTCTTTTTACAGCTTTGTTCCACTAGTTTAAAATGTCCGGAGTTGTTGCCGTGACATCGTTTTTTGAGAGTGACATTCAAATGATACAGTCCATAAATAATTTAATTACTTTAAAAAGTATTTAGAGAATAGCATCATCCAGACGACTCCGTGACCTAGTTGGTAAAGCGCCTGTCTTTTAGCCTGAAAAATTCGCAACGCAAAATAATTGAATTTTTCAGATGTATCATGCAAAACCACATTCAAATAATAATTAATAACCACGGTTCCGTCATTATCGAATAAATTTATTGTTTTGTATCGATTTAATTGTCTTGTTTTTCATAAATTATGTATTCATACAATTACTAATCATATAAATAAAATATATAAACACTACAACAAACACGACACTACACCCAAAGCCTAATATTTTTTAAATTTTTTATTTCTTTATTTTTTCAATAGAGGCTTAGTAGCCCAACTACGTTGAAATTTGCAAAAATTGTTAACATTTAAAAAAAAACTATATAAATGCATACATATAACACACAGACATACACAAACATACACATATATTCAAAGTCACTTAAAAAACGTTGATGAGTGCTTTTTAACGCCTGCAATCATAGAAGAAAATTTATTTTTGCCTTTGGTAATGTGATATGAAATATAATATGTCAATATTTCTACACATGACATGCGAGTAATATGTCAATATTTCTAATGAAGATGTGCACATATGAATGTTTCGTTGTAGTTCGTCATCTCTTGGTAAGTTTTCTACAGTTTTCTTACCGAATGTGTTTTTTCTAAATATATTCAAATGCGGGGAAGTACTTAATCTAATGGCCGCAACTACCATCTACCTATTCTAAAATCAAATGAGTTCGAATCTCTTAAGGAGGGTCTGCTATCTAAATGGCGCTACATAAATAAACATTTTATTGTTATTATGTTCACGCGGATGAAAACGTTATCTAAGAGAGAGGTTTTCACACTGAGGGAATACTCATGATCTCAAAAGAGACAATAAAAATCATCCAATGTAGCATCATCGTTAAAAAAAGTGACGCCACTGGTAGGCACATTACTTAACCTGGAAGATGATGATCATAGTCAGTCAGTCTGGCCAAAGCCGCCCACACGTCCTGGTAATATAATTTATCATCGCGCCCGTGGAAGAACAAATTTCATCGGGATATGTGGTAACAATATTTAAATTGTGCTCACGTGAAACAATGACGCGTTAAATTAAAAAAGTATTTTAAATATTTTTTAAACAATCGTTGATCATTCACGGCGGAACCATCAAACTGTCAAGCTGTCGATGATGCAAAAGTTGCCAATATTCCGTCACACCCACGATTGCGAGTTTGATGCGAAGGGGAAAACGTGTACAATTAATTTAAATACATTACTAAATTTTTCTCACAGCGTGGTAATTTGTTTGAATTTAATAATTATAGATACATAAATATATTAAGTGAAGATGTTAAATAAACTTTGGACGTTAAATTTTCTAAATGAATAAATACCCATTACCCGTGAAGAGTCCTCTTCGTCGTTGCAGGGCCTCGTATTCGAGGATCCTCTCGCCAATCTAACATTAATTCAGTTGGAAAGTGATGTTGTGCCGTGCAATTTTCATTTCTTTCTTCTTTTTTCTCATCTTTAAGTGCACACTAGCAAACTCACCGCCCACACCGGTGTACTAGATCCGGTGGCACACCTGAAGCGAAACGATCGAAGCACACCGCCATGTTTTCCCCCCTTTTTTAAAAGAATAGATATGATCGAAGTCATAGGTATATTTATACCCCCGAATACTACACGGAAAAAATACCTGTGTCATTCGAAGAGAGTAGAACAGCCCGGGGTTCGAACCGGCGACCCATAAAGAGTATAATATAAGGCACAACATAAAGTGGAGAATCAGGGTGCTTGACGTTGGTGATGATGGAGATGATCATGTAAGCCAATTTGTGATAGATATATCATGTTGCATATAGGGTAAGGAGCTTCAGTACTAGCAGCTTGTATCTTCTTTAATATACAGATACATATCCAATTTATAAGTATAATAGTGAGTTTTTCTGAGATAATCACAAATTACTCTGCTTGAGTAACGAAGAGAAGATAACGTATTGTCTGCTTAACTGTCCACTGTGCCTGACATCCTTTACACACTATGTTTCACTGGAAACTGTTTTTGTAAAAGGCAGTTCTCTCAAATCTTGGCATTCTCAACCACTTAACAATGATAAGTTGGTTACATTTATTGAGAATACATAATTTTTTAGAAGCACAATCACAGTTAGCTCACACTATCAACATTTAAAGTAATACCAGGTTTATCAAGAAAAAATGTAAAAAAGAAGAAAAAAACTACTTAAAAAGATATAAAACAAATGATAAAACGGTAAAATAAAATATTTGTAAATGTCACACAAGATATACACATTAATTCATTTAACACTTCATTATAAACCAATATGGCGGGCTTATTGTCAGGTGCCAATAAGCTCGCCATTCCGTTATTCAAGAGAGATATAATATTTTGAAGCCACAGTTTAATTAATATTTTATTTGAAAAAAGAAAACAAATATAATGACGTTTGATTACAATAGAAAGCCAATACAAAGGGACGAGTTCAAAGTCCGAGTCAAAGTTTGTAGTCCGGCTTAAATATTAATTTCTAACCTTATTTTTTTATATTTTACTACTTTATTAAAACCATGTTACTCCCTTATTTAAAGAAGGTAAGAAAAAAATTTGAGAATTTCAAGTTTGAATAGTAATTTCTTTAGTTGAAAATTAGTTATTTTTTAGTATCTAGGTCGGACTACGAATTCGGGCCCTAGTGATCGAAGCTGATTATTAGCAATCATATAGCATGATGAACAGTGTATATTTTGATATAAAGTGTACAAAATTTTCCACTTAAGAAGACACAGCTTTATTTTTTCGAAATATAAGTAAGGATTAAATTAGAACTGGGATAAAAAATACCAACTTGCTTACTATCAAATAATATAACATCAGTTTTACTTACTTCCGTTTCTTTAGTTGTTATCATTTAATTAATTTCATAGTAAAAACATTTAAATTTTTCAAATATTATTTGATTATCACTTCTTGATACGATTATGAGACATAAAAAACAGTTACTAATTACGTATTTATTAAGAGATTACATTACTGTTGAACAAAAAAACAAGTATTAAACCGATAAAACAGTGTATAGTGATAATACATGAGTTTTCTTTACATTTATGTTAACACTCAATTATTAGATTCACACTTGATACTATTGATATGTTATCTCAGGACATTTATTTAGGTTAGTAATAGACCCAGAAACCGAAGTCAAGTGCACAATTGAATCATCTCGTGCGGCTTTTAATAAAATGAGAAGCGTATTCTGCGATGATAATCTAAACTTGAAACTTCGACAACGGCTAGTCAAATGTTACGTTTGGTCAGTGTTATTGCATGGAGTGGAATCATGGACCCTCAAAGTTGGTAGTATGAACCGACTGGAAGCATTCGAAATGTGGATGCACCGGAAAATGCTACGGATACCCTGGACGGATATGGTCAGCAACAAAAGGGTTCTTCAAAGAGTCAAAGTTGATAGAGAGTTACTGACTAATATTAAAATCCGAAAGGTGTCCTATTTGGGTCATGTACTTAGAGGAGCAAAGTACAAACTACTGCACCTGATCATCCAAGGCAAAATAGAGGGCCGAAAAGGTGTTGGCAGGAGGCAAATCTCCTGGCTCCGCAATACACGTGATTGGACTGGTGTGAGGAGCGTTGAGGATATTTTTTCGGGCTGCTGGGGACAAAGATGCCTACTCTCAAGTGATATTCAACGTTTGGGGGACCTGACATGACACTGGGAAGAAGAAGTAATAGTTTAAAATTAACACAGTTTTCTTGTCAATAAGATATAGAATTTCATTTCTGAGTTTGTTTTCATTCATATGATATTAAAATCGTTAAAGATTTTCTAGTTTCGATCCGGAAACGGATTTACCACATTTTGTTATCAAATTTTTAATTTAGAATATTACAGACTTATGAGTAGTATGAGTTTTAAAATGATAAGATGTCTGCAAAAATAACATCATATACTCAAAGGAAGAGACGATCGCGTAAATCACAACGAGCAAGCGAGACTTTAAAAATGCAGCAACACGGCGATAACATGAAGCAACACAAACACAAGCAAAGCGTCAAATTGACAAAAAAAAATACTTCAGTAATTTTTTACCAGTTACTTTAACAAAAGTAATCAAATAAGATACAATTAGTTTACTCTGTCATAAAAGTCAACAAACCCACAACCTTCCAACATAAACCAGATAACGAAACTATAAAAAAATGTATACAAAACATAACATAAATAACACAGCTGATAATAATATTAGATATAAATTACATTGTCTTTGGTTAGACCCATATTGATAAAGTCCAATACAGACCCAAGGAAGAGAGGATCGTCTTGTACTTAGTTTATATGAGGGGATAGCCCACCCGGGGCGTGGATAATGACAGTCAATCCCAAGATTCTACCCACTCCTCAATAATCAAACACCAAGAAGATTGAAACTCTTCAAAAAAGTAATAAACATAATATCAACATTCAAATGAGATTAAATAAATGTAACGAACCTTTCAACATATTCAAAATGTTAAATTTTGAGGCGTGTGAAAAGGATTATCACCTTCTCAAAGCATAGCACAAAACTAATCAACAACTGTCAAAGTTTTTTTTCTTGAACGACGCCTCCGGTGTAATTTATTCAGCTCTGATTTTGTCTTTTAGTTAGGAGACGGAATATTGAGATGTCAAAGGAGATTATCATTTGTTTCAGAATTTATAACTTCAATACTTTTTTTTTTGTTTTATTTAATTTAAACCTTACGAGTATTATTTAATCAAAAAATCATTATTAAAATCCTCCGTTGAGATGTTGAATCAAGATATCTTGAATAATATGTATCATAATTGAAATATTGGAATGAAAAACAGTCAGGGGTTAAGGAACTGTGCAACTTGTCTATGATTGTAAAGCTCTCTGTGAAAAAAAGCGTATAATCTTATTAAGATCACGTCTTTCTTGACGGTATTTTAGGGTCTTCAAATGTTAGGGGAACTTCAAATTACATTGTTCAAAAAATTTAAATACAATACATGAACAGTTATAACATATACATACAAATGACGTACATACAAACAATCACGCCTCTTACTGTCAGAGAAAGCAGAGAGAACAGAGCGCCAAACTTTCATGTCACGAAATGCTTCATCTGCATTGTCTATGTTCTTAAATATTTTTATCGATATTTTTTTTTACTTTACCACATTAAGTTTTTTAAACTTCGCTATTGAGACTTTTCAGATACAATCCCATTATTTATTTATTTTGTCATGCATTTGACTCTCATTCGTTTGATTATAATGACAAAGATTTTTTTAAAATTATTTATATATTATTTATAGTTAAGGCATAAACATTATAGTTAAGGCATAAGACATTGTAATTTATTTTTATCAAATACTGTTTATTCCACTTTACATAACGGTATAACCCAAACAGTTTCAAAGTTTTCACCTCATCATCAGGAGAGCACAAACAAGACTTCTTTGTGCTCCTTTTTGTGATTGTGGGCTTGTTTGTGCTACCCTGATAATGAAGTGAAAACCTTGAAACCGGTAGGGTTTATTCCCTTACATAAAGTGGAATAAACAGTGTTTGATAAAACAAATTGCAATATTAATTATTAATCATTAAAAAGGGGCTCCATAATCATAGAAGGCTTTTTTTAAATACGTTAAATAAATTAAGATAATGCTACTGAAATCTTATATTTTAACGCATATAGCTTAGCTCTCGAACACTTGTCATTAAACACAGGGGTTTCAGATTTCAAAATTATTATTTTCATTTATTTAATACTTTATTATATAGTGTACATTGCGAAAAGAAAATCCTTTCCAACCAACCATACAAATGATTTACAAAGTTTTGAGTTATAGGCGGCAGATTTACATTTTTTTATGTAGAGTAACAATAAAATAAATTTATATTTAGAGTAAACAATAAAATATTTTTTTGATGTAGAGGAAACAATAAAATTAATTTATATTAAGAGTAAACAACAAAATATTTTTTTGATGTAGAGTAAACAATAAAATAAATTTATATTTAGAGTAAACAACAAAATATTTTTTTGATGTAGATGAAACAATAAAATATTTTTTTATGTAGAGTAAACAATAAAATAAATTTTGATGTAGAGTAAACAAATAAAAACCAAAATAAAAAGAAGAAAACAACATTATAGAAGGGAAGGAGATTAGAAAAAAGGATTATGACAACCTAGAAAAATACACTTTGTCACTGAATGGAGATGTTACGTTTTTGATATGCTTTTTGAAACACGTCAACGATGGTGCATCTCTGATATTTTCTGATACCTGGTTCTCGAGTCTAACATCACGGACAGTAAAAGACGACATAAAAAATCAAAAGCGTTGAGCTATAAAAGCCGAAAGACAAATTTTTTCTCGCTTTTTCATCAAAAATATTTTCGAAATTTGTTTTACTTTTTAAGCTTAAGTCTGATACATATAAAAAATTGCTTAAAGTAATTATACAACATTTAACAAGAAATTTCTTTCTAATCCAACTAATAACATTAATCCCCGGTACGATCTTCATGGCCTAGTTGGTAAGATGCCTGTCTACCGACCCGAAGTTTGCGGGTTCGATCCCCGTTTGAAGCCAGATAATTGTTAGAAACAAAAAAAAGGAATCCAGTCTGGTTTTTACTTAGGGAATCTTGAACATCTTTCTGGTTGGTGGGAAGAGATTACGGAATGGCAATAAGCTCGCCAGATTATACTGTATACAACAAAGTTTAATGCAATAAAATTAATCCCCACAACACGTGTCCATCCCGAGGTTCTCACCTTCCATCCCGAGGTTCTCTTCATGCACAATGATCCCGGTTTGTTATCACAATAGTGCTAATATCAGACTGATGTCATATTACTATAGATTGTCCACTTCAAAAGTGTGCGTGATAAATCGATGGAAATTTTAAATTTTAATAGACCAGTTAAAATATTTTATATAAATATTTCACACAGACAGCAATCTGATATACTCGTAACAAATCGGGATTATTTCGTCTTGAGAAAGTATCGGAACAGGAGATAGAAACACGTGTAGCAGGGATTAATTTAATAAGTGGAATAACAAAGTAATGCATTTTTAAATATTCTAATACGGAGTTCCGAAACATTAAAGCTGAATATTTTAATAAACTTAAAATAATTTTGTGAGATAACTTTTTCAATTTGTAAAATTAATAATTCTAAATACAAATAGGAATACATATGGTAATCGCACAGGCTTCCGAAGTATCATTTGTTGCCTGACTTGTTCACCTACAGTATTAGCAGGGAGGACTAAGGTCTTAGTGAATGTGATGAAATGCAAGTAGCCTCAACGAGTGGACATGTACAAGTGTATTAAAAATAATTGGTGTGCAAATTATTACCTAGTTATAAGTAAGTATACAGGTGTTAACTATTTTTAAGATTTAAGATTATTAAAAATTAAAAATTACACGTAGGAAACTAAAATTAAGTTAGCTTATAGTTATAATATAGAAATTAGATTAGATCTATAGATATTTTGTAATAAATTTGTTTATAGCCTTTAGTAAATGTACATATAAAAGATTATGTTTAATGAATAAAAAAAAATTATAAATGTTTTGTAACGTGTGAACAAAATATTTTTTTAGATAATATATTTAAATCAGTTCGACTTGTATTGATGGAGAGAACTTGACGTCCCGGTGAATTTTGAAGTGGTCATTGATCTACACTTGACTGGAGTTTTAAGAAAATACAACATAGGCAACTTGAAAATAATATCGATGAGAAACTTGGATCAAATATGAGCAAGAGGAAGAAAAGGTATATAGTAAATATCAATCGATCAATTCGTTTCTGTGGCGCCGTTCATTCATCTAAGTCACTCCAGTGGCGCATCCGGTTTATTGTACAATAGCATACTCGTATGTTAAAAACTGTCATCTAAAATGTAACTTATGTGTTTCAAAATTTTAACTCTGAGACACGATTCAAATTATTTTTCTTTAAAAAAATATGCGAAATAAAATGTTTGAGAACATTCATAAAATGTTCAAGAACATTCAATTCAGCATTCAAGAAATATAATGAATAAATAAAAAATTCAATGATCTCCTTGGGCTAGTTGGTAAGACGTTTGCGTTCCAACAGAGGTTTCAGGTTCAATTCCACGGGGTACCCGAAAACTCTCACATAAAATGGAATAGATAGTGTCTGATAAAAAAAGAACACTAAAGATAATTTTATCTCCCAGCCACGCTATTCAGTATGTCCGCATTATCGATTCGGATATGTTAAGCGGTAGTATCATACGAATAAAACAATAAAATATTTATTTTAATAAGAATATTTTTTTGTTTTTCTCTAAGCAATAGTTTCAACAATTAAATTTAATGTATTCATTCATTCATTAATCTGGTACTTCTAGTATATTATTGTAGAGCGTAGCCAGAAAACGAAATTGTTTTTGTTCCGTTAATCGAGACATAAATTTATAAAAAGGTGCATGGCCGCGCGGTAACGCACTGGTCTTCCGTGCGAAAGGTCGTCAGTTCGAACCCCGCGTTGTAAATCCCGCCCTTTAGAATGACACAGTGATTTTTCAATGCATATCTTCCAGCCCAGGGGTTGTAGGTACCTCGTTGGTTACTCTTTTTAAGAGGTACATGGCTGCGTGGTATTGTACCGAATTTCCGTGAGGAACAGCATTAATTCGAACCCCGCGCTGTGCTACTCCCCTTAGAATGATACAGTGATATTTCTGGCTTGTATTCGGAGGTATAAAAATACCTATGACTTCGGTCATATCAATTCTTCCAGAAACAAAAAACTTACCGGCGTGCTCCGATTGTAACACTTTAGCATGCCATCGGATTCAGTACAGTGGTGTGCCTGGTTAATTTGCTGGTGTGCAACAGGTCACTCACTTAAAAAACTCCATAGCACAGTTTCTTTTTTTTAACTGAATCGACGTTGAAACGGCGAGGGAGTCCTCGATTACGAAGCCCAGCAACGGCAGCGGATTTGGAACAATTGAAGTATGTATTTAACTCACATTTTGTCGTTGTGCATGTAGTAGGTAAATGATGCCAAGCAAAAAAAGTTCAAATAGCCATCGAACTAAATTAGACTGGGTTTATTTTCTTTGTTTTTCATCGAGAATCAAACTCGAAATCATCAAATGCAAGACAGTCTTACTAACAAGGCTACAAAAATCTTTAACAATGTTGATAAAAACATTTTATAATAGCACTTTCATGGAAATAAATCTGGCGAATTTATTACTTTTAAGCATTTTTTTTTACAATAAACCAACTTTTGTTTCAATTTTTATTTATTTCATAGTGTTATACATAATACAAACATTTGCCAAAGGCATATCTTAAGAACTAATATAATTTATATACTATAATTATGAACTTACTTAATTTTACTGTCACTTCGCTGTCTTACGAGTATTTTAAGTCATTGGTGTCTGACGCGGTATTTGCATGGTAAATATGGTCGTACTACTCGTATTTAGTTTTAAATAAACCATACATAAACATTCCGACATAGACATAACATACATATCATAATATATGTCCCTTGTGTGGTAGGCAGAGATAACAAATCTCTAAACTTTCCTATTCAAGCAAACAAGTTTTGCCTCCTCCACATTCACACATCACGTCATGCACAGTCTTATATTATTCATGCTTCTCATTTTACTTTATTTTAAAATCTGGGTTATTTGGTACAGCCACGCACACCTTGCACTTCTGACTTGTATATTTACTAAGTCATTTTTCATCATTCATTTTCTTTGCATGTCCAAACCACCTTAAATCCCTTTTTAACATGCATTCATTTAGGTGTCTTCATTCCGCCTTCTTTTAAACATTGACACTCCACAAATTTTCCTAATCACACGCATCTCCACAGTTGACATAGACAGTTCCTAGAATTTAAAATATTGGAAAATTTATTTTCCTTCTTATAAATCTAAAGTGTACGTTTTAAACGTGATAACTCATTATGTAGAAAATTTATTTAAAAAATCACATAATAAAATAACCAGTTTCTAATACCTGTATTGTTAATAGGATTTTAATATCGTTTTTCTTTAAAGACTTTCAACAGATATTTCACACGAAAGTTTCCTTCATCCTTAAGGACCATAAATTTAAATTGACATATCAACTAAAACCACCATACTTCAGCAAGAGGAATTCTATTAAACAAAGAAAAAAAACTTCACAGAAAGAGAAAAAACAACAAATGTCCACCTTCTAAGCAGATATAAAAGAAGAATTATTGAAACGCTGAAAGATTTCGATTGACGATAAAAATTGCGTGTGATATAAAAATAAATTATAAAATGAAATACTCAAATGCCTGCTAGGTATGATGTTCAGAGTATATTCCTACAATTTATATATTTGACAGCTTCAAATTGATAAGTGGACTTCAAAAAAATTATAAAAAATATTTTGAGGTTGGCAGCGAATGTGGATGAAATTAATCAAATATTAGTTCTTAAGTATGCCCCCTAAAAAAAGGACAAATTATTGGGAAAATTTTATGAGATTCTTGGATCTTGTCGAGCAGCATACGAGTAAATCAAAGAAAGTTGAGATAAATTAACATTTATTTTTAATGCAAGCAGCCTGAACGAGTGGACATGTACGTGCTAAATAATTAGTCATAAGAATTGTTATCTTGTTATATAGTAAGTTAGTATGTGAGTGTTATATCTAAGAAATTAAATATTACGATTATTAAAAATATAATTAAATGAAGGAAATTAATATTAAGTGAGGTCATAGTTAGCATATAGAAATTAGATTAGTTTTTAAGATATGAATTAGTATATAGATAAAGCCTTTGATAAAGCAAATGATTGTATTATAGATTACTTTATAGTATTAAATAAAAATAAAATTTATATTTCTAAATTGCAACGTTAAATTAAAACATTGAACCCTAAAAAAATGTGCCTTATCGTTTTGATGTTTAGCTTAAGCAACAACAAAGTCTTAAATTGGTACAAATATTTTTTTAAACAAATATAAACTCTCTTCACTGATAAGCTTTCTAAACTGCTGTAATGACAGCTAAAACCTTCTAGAAGAAATTTATATTATTCTGAATAGAACCGCATCGAAAAATAGGTTGTTGCTCTCAAGTTAAAGTAGACAAATATTCATAAAGGGTTTTCTGAGAGAATATTAAGAGAAAGGCCAATAGCTAAGGGAACATGTTCATCAAAATAACAGAATCGATATTTTATAAAATGATGTTTACCCATAAAGATATGTGACCTGGTGTGTACAGCACACCCAGTTCATAATTAAAAAAAATATTCAACGTCATAAAGGTTCTGGCTTAGAGTTAGAAGACATATTAGTTATCTACGAATAGTAGTGAACTAATGGGTGTCAATTAAAATAATTTGGATCATATTAAATGGGAAAAACAAACATTTGTTGTAGGGGTGGCTTTTGGGGATGTTTTAATAGGATACCTTCTGGCATATCGTAGGGCTCGAATCTTGACCCATTACTATTTTTTGTATTCATAAATGATATTAAAACTAAAATTTATCAAAATACTTGCTGTTTAACTAAAGTTATGGAAACTGGCGTAAATTTTCGAATGGGGTGAGGGATGGATCTAAGTGGGAACATTTTATGTTGACATAGGAGGGTGGTTTAAACTACCTGCAAAGAGAATGAAAAAAAACATTCACATTTATTATACCATATATGAGAAAATGTCATCTTGCTTTTAACTATATTGTTTCCCTCAAAAACATATATTAAAAATAAAACTGACCAAAAGTCTCAACAAAGTACATCACCGTTGATCTTCTAAGATGTGTAATCGTTTTGTAGAAGTCCCTTGCATATTGAGACAGTTTTGGCCTCATGTTGCCCTAGTTTCAGCGTGTATTTGTATTAATTAGGACATAGTACAAGTTTATTGTACAATGGCCGACACACGTTCACCACTCTGCTTTAATTTAACGTGTTAAAAGGCGCATTTTGTTAAGTGTAAAATATGGAGGTCGTGGAACAAATAACCACCGATATGTGGCTGCTTCGCAGAATCGTGATTGGAGATCGCTATCCGGACTCAGCCTCTTTTAATGAAGCCTAATAGAAAACCTGTGAACCCCTGGTTGTTGTGTTCGTATCTCGAGGAATAACAAAAAAGTATTATTACCCAAGGGATACATGTTCTGCACGATATATTACAATAAGGTTCACGAACAAGCGCCGATAACTAATAATCATTATTTTCATTTATGTTTCCAACAATGCTGATTAAGTTTGCATTTTAAACTAAGAGACAGAGAAATAAGCGAGTTGATGAATTTTGAAAATAAAAAAATACGCGTACTAATATTATAAACAGGTAGACGTGCTAGGGGAGAAATTTCTACAAATCGTACATCTTGGTCCCCAAACGCCCTACAGGAATAGCATTACACTTTATTTTCAAATCTAAACATAAAGATCTAAATCTCGATGATTTACAGGGTCATAGGTTAGACAGGGTCTATGATTTAGACACTAGCATTGAGTCAGACAGAGTCATTGAATAAAACAGTGTCATTGAGTCAGACAGATTCATTGAATAAAACAGTGTCATTGAGTCAAACAGAGCAAGTAAGAAATTTCTTTTAAAGCTTTCTGTGTTGTTATACCTGTTTCGTTGAATGGTCTGCTGTAAGGCTGAATACTAAGAAGAATCTGGGAGCGTTTAGAAAAAACTAAAAAATGTTTATCACTGCGAGAAGTCAACAAGGCGCATACCTGCGCACTACAGATTATTGATTGTCACTAGATGGCGCCAAAGTCGTAATCATTATTCAAGATGAAATGAGTTCATCGACTCATTTTATATTAATTTTCTTATTATATTAATTTCTTATGAAATATTAATGCATCATAAAAACTTGTTAACTGCTGTCGAAAAGGTCATCTCGAATCCTGATTCACTGAGTCATTTTATGTCGTCTAGTCATATCGTAATGTCGAAAAAATATAACTTGAATGAACAGAAAATGCCAATTAAGTTGTATTATTTATATTTTTATAAAATCTCGTTCATTCTTACTATTAACACAAATAATAAATTATGAAAGATTAATAGAAATAATCTATACAACTAATGTAAAAAAAATATGAGAAATTTGGGAAGATCTTTAAAAACGAGGCACGACCAAATTAATCAAATTCTTAAAAAGAGAAGAGTGCAAAATTGTTTTAAATAGGAGATTGTGCATGGCGAGATGAACAAAAGTGGCAGAAGTGAAATATGGATGAGTATGTTACAATAAAACAAAATGTAGTTCTGTTCCCTTTACCTACTCCAAAAAAGGCATGGCGTGAGGAAGAAAATGAAGATGGTTCTAATTTATTTAAGCAAAGTCCAAAGTTATTTAAGCAAAGTCCAAAGTTGCACTATATTTATATGTGACATTATTTATATTGTTTTTTTTTTTTCAAAATTTTGTACAAAAATTACATACAATTTAGACATGATTTCAATGTGTTGGAAAAAATATGTCCTTAATCATTTTAGTGCATGTCATTATTTAAAAAAATATGTTCAGGATTACAGTTTAAACATTGCAATAACTTGAGAATGTATGCGAAACATAAAGTTCATTCATTAAAAATGTGCATGAAAAATGTATGAGAAAAATATAATCATCTTTCAAGAGTGTAAGAGTACATTTGACTTAAAACGGAAAGGCACTTTGCAAAAATCAAAAACCATTTGATGGATGCAAAACACGCATGATTTAATTTTTTTGCTTCTGACTCTCGTCTTGAAGACTGTTGAGCGAGTGTTAAGGTCCTTGCGGACTCAGCTTAAGGGCAGTGTTGAGAAAGAGAATGATATTGCTTATATAATAAATCTTCTTAATGAACGCCGAAGATTGTGAACAAGGATTAGCGGTAAGTATCGTATCGGCGTGAGTATTATGGGATATCAAAATATTACTCAACAATACACGACGGCCACCGGGAACATTTTAAATCGCTCATAAAGTAAATGAAAAGAGATTTCTTATGATAAACATTTTTAAAAATCACTTCATTAAATGCATTTTATTATTTTAACAGATTTTTTCCTTAGTCGTGAAACGATATTAAAGTAACATCATAACTATGAACGTTTTTATTGAACGCCAACACATTTTTTTCGTTTGTATTTTTTTTTCAAACATCCCAAAAGGATATTTATTTCTAGATTATCTGTCAGTTGGCAAAATCTATTGAATAACATTTTCGAAAAACATAAAAATTGTACAGTATCTATTAATGACTTAAAAAAGATAATAAATAAATAAAATATAAAAGAAACATGGATGATGAAAAATAATGAAATATACATATGATAGATGCCTTCGAGAATAGTCGTTGGATGCGGATGCTGCGTATATCGAGAACTGTAAGCCATGCCAACGTCTCTAGAATTAACGATTATCGAAAGATTTTCAACAATATAAAAAAAAATCTTAAAAGCTTTGGGCATGTTGCCAGAAAGGATATAAAAAGTCTTAAGAAGTTATTGATCACGGGGACAGTCAAAGAAAAACAAACAAAAGAAGGATCATATAAAAGATGGATGGAACAAATAAAGGAGTTAATAGGATCCTCTTTAAACGCTGTATTCAAGATGATCACGGACGAGGAAGGATGGAGACAAGTGGAACATCAAGTTTCAGACAAAGCAGAGGACCACAACGCTCAACATGGAACACGTAATGAAGAAGAAATAAAGAAAAAAACAACATGAAGTAATAGGCAGGTTTTGATTTTGAGCACATTGAGATGGTTTGAACATGTGGAACGAAGACGAAAAAAAATAATTAATAACACAAATATACAGTACAAATGTGAATGGAAGGCGTAATTGAGTAAAACCAAGGAAAGTATGCGTACATCAAGTGTATGTACGATATGTTGAAAAAAGGGAATTTAGATAAGTTAAAGAAATCGTAGGAGTTGTATGAGGTGATGTATGTATGGTATATAGAAGAGGCGAAAGATATGTATCGCGATAGGAAAATCTGGTGCACTCTCTTATCTACCTACCCCGACACGGAAACGGCCTGATGGTATGTATATACGAGTATGTATGTGTAAGTAATAGGCGCATACTCGTGAATTAACCTGTACACCGCGTTAAAAATCAAATTCCATGAATCCTGTGCGCGGCACAATTTCGGCGGTTTTTAATTTCTAAGTTTAAACGCATATTTTGTTTAGAACCACTGATATTTGATTACAACACCAAGTAAACATGACATTCAAGTAATTTTCTGATAATAAATAATAGTCATTACTCTTAAGGAAACTCATTAAATAAAGGAGATAAACTAAACATTACGTAAAATACTCAAAGGAATGCTACAGATCAGATCACAGGCGTTTGTGCTTCCCGCGAGGAACACGTTAAACAAAATATTATACTTCCTTATATAAATTTTCAATAAATTAACTTTTTATAGATGTTTTCATTTATAACATCAATTTTCAGCTCTTTAAAACAAAATTTCACATCGATCTAAGGAAACGTTGTTTTATTAACCAAATTGTGGAATCTTGAAGCGAACCATCTAATATTATAATAAAATGAATGATGTCATATTGAAATAGTCTTACTATCGTCTAGACAAATTCTTTCATATAAACCTAGAAATACTGTACAAGTGATGTTTCGTTTCTTATTTCATCTGTTTATAATATCAATAATAATCATCATATTTTAAAATGGACAATCTTTAATTATATGAATTTGGGTTTCTTACCTATCATTAGTTGTGACTCATTAAATACATATAAAGTTAATAATTTTACCAATTGTTAGTTATTATTTGATTGCTTCGTCAAAAATTATCAATAACCTGATAAGCTGTGAGACTTTGTTACAAGCATGTACTGCATAATTCGACCCTCAGTGTACTGTATTAATTTAAAAATATTAACTGCCTCTCCCACATTCTTCTCCATAAATTCATCAAAAATAGATTAAAGAAATTGGGAATGGTGAAAAATAATTGAGTAGATTTCTTTGGTGAAGATTAATTATATCAGTTTTCCATAAACATTATCCAATTGAAAGTATCTTTCCAATTATTTTTAGTCTGATGGTCCCGTTAATAATTAATTAAAGACAAAAAGGGAAGTTTTTATTGTAGAACGCTAGAAATTTAAAAAGTCGCCAAAGAGCATGTGAAGATTAAAATTAGACGTATTAGTATTGGTAACCTACTAGGATGGGAAGGTTAAAAATAAAAGTTTTATTAAAACAAATATTTTAAGTATGTCAATCTTAACGAACGGACACGGTTAAATGAAGTATTTAGTACAGTGGTATAATGCGAGCTATTATGATATAAGGCAAACCTGACCCCTGAACAATTAATCAATTGCCATAAAAACAAGACACAGATTCCCTAGCCGTGATTCACGCGACTGTTAAATGTATTGAATAATTTATTTTGAAAAATACGCGTTAACGTTGCTAACTAATCAAATCGACCGCCGAAGGAGGTCATAAGAGAAAAGTTACGGTATTGGCCAGTCAATAAATCAACGACTGCTTAGGCGAGCCAACCTGGGAAGTCGGAGCGATAGGTCAATACGAGGTAACGTGGTACTAATACCCAGCCATCAATACCGCTTCAACATTAGCTCTAAATATTGAGAAATCTATAAAGACTAGGTGGTAGTAATGATCATATCACTTAAGCATGTCAAAATACGAATGAAATTTTTCAAATATTGATCAAGCAAATTCAATGAAAAGTTTATTTCATCATCTTTTATAACATTTATTCGTCAGTAACGTAGCAGTAGCGTTGTCACGGTGCTATACCAAGTGGACCAGCCCTCAGCCACCTTGGAAACAGTCTCCCAAGTCCAGCTGAAGTCTGTCCTCGCACAGTCTTTTCATCTGTCAATTTCATGTCCTTTCTTGGCCTCCTTACTGGACGTTTTTGCCTGAGTGTCACCTAGAACACTCATTTCGAGTTAAAATCTCCTGACGTTCTCACCACGTGCCTCAACCAAGTCAATAGATTTTTTTCAATCCATAGGGTTAGGGGTTCTGCACCTAGTTCCTGGAATATGTCGCGTCTCTTAGCAGATTTTCGGTAAATACCAAATGAATCATATTTGTTCACTCGTGTTACAGCAGCGTATCTGAGATGTTCGTTGAAGCCAGAAGTCATGGGTTCATAGCCCTGGCGACGTATCGAACAGCGAATTTGAAAGAGAGAATAACATAGCAATCAACGAGGTGATCTGAAGTGATTTCCTCTTTCAAGCACCGACAATGAGTGAAAGATGGTTTCAATTCTCCCGACTCCTGGTCCAGTTAGACGTTTATGTGAAGTGATTGTTTTTTTTTTATTTATTCCCAATTTGTTCGTCTTTTTCATTCTTGCTTGTCATTATTTTTTAATTCTTGCTTTTCATCTATTTTTATTCTTGCTTGTCATCTACAGTATTGTGCGAATTAATGGAATAAAATACATAAAAATCATAAAAAAACGTTTATTATTAATATTTTGAGTCACAGATGACATACAATCATAAAATAAATTTTATTTTAATAGGATATATGTTCTCCTTTTGCTTTTATAACAGCTTGAACACTTTTGGTCATGGTATCAATTAAATTTCGACAATTTTCTTTTATTTTGTCATCCCAAAACCACACCTGAATTACAGCTTCTATCATCTTTCTCTTGGTGGTGCAGTTCAATTTTTGTATCCTAGATTTACAAATCGCCCACAAATGTTCTATTGGGTTAAGGACAGATCAATTTTCAGGCCATAATTTTATCATTGAAATATTTAAGCATATTTTTCGATACGTGACACGGAGCTGCGTCCTCTTGAAATACAGCTTCACCATTTGGACAACATTTATTCAGTTCTGTACTCAAGTGCTGCTCCAATAGAGTTTAATATTTCAGGCTATTCATTATTCCTTCTATTGGTATTAAATATCCAGTCCCCATATACGAAAAGCAGCCCCAGAACATCTTCACAGGATGTTTCACCGTTTGGTCAATATGACCCGCAGTAAGATCCCCACTTTTTGTAACAAATTTCGTGCGATATCCCTGTACGATAAAGTAGGTACCATCTGAAAACAGCACCTTCTTCCAGTCTTTTGCAGTACATTTGGCACATTTTTAGCCTTTGCTTGATCATCCACGCCATCAGGAGTTGCTTCTTCTGTGGTCGAATTGCTCTTCTTCCCGATTCAATAAGTCTTATTCGTACTGTTGAGTCATGAATCATCACTCCAGTGGTAGCCAAGTCTCGTTGAAGTTCGTTACTTGTTTTTCTGAGGTTAAGCTTACTATTTCTGATCAAAGATACTTCATCTCGGTTAGTGGTCTTCCTTTTCCTCCCACATTTCCCAACTCTTCTTGACTCAACTGCCCCTGTTTCTCTTTTCTGCTTAATAATCTTGCTGACTGCTCCCTGACTCATAAAACATTAATTTGCAATCTCTTTGTGAGTCATTGAAGTGTGCTCACTTAATGTTATAATCTTTTCTTTTTTCCTCGGCGTGAAATCCATGATGTAAACCAACTCAAAAATACGGTTTATTATGCAAGCAACTTCAAAATTATTTCTTCATTGAGAAAATGTAAAAAAACAAACAATTATCCACCAACAAACACAAATATGAGCTCCCAAAGAATCAATGAACTATAGGTTATACTTTTTGGTGCTAAAAAACTGTCAAAATTAACATAACAGTGTTGCTATACGTAAAAAATGAAAAAAATAACTTTTATTCCATTAATTCGCACAGTACAGTGTTTTTGTTCGTGCTTGTCATCTATTTTCATTTTTTGGACTTTTCATATGTACTTAATAACTCATATTGAAGTTTCACTGCAATGTGTGTGCATTTATTATGTCTCATCTACCTATATGTATATTGATTTTGTAGATCTTCACTATATTTACCTAAAAATCTGGATTTAATAGAATCGTACGTCTGGATTGGCGATATCACCGATTTTAAAACTTTTTATTTTAAATGAACCCCAGACTTTCTCCCTCTGGACTATCGAGGACTTTTAAAACGTTACTCGTTCTGTATTTTTAGTGTTTCTATATTGTTTTTTTTTAATATAAGCTAGACGATACGAAATCGAGTAATCCATTCTGACAAAAAATATACGCTAAAGATGAAAGTTTTCCTTACTATAATACAAAAATCTCAGTTACAAAGACTTGAACATGTCGTCCGCATACCAAAATATGTAATCCTAAGCAAATTTTCGTAGTAGAAAAAACGAGAAGAAAGAGGAGCTAACAAGCTGAAAAATAATTTAAATTACATGAAAAATACAAACTTCCACAATTCATAATTAAGGAACATCACGTCGAAGTTCTGAAAAGAACATCACGGTTAAAGATCTTGCAGCAGTGGTTCGGAAAAAACAATTGTTCAGCTTGCAGATTGGTTTTACTCTTAGACCATTTATCATCTGTATGAATGTTTTTCTGTAGCTTATAAACTACTAATAGTACAATTAAGTAATTCAATAGATAGCGTTGTATGAAAGCAAAACTTGGTCTAACGAAAGATGCAGCAGACAAAGCTTGTCATTCATCATGGTAGTTTGATATCTTTACAATCAAAACTTTTGGTTTGATCTGTCAAGATTGTGTGCTTGCTGAAGTGCAACAGCTTCACACAATAAGACAATACACGCACAAGCATCTTCCATTTACAGGATGATTGCCAATCATACTTCATCATGAGGGATAGCCTATCGTAGTGTTTATTTTTTAATCTGTACTAATATATTTTATTTTCAACTGACATGTTTGGATGTTGTGACGCCAAATCTGCTAAAATGATAGTACACAATAGTATTTTAGTGCAAACTTTGATATATTCCACTAAAAACAAATCTGAGTTCTTTACCTCTATAAAATAAGTCTTGGACAATAACGTAAGTCTGCTTGGTGAAGTTTGGTAATATTTTGTGGTATACATACATAACATACATTGAACTGAAATATACATATAATTATTAAATAATTTTAAAACAATGACTGTAATTTATTATTACTACTGCTTTTTGTATCTTCATGTTAGTTTAAGATAAAGTTTTGTATTATTTGTCAACAATTTTAAGTACATGTATAACCTGTCACATGTTCATTTGTATATAAAGACACTGTTGTGTCGTTAATTAAATAAATAAATAAATATGTGAGTGGAACGCGGACGTGGAAAAATACTGAAAGGAGCCGAATTAATTCTGTAGAAATGCGTGTATTGAGAACAATACATGGAGTGACAATGTATGACATAATACAGAAGTGATATGGGATGAATGTGAACTTAAAGCTGATGTGTTATCTAAGATGAATAAGAGTACGTTGAGATAGTTTGGACATGTGAAACAAATGAACGAAAAGAGACTAAGATAACAGATATACAGCGCAGATGTGAGTTGAAGGCGTATGAGAGGAAGACCAAAGTAGGTATGGTTGGATCAAGTAATCGATATTCAAAGTCAGAGAAATCTTAGAGGTTGTATGAGAAGGTGTATGGATGCGGAAGAGGCTAAGAATGTGTGTCGAGTTAGGGAAGTATGGTGCTTATTTTTTTAATGTTGCAAAGAGTATGGATTTTAACCATGGCTATATTCCACATTTTTTAATATTGCACAGAGTATGGATTTTTACCATGCCTCTATTCCACATTTTTTAATGGGTATACTTGGATTTTACACATGAACACTCATAAGAGATATACGCACCAGTTTATACATATAAAATCGCTGAAAGAAAAAATACAAATATTTAACCCATTGTTGATTCACAAAGTTTTATTAAATATATATTTTATGTTCATGTTACATGTTTAGATATCAGAAATGAATGCATCAATAAAATGTATGGTTTAAGTAAGATGAAGAAAAGAACTTTACATGGTTTGGACATGTGAAGACAATGAATGATGAAAGAATGACTAAGCGTATATACAAGCCAGAGGTGCAAAGTAGGTATGCGTGGATGGAGTAGATCCGAGAAAAACGTAGCTGGTACAAATGGACCAGATTTTAAAAGAAGGTTAAAAGTATGAATGATAGAACATTGTACATGTATGAATGTGTATGTACATGTATGACATTTGTGTGCCAATCCGGAGGTTGCGGGTTCGATCCCCGCTGGAACCCAGATTTTTTTTAAATAGGAGTCCAGTCTGGTTAACACATAGGGCCTATAAAAACATATTTCTGGTTGGTTGGAAGAGATTGCCACATGGCAATAATCTCGGCAGGGAAAAAAAATGTCGAGGAGGTTTAAGGTGGGTGTATGGATAGAAAAGTTTAGAGAACGGCGCAAGTTTCTTATTATTATTAAGAGTATGGATTTAACCCGTGGCTCTCTCCCACGATTTTTAATGGTTATTGTTGGATATAACTCTATGAAAGTGTTAGGTTGATACCTTTCGAGAAGTTTGATAGTTGGACAAGACAATAAAAAGTTAATATTCTTATTTATTTAAAAAAAAACTATTAATCTAAAATATCTCAAAATGAAATAAAATAAATTTTTACATCAAAATAAATATTTTCACTAATTAAAAAATATCCGCATTACGATTTTTGCTCATTTGTCTCTATCGACGATGGAAGACTCTTGTTCTGTCCGCTGTACAACGATTTCGAGTGCACATCATCGCAAGTTTAGCATTTGAATAAATAACCGATAAATCAACGAGCTGTTATGTGTTACAGGCGCAAAGATCAATATACATTTTATTCAAATTGTTTCTGAGGCGCTGCGCTGCCGAGCCGCCCCGTGCCTGACGTCATGGGGGCAATAGCTTCACTGCCATACATAACACGCTTGTGCCGAAATATGTTGGCAATATAAATATTTCAATAAAAATATATTACATCGCACGGCTCCAAAATAAATAACTCCGGCCACCATTTTGCCGACATTGAAGGATAATTTATTTTATTTATTTTTAATATATACATGCATACCATCATGCCGTCTTACTATCTGGGTAGGAAAAGAGGAGAGAGCACGAGATTTTCTTATTGTAATATACATAGTTCACTGTCACATACAACTCCTAAGATATCTTAAACACATTTGAGATGTGACACTCGACACAACATACTAACATATCCACAAACACATTTTAGATGGGGTGCTCAAAACTCCAAACTAACATATCCACAAACATATTTGAGATGTAATGCTAGAAACTCCATATTAACGTATCAAAAAATACATTTGAGATGTGGTGCGACAGACTTCATACTTACATATCCACAAAAAAAACATTTGAGATATGGTACTGGAGATTTTATACCAACGTATCCACAAACACATTTCATATGTGGTGCTAGAAACTCCATACTAACATATCCACAAACACATTGGAGATGTGGTGCTACAGACTCTATACTAACATGTCCACAAACAAATTTGAGAGGTGGGGCTACAGACTCTATACTAACATATCCACAAACACATTTGAAATGTGGTACTACATACTCTATACTCGTACTAACATATCCACAGACACATTTGAGATGTGCTGCAAGAGATTCCATACTAACATATCCACAAACACATTTGACATGTGGTGCAAGCGACTCCATACTAACATATCCACAACAAACACATTTGATATGTGGTGCTCGAGGCTCGATACTAACATATCCACAAAACACATTTGAGATGTGGTGCAAGAGACTCCGTACTAACAGCCACAACAAACACATTTGACATGTGGTTCTAGAGACTCCATACTGACATATCCACAAACACATTTGAGATTTGGTACTAGAGACTCCATGCTAACAAATCCACAAACACGTTTGAGATGTGGTGCTATAGAATTCATACTAACGTATCCAGAAACACATTTGAGATGTGGTGCTAGAGACTCCATACTAACATATCCAAAAACATATGTGAGATGTGGTGCTAGAGACTTCAAACTAACGTATCCAGAAACACATTTGAGATCTGGCGCTAGAGATTCCATAATAACAAGAAGGATAAAGAGGCAGGAGTAGACTGGCCAAGTCAGGAACGCAACAGAGTCCTCTATGACTTCAACACACAGAGAGGTCAACAGAGGTAGAGAAGAATCGTTAAGGACAAAGTCGAACATATCATGACTTCCAATCATAAGGAATCAACCAACAAGAAAAAATAACAGTTAAATGTATTCATAAATCAAGTAAAATAAATAATTTGGAAATATAATATAATGATAACAGAAACACTGAATATTACTCATATTTTTTTGTAAAGTGACTCAGTTAGACTGGAATGAACTACAATCGTATAGTTATTCATCCAGACATGGAAAAGTGACTCAGTTAGACTGGAATTAAGTAAATCACCATCATCATCATCATCAGTCTGCATTCATCCACTGCCGGATATAGGCCTCTCCAAGTTGTTTACAAGAAATCTTGTCTTTTGCGCATTGCTGCCATGTTATTGCTGCATGCTTACGTATTTCGTCCACCCAGACTTCGGTATTCTTACAGGTCTAGTTCATTCTAATAGGTACCACTGGATTACTTCGTATGTCCAACGATAGCCCGTTGTTCGGGCGATGTGCCCAGCCCACTTCCACTTCAATCTTTTTGCGACCTCTATAACATCGTCAACTTATGATTGGGCGTGTATCCACTCATTGCGTTTGCAGTATCTTCTATTATAATCTAGCATGCACCTCCGAATGCTGCGTTGTGTTTTCTGAAGCTTTTGTTTTATTCGCAAAGCGTCCATGTTTCTCATCCATACGTTAGTACTGGTAAATTAATCACGTATTTATTAATGCAGATATGGAAAATATGTGAGTGGTGACGCTCATAAAACTTTTGTTAAGTCTGGCACTAAACTAGAGTTTGGCAATCTACAAGGGATAATCTATTATTTTCTGTTAGCGATTTGCATGCGGATAGATTTTTTTTCTAGCTCTTAGAAATAATATCCAAGTTAGCCCATTAAAAATTTGAGGAGTCTAGGGCCAAATGTATAATTTTTGCAATAATAAGAATCTAGAGTAAACCTAAGAATAAAATCGATCCGGAAGTGAATCCGCCAGGAATCGAACCTGGAGCTCCTTGCTTATGGTGAATATTAACCCTTTGGAACACGGCTGCCGACAATTTCAAAAAATATACCTTTTTTTCAAGCATTAGGAACGCATTTTAAAAACTTATGCGTCCAATTACTTCAAAATTAAATTTGAAATAAGGTCACAATATTAAACAAGAATCGTTTTTGTTAATCCCTCAATTACACTTTATCAACGCGGCACGTATTTCTACCACCTATCCCGAGACTCTTTTCATGCAAAATAATCTCGTTATAATTCAAGAGTAAGTTGGAAGTTTAGCAGATGTCATGTTTTATCAGAAGTATATGTTATGTGGTATTTTGACTCAAAAGAAATGTATAAATAATAAGTTCTGATTTTATTTGCCTTCATTGCTTATTTATTACTTTATATTTTCACAAACGAAAGAGGGTGATAAGAGCAGAATAAATGTGGTTAAAATGTGTGCATTGCGTAGAAATCTGGTATTGTAATGTATGATAGAGTGAGGAATGATTTGACGCAAGTGTTATTGTATAACAATTTCGTTATTTATAAAACAACCTTACATGAAATTACAATACACATGAACATGAACATGGCTAACATAAAATTAGAATACAACATTGTATTCATGATAACAAAAATAATTACCGAATATTAGAGTCCGATGAAAAAAAAAGTCGTATAAAGTCAACAACAAAAGCAAAATAAATATAAGAAGTAGCAAACACAATTGGAACAAATTTATGAAAAAAACTCGACAGAATAAAACAATCGTCTAACATGGGCATAATTGTGTACGTAAATAACTAGGTAAGACCCCAATTCCATAAACAATGATGATCCACTATTCACAGGGCGAGGAACACCCGATTTTCCTTATGTTTATTGTTTTCAATTAACATAACAATTATGGAAAGACAGAAGCAATATAACACATCTAATGGCTGAAAAGCAAGATTAAACAGTACAAGAATTAGTTTTATTTGGTAAATTAAAGAACTTTATGTGGACGTTCTTGGGAATTATGTAATATATTCAAAGCAAATAGACAAACGTGGTAACAAACTAAGCACCAAACTTGTAAGTTAAAAACTTGGACTCTTAACTTACCTAAAACAGAATTTATTGTATAATAAAATAAAGGTGGTTAGTTAAGTTAACTCAAAGTTTACTAAAGAACCATATTATTCAAATATTATGAGTGTAATTAAGAAAAATCTAATACATGTACATAAATTGACTCAAAATTTTGATTAATAAACCGAATTAAACAGTATATAAATTGACTAAAAATTTTGATTAATAAACCGAATTAAACAGTATAATTAATCATAATTATCGACACTTTATTTACAAAAGATCTAGACATTGAACCAAACTAATTTTATAAGTGTGTTTTATGTTTGTGATATTTATGAGTCTGACATGTTATCTGTTGATTTTTCTGTGTGATAAAGATAACGAAAAACATACATATCATCACGCCATGTACCTTGTGGGTTAAGCAGAGAGAACAGATCTCTAAACTTTTCTATACAAGCACACAAATTTCCCCTCATTCAGATTCACACATCTCATCATGCACAATATTCTATTAATCATACCTTCTTTCAAAATCTAGTCCATTTTATCCAGTCATGTTTTCCTCGGTATACCTCTTCCACGCACATTTTGCACTTCTGACTTGTATATACGCTTAGTCATTATTTCATCATTCATTCTCTCCACATGTATAAATTAGCTTAAAACTTTTTTCTTCATCTTACTTAAAACATCCATTTTATTAATGTATTCATTTCTGATGACTTCATTCCGCCTTATTTTCAACATTTACACTCCACAATTTCCTAGACATTTTCCTTTCTATTTCAATTTCCTACACATCTCCACAGCACTAATCTTACTATTATCCTTCTTTTGCCATTTTTGCTACTGTTCATATTACGCGGTTCTTGTATATAACATTAAGCGCTCCGTTCACCTTGTTTCTTGTCGCTACCCTTCTTTCAATGTCTCTTTCAAATCATCCATCACACTTTAACATACTGCCCAGATAACAAAACTCACCAACATGCTCCAGTTTTTTTAAGTTAACTCATACATATTTATTAATTACGAAAAACGTAATTCATAAAAATGGTCTCCACCAAATAGGGTAAAAAAATATATTTTTCGTTTTGGCTCGTAATATTAAAAAAAATTGGACAATACAAGAGCTTGAGAAAATACAGTGAAATTAAAAAGTTAATATGCTGCAATAGGTTAAAATTTCATCCAGTGGATAGCACGAAAAAAAAAAACGAAGATATGCTATAATTACCAATTGAAAAAAAAATAAGATATACACATACATACGAGTATATCAAAAAATACTCGCAGGTAAAATAAGGCTTAAATTTTCCGATAGAGCCTTGTGTGTTATTTTCTTTAGGCAGATTTGTTCAGTGGAGCAGTCTGTCTGTTGAACTATGTATGGAGAAGAATTTGAAGGCTTTGTGAAATAAAATAATAGATTCGTTACACGCGGAATCACTTATGTCGGCTAATTGAAGCTTCAAAGTGATTGAAACACTTTTTAAATAAAATGGTTTTCAACGGGAATGGAGCCTATAGCCCCCGAATCGGAACTCAGGTATCTAATAAACATGACCATGGAGGTCGTCTATTTTATTGTTTACCCAAATAAAATAACAACAAGTGTAATACGACTCGAAGCGCAAAACGAAAAGAACAATAAATGAACAATTTAAATACATATAACTCAAAGCGTGCTATAAACAGAACACTTTAATAACAATTTAATACAACACGAAGCATACAATGAAAAAGAACAATAAAATAACAAGAATTTTACTACAACTCGAAGCCTACAATGAAGAGAACAATCAAATAAAAACAATTTTATGACAACTCAAAGCGTACAACGGAGAAAACAATAAAATAAAAACAATTTTCATACAACTCGAAGCCTACAAAGAAGAGAACAACATAATAAAAAGCGTTAATCCAATATGTGAGCCAATTTAAAATGAAATATGAGTTGATCACACAGCGTGTATGCAGCAGGGTGACAGCTATGTTTATTAATATGATAGATACGCTCGTTTTTTTCCATCAATTCCCCTATGGTGGAATCGAAATTACCATTTTAATTATGTAAACCAGTCGAGACGATTTCTATCGCGATCAGAATTAAAAGAAGAAAAAATAGTTTGTTGACAAGAATAATACGTGTTTGTATAATTAAATCGAATTCCTTGGTCGACGTAAGACTTGATGATTAATGAATCAAAGGTTAAATAAAATCACAAATCGATATAAATTTAGTATTGGCTGGAAAAAAAAATAAGCTTCATAAATCGAGCCTCCTTTAAAAACGATGGGTTAACCGTCTAGTTTGACCTGTTTGCATCGAACGTGGACTCTATGAAACACCATATGCCTTTGATAGATTTATAAATTTAAAGAAGATCTTAGTATTCAAAGTATCAATATTTAAGTATACCTGTTTCTTTCCCCTACGTATTGTATTACACTTTCGTTTATACAACAAGTTATTTCCATGTGGCGATAGCTTACCGCATACATTGAACCAACCAAAAAGATAACTTGAGCAAAAATCTAAAACTAAAAAAAGGATGTTACGAATTCCATGGACAGTAAGACTAACTAGCGCCTCCATTCTCGAAGAACTGAGAATAATCAGAATCACAGATTGTCGACAATATGCCTTCGACGAGTGTTCCGATTCCTTGGACACATAGCTCGTGGTTAAGAAGACAGTACTGGAGGCGTGGAAAAACGACACACAAGAGGAAGAATCCCAATGCGTTGGACTGACCAAGTGAGAGACGCAACTGGACTACCCTTAACAACTGCCTTTCTAGCCGCTGAGTGCATGGATGGAGAAGAGTTGTCATATGAGATCTATCATGGAAGTGACAATGTTCAGACATGACCTACAAGACAGGATGGAAGTGAAAATCAGACTAAAAACTTTTTTTTTTAAATCTGGCTTACGACGGGAATCAAACCTTTAACCTCCGAGTCAGAAGACATGTGTCTTACTAACTAAACCACGGATGTCGTCACTTTCACCAAATCGTAACCTTATATAATACAAAAAATATACTCGTATATATTTTTTATTATTTCATTCACGGTCAATGCAGACATCAAAATAATACCATACGGTTTTGTAATGCAATCGAACAATGAAAAAGTCGAAATAATACATTGTATGGAATATAGAATCATTTCTAAAGGGCATTAGTCTTCGTAAAATTTCTCCTTCTTTCTCTTTAGTTAGACCTAAGGGATGTTATCATTAAGACTGCCTCTTTTGAGATGCTATTCTTCCATATTTTCCCAGCTATTCTTCCATATTTTTAAAGGTCTATTTTGCTGTGAGGGGCTGTTGTGTTACCCATCATTTCAATACAGACTCGCTGGTGTATTTTATGGTTTCAAGCAAATCTCACAAAATCTTCTATTTTACGTATTGTTATAATGTAATTTGCTTTTTTTTCCTCTATTTTTGTATTTGTTATTTTTGTACTCTCAAAAAGCTTTGTTGTTTAATGAAAATTTTAATTAAATGAAATGAAAATGGTGATTATTGCACATTAAATTCATTCATTCGTACATAACATTTCAAGTAATCCGATTTTATAACATAGATTGTTTCTTGAAGACAACATTATTTTCAACCTAATTAATCGAACTTTCAGTTTACAGCCTCTGAAGTTGGCAAGTAACTCTTAGTTAGTCATTATACGCTATGGCAATACTACCGTGCATGAATAGGCAACAATCCTAACAAAAATGGAAAAATCTATGATATAAATTCGATTATATAATTTAGAAAGTACATATTTAAAAAAAAAATTTATCGATACATTAATTAAAAGAAATTGGTTAGTAACAATAGTCCTTCGTAAAAAACCTAATAAAATTAAAATTAAAAACACTCGTCTTTTTTTAGAAAAGATATATTTTAACATAAAAAACATCTTGCACTTGTTTTCAAGTAACACTTAAGAAAAGTTAAATTACTACTTTGATCAAAGTATGAATCACAGGAATCTGAATTGTAAATTATCATATTCCAAAATTTTAAAAAAAATTTGTCAACTAGAAAAAATCCTTACACTTTTCATAAAATAAAACAGGTTTTTATAATAAGACCAAAAATAAAACAAAAATCACTTTGTGAAGGAATCGATCGAAGAAAGAAAAGACACGCCTGTTAATAAAGAATTTAACAAGAAGTCGAGATGAAAGGATTCAACCGAAGAAAGGGTTTTTCTTTTTCATTGAATAATAATAAAAAATTTGCCGTAGAATTATATTGAAAAAATTAAGAGAGATGGAGTTGTATGGGCAGAGTATAAATTTTCAACAGCTTCCGATGAATGACCGAAGCAAATCGATTGAAGACGTATTGAAAATATGCGTCATTCATTGAACATGCCACCTGCACTGGAAATAATCGGGATGCATTTTGTGCAACGAAAGAGGTACAACATAGTATTGTTACTAATTTTTATCTTACCATAAATCAGGGTATTTTTACAAGTTTTCTAGGATCCCGGTGATAACTTACTGGCTTTCGAATTTGGAACATCAACCAGATATGCTGTAGTAAGTTTTGTAGGATCTCGGAGATAAGTTACTGGCTTTCAAATTTTGAACATCAACCAGAAATGCTGTAGTAAGTTTTGTAGGATCCCGGAGATAACTTACTGGATTTGAAATTTGGAACATCACCCGGAAATGGTGTAATAACCATTATTTTTCTCCCTTATGTCCATGTATTGAGAGAACCTGAACAAATGCGTGCTTTGATATGAATACATGGAGTGAAACAGGTATCAAAACATAAAATCACATGTTACCAACACAATACGGGGCCGTCCATAGGCGCACAGCCTGCACTGCGCAAAAAATACAAACACAATAGATAAATCATTGAAAAATAAATCAAAAACAAAATATAAATTGAAAACAAAATACAAATTGAAAACAAAATATAAAAGACGGAATCAGGTAGGTACCACTTCACAAATCCCCATATAGCACGAAGAAAAAATCATAAAAAGGATACATTATCGGCATCGCCTAACACCATGAGAAAAATCCTTCCTTGTATTCCATCACATGGATAAAAAAAAATCCTACCCCATTATATAATCATATACGAGTATATATGAGAAATTAGTATTATGTGTTAAATAAAAAAAAGATATCTTGATACAAATATTTTTTAAAAAATCAGACGTATCCAGCAAAATTAAAAATACTCGTACATTAAAATGAGTCCATTAAAATAAAAAATCCGTTCTCGAAATCTCCATAGCAAGAACTTCATGTGAACAGGTGGTAGACACAACACAACACAAAGACATTAAAATGACAAAGGGAACAGTATAAAATAATAAAATTTGCATATTATAATATAAAAAATCATTGACGACGACGCGAATTCACGAAGTCTTCGGCGAAGATATTTGAAATTCATCATGACGATAGAGCCACACGGCATGATCTTCCATATCCTCGGTAAAGCCGTAGCTTCATGCAGCAGGACTGGAACTAATTTCCATTCCTGGTACACGACAAAAGGATAATGGAATTTCGTAGTCAACTCAAAGCGGACGTTTGTTTTTTGTTTCTTTTTTACTTTTTTTAGAGGATGTTTCATAAGAATCAGTGTTTTAATGCCTTTGTTCACCATAGTGGCTTGTTGTTTTCAATATATGTTTTGAAGAATAGTGAAAAAAAAACAAAGTTTCATGGTTGTTACAGATGATACGAAAATTGTTTGCAAAATTATAAATAATATATGTAAACAATTTGGTTTTAATTTATTTCATCTATGGTCTATACCTACCCCCCAAATAATATCCTTAAATGTTTTGGCGTAATCAACCAATAAAATCATCAAAATATACGTTAAATATAATATAGTGTCATGTTTAGCGGGCATAAGTGTTATGTACGCTTTAATTTTCACGACTTAAATTTCTAATTAAATTCCTTATCTTTACAGAAGATCAAGAATGGAAAAAACGTTGGTAAAAGATTGATGTCTTACTTTTGAGACTAAACTGGAGTTCAGGTTACATCTTGAGACTAAACTGGAGTTCTATCACATTTGCCTTAAAATAAAGAGGCTTTTTTCTCTGGTATTCGATAAACTTAGAAAGACGTTATGGGGTACTAAATGAAAAATGACTTAAGTCCGGTGTTCACTACGCGAACAGTGTTTTTTTTGCCTGCATATATTTTTAAGAAACGTGGAACGTTTTGTGTATAAATAATTCTGCTCTTAATATAAAAGCGTTCGAAAACAATAAACTTACGCCTATTTCAAGTTTAAAAACAACTTCAAATTTACTACTAATTATTTTAATTTAAAGCTATAAAGATATTATTTTTTTGGATTACAGAGAAAATGGTAGAGGTTGATATTGAACGGAAAATAAATAAATAAGTAAATATGCATATTAAAATAACTTCTTGGAATCTTGATGGCGGAAGAATGGAACATTCATATCCAGGGATGTAAAAATAAACGCAAATAGGTGATAATTAAATGATAAAAAAATCTTAAATCTACGAGATAAATAATTCACAGCGGTAGGTTAAAAAGAAAATGTATAATTAAAATTGAGACAAGAACTGAAGACGAGATCCCAGTCTACAGTTATTGATAGTTGACACGATGACCTTTAGGTCAGGAACACAGAATTTATTCTGAAATTTGTTAAAAATAATTTACAACTAACATCGAGGAAATATTTTACATCTAAATTCGACAAAAAAATAATTGCCGACAAGTTGTTTAATGAAGTAGCCAAACACATGTAAGATTTAAGGATCGTGTGATATAATCAATAAAATAAGATTTTCCGATCCGACTTGACAAAATTTATACGTTTTCTTATTTATTTTAATAACGCCTTGATCTATTAAAAATACACTCGGTGTACATAAATAACTAAATGTCTACTTAATTGACAGGTGTGTTTGAAAATGTCTTAACTTTAAAATTTTAGGGGGCTTAAAGAAGCATTTTACTCAATTTAAAATCGTTTAAAATATATTCAACGATCTCCGTGGTCTAGTGGATAAACACATATCACATGCCCGCAAGTTTTAATAACATTTTCAAAATAAATTGCACATTTAATTTAACAAATACCCGATTAACCATACCCGATAGGCAGCAAACAGAGAGCATCACACATTTTTGCCTCTTCCACATCCATAAACCTTCTCATACAACTCCTACGATTTCTCTGAATTTGTACATTTCCTTCTTTCAAAATATCATACACCTGATACAATTCCTTCGTCTAGCTCTCCCACGCCTTCCACTCACATTTGCATTATATATTTGTTTTGTAAATATTTCTTCATTAATTCGTTCCACATGGCCAAATCACGTCAGAGTGGTCTTCTTCATATTGCTCAACACGTCAACCTTAAGTTCATACTCATCTCTAATCACTTCATTCCGTATTCTTTTTTATATATTTATTTTAAAAATGATAATTAATGGCTTGTAATGTCCTGATTTCTAATAAAATATCACCTTTTTAATCTATTTATGAACGACAGCTCATAAATGTCACTCAACAAACTCAAGCATATTATCTTGTGCATATTTAATTTAAAAATGATAATAAATGGCTTGTATTGTCCTAATTTCTAATATAATATCATATTTTTTATCTATTTATGAACAACAGCTCATAAATGTCACTCAACAAACTCAAACAGAATAAGGTTTTATAAAAGTGGATTCGATTTCGGTATTGTTATTATTATTATTATTAATGAGATGTAAAAACCAGGATGTCAGTTGTATCCTTGTGTTATAGCACCCTTTTGTTGTAAACAATATCACTTGGCGGTTTTTTTTTTCATGTAGAAATATCTTACACCAACAAAAATATGTTAGACACCGAAAGTGAAAACCAAACTCATAAACGTTTAAAAAAAATATATATATATACCAACGGGAACTGATCCTATAACGTAACATATATCCACCCTACAACGGAAAATACGTAGCTTACCAACAATGTAAACGTCATCAATGAGTCTTTTGATAGGAAGGAGAAAGTTACATCATGTAACCTTATATTATTTATCGAAACCATTGCAAGTACGCATCTGTATCCATATTGGTAGCAGCTTTCAAAGGATTTAACTTAAGAAGTATCATGATTCAAATGATCATGGACGATAGGTTTATGTTGGGAGGGGGGGGGGGAGATTTTACTATCACCAACACAATAACAGACTATTTAAATCAGTATTTTATGGTGGCTAGACGTATAACATGAGACAGCTTTCTTCTGGAGTGTAGGCACTGTGCTGGCATACAGACATTCAAGATAATTCAAGTTCAAATTCAAGTTAATTTAAGTTCACACTACAGAGATATGTAATGTAAATGGAGGTCCCTCTGGAGTGATTTTTCGCTAAATGGCATCAGAATGGTACCCTTAAACGTATCCAAATTGAGGATACAGACACATTGAAGAGAGTGGCCGAAAAATAACACTATCTCTGCCCCAATCAATCACGCCTTCGATTTTGGCAGTAGTCAAGAAACCGCTGGACTAGGCACGGAATTCGCAGTCAATTTTGTAATGTGTGGACAATTCTACCGTATGTGAAGAGGCAACAACACTCGCACACGTCTATCCACATATTTTTCTCGGGCACTTCCATACCCGGGAATCGAACCCGAAACAACCGGGTTGAAATCAAACATTTTACAAAAAAGGCTACTTTATTATTCAAATTTGACAAAAATTTAAAATTAAAATCATCTTAAAATTATTGTTGCATCAACTTGACAATGTTGGAAGACCCCCAAGGCATACATTTTTTTTGCAAAAAATTAACACTAAAATCTTAAATCAGCAATGAGTTTCCAATTATCATACTTAACACTCAGTTGTGAAAATTTTAATTTTATTAATTTGTCCGTAAATATTAACACACTACAAATGTATTTTAGAGTAAAATATTAACATTTCAAATTGCGTCACAAAAAAAATCAAGAGACTGTAAAATTCCTGTATGAGATGAGATTTATAATGAAGTCTAGCACCAGAAATATATTTTTATGGCCATAGATATTATCACTATGGTCAGGGTTGCCAGGTGTCTGGAATGTTGTCGGAAATTTCCGAATCATTTCAACCAAATTTTTCACAGTTTTCGATAAATAAAAACTTTTGTTTTAATGTTGAATACGAGTATAACTTAAATTGTAATAAATTTCTCCAACTGCTTAAATTTAATCAAGAAATAATAATATAATTTGATCACAAAATAATAAAACGACAATTTATACAGTACCGTTTAAAGAGCGGATTTTCGTCAAGGGCGTTCTAATTCGAAAATTGTCAAAACATACTAAAAATAAATTGGTTGTAAGGTGGCGTTTGAGGCCATTATATTGGATAATCCCTCGCATTTGCACATGTTAGTTGGTAAGAAAACCGCAGAAAACTTACCAAGGGAAGATAAATTACAAATATAGCTCTGGCGGTTCTCTCGAGTCAGCTAATAGAAATTATGACTCCACTGAAGAACCTACGCTGTCTAAATATCACCAATTCAGCTAGATGATGATATCTCTTTTCCTTTTATTTCATAGGTGATGTCATTCATAAGACTCTCTAGGTTACTATCTCTACCTAGTGTCACTTGGTCATAGACCTGCAGAATAAACCTAAAAAAAGCTGAAAAATATTCATACGTATGATATCCTTACCCAAAGTCATGAGGCCGTAGATTTGCAGAATAAGCCTTAAACATATGAAAATTATTATATTATATAAAAATAGATAGAATCCCCACCCAGAGCCATGTGGACATTACTAACACAATAAGCCCCAAAAAGGTGAAAATATTCAAATATATAATATCCCTACTCACAGATAAGAGGCCATGGACCTGCAGAATAAGTCTTAAACATGTTAAATATATACAAATAGATAATACCCCCACCGAGAGCTATGTGGACATAGAACTGCAGAATAAACTTTTAAAAGATGAAAAGTATTCAATTATATGTTATCTTTACTCAGAGACATGATTCCATATATGTACGAGTATCTGCAGAATAAGTCTTAAACATGTGAAAAGTAACCAAATAGATTATTTCCCCTATCAGAGGCATGTGGCCATAGACCAGCAGAATAAGTCTCAAAAGATTTAAATGTATTTAAATGTATGATATCCCTACCCAGAGACATGAGGTCATAGACCTGGAAAATAAACCTCTAACTGGTGATTTAGTAAATAAGTCAATTCTACAGAAGATGCGAATATTTTGGAAAAACTTAGAAAAAAATGACAATACTCAAATTCTGAAATAGAATAATGTTTTAAAAGATGAGCGAAATTTGTATGCATGGATATAAAGAAGTTGACAAACATTCTCTCATCCTATCTCAATATGGATATGGCATAATGATGATATTTTTTTAAATCCTGTTGAAATCCCTGGATAATTAAGTTAAAAACATAGCAACCCTAAATACAGTAAGACGATATAAATTTTCTTGACGATTGAAATTACAATTTATTCATTTCGTGTGCTTTAACACAAGTAAAGTAAGCAATTGAAATATAAACGTACAAGTCGTGATTTGTATCTTGGCTGCAGTAAATAACTAAATATCCGGCATGAAGCGGTACATAAAACTGTTCACATACAAAGAAAAAAATTACATTCAAGGTAAAGTCGAAAAATGTTAGTTCTCAAACAAGTATTAACAAGAGTTCTACTAGTATATGTCTGAATATTATAAAAAGTTCATGTTACTTTTAGAATAAACATGACCAAAAGTAACTTATTATAGTTGGTCCTACATACATATGCGAAATTAATGATAATTATTTATTATCATTAATTTAATTAGCCATAATATATACTTATATACGAGGCGTATCCAGAAAGTAAGTGTACTGAGTCTTTCACGACCGGATGGATTTTATTTTTCGACATGTTGGCTACACTTCCGTGTAGCCTGACCCTTCCCCTCCGCAACGAGACCGGTTCGAGGTCAGTACGTTGAGAAGAGTCGACGCGACAACACGTTTCGTGAAAAATGTAAATACAATCTCCCACCAAGTGCGAAATACGGGGCGTCATCCGTCATACGTGACGATCGCAGATTGAATATATGCCTCAAGGGGAGACCATCACCTCTGCAAGATACTGTGAGACCCTAAAAAAAATGCGGAGGGCGATTCAGAACAAGAGGAGAGGCATGCTGACAAAGGTAGTCTGCCTGCTGCACGACAATGCCAGACCACACACGGCCAACGCCACGAAGGAACTGCTCGCCTCGTTTAAATGGGATGTCCTGAACCATCCCGCGCATTCCCCTGACCTAGCACCTTCAGATTACTATCTCTTTACCTCCCTGAAGCTGCACATGGTTGGGAAAAGGTTTTCAACCGACGAGGAGGTAAAGGAGGAGGTGGAGAAGTGGACGGAGGGGTTGGCGGGAAACTACTTCGAGGAAGGCATCAAAAAGTTGATACCCCGCTTCACCACCTGCATTGAGAGGAATGGCGACTATGTCGAAAAATAGCTTACACATGTACTACGGTAACCACGTAATTTTTTTGTTTAAATAAAAAAAATTGTAACCTACAAAAATTCAGTACACTTACTTTCTGGACTTACCTAGTATTATAGCTATTTCATAGTTACTTTCCATATTAAAAAAATACTCATTTCACACAAGTCTTTAAGACTGCAATCTCCATCGCCTAGTTGATAAGACACTAGAATACCACTTGAAAGATTCGAGTTCGTTCCCAGTGATACTCGAAAAGAAAAAAGTCCCAGGCTGGTAAATTCTGGTAGAAGTAGTGAGAAGAAAGTGTAGGACGCTCAGGATGTTTTTTTAAGAGGAAGAGAATGAGTGGATCCGATTTTCTCTTTGCGTATGCTTGAGGAAAAATATATGGCAAAAATAAAAAAAAAAGATTTTGTGCGTTTATGGACTTGGAAAAAGCATATAACCGCGTGATACGAGACTACTTATTGAAAATATTGAATGAATATTGTGTTGAACGTAAAGTAATGCATAGTGTTGCGTCATTATACGCTGAAAGCGCAGCATGTATTGGAATAAATAACATTGAAAGCAAAATAGTGAAAAAATAACTTAAATATGCGTATAATTTATTTATAATTGACGTTGCAAAAATTCAAAGAACTAAAAATAATCAGTATAACGAAAAAAAAATTTTACGAGTGAAAAATTTCAAGTGTATATTTTAAGTACACCATGAACATTTTTCTAGTACACCAAGAGTATTTTATTTCAAAAGAGATTATCTTTTTATTTCTTATATTATCATCCTATTCATCAGATACAGGAAGTTAAAAAGAAACGAGAGCCGTGTTGAAAATAATTGAATTTTCAAATAAACCTGTTGATTCAATTGTTTTAGGACTCGAAAATTGGACCGCAACATGCCTTTGCATAAATTCAACGTACAAATATGAATTCATTACACTAAATGCTATAAAACTAATAGCAATAATAACACGATTCCCACATTTGTATACAATAAGAACGTCTACTATACCTGCAGGCCAGTGAATCAGAAACTTTTGGAATTTACCACCAAATATCTTCGCCATATCTTGGCGAAATGGAACTGTATATGGATGGGGTATGACAAATTTGCAATTATAAACATATCGTTCTGTACACTTTCGATATATATAGTACAACTTGGTGTATTTTTTGACATGTGACAAACTCTTTCGACCAATCACAAAGATGTTAAAGAAGTGAGCATCAGGCTTACAGCTTTTTAAAAAAATGGGTTTCGCCTGAAATCGAACCCGCAAGCTCCGAAACTTCGGAAGGCAGGTGTTTCATCAGCAAGGGCACAGCGTTTATCAAATTTGCATAAGTAGATGTCATTTTGGTTTTTTAATTTATATATTTTATGGATTCAAGTGCGCGTGTTTTAAAAGATGATGGGAGAGATGTTAGAATTAGTGAAATAAATGTACGTGGACTTCTGCTTGCTGATAATATGATTATGTTTGCTGTAAATTAAAGCGATTTGAGGGAAATTATAAGTGAGATGTATGAGAAATGCACAGTAAAAGGTTTGAAAATGAATGTAGCGAAATAAAGGGTAATGATTATAAAGAGAGGTGTTATATAAAGTGTGTACGATGTATATATTAATTCAGATAAATTGGAGCACGTTTAAACATTTTTTTATCTAGACAATATGAATTAACGACAAGAACAAGATATGACATAAGAAGGATGATATAAGGATTGAAGCTGTAGAGAAGCGTGCACTTTGAAAAATGTGTGGAATATCAATGTGCTACTCCTCTCGAATGACAGTTTTTCGCCTAGTATTCGGGGGTATAATGATACCCATGACTTCGGTCATAGATTTCTTTAGAAAAAAAAAAAGAAAATTATGAAAAAAGGTGGAACAAAGATATCAGAAAGTCTCTTTACCAATTTCGAAGAATTCATATTTGTAGTTAACAATTCAGATCTTCCAAACACCATTTGGATCCCCTTCCATTCAAAACTTCAGGTTTGATCTACCAATATTTATTTTCTCTCTGAAGTGCAACAGACGACACACAATAACCCAAAGAAAGCATGTGTGGTATTCATCTGTATGATGGAATGACAATCTTCGTCGATCACAAGTATCATCATAATCGCAATGAGAATGCAGGTCGATCGAAACCTTCCTGTTGGAAAAAATTACGTTGGAGTAATTAATGCAAAAACTAAAACCAGACTTGTCATATAATCTAACAAATATGAGTGATTTGCAAAAACACCTTTGATATTTTGAGAAAAACATATTTTTGGAGTTTCCGAGAAGTGGTTATTTAAGACAATTTTTTTTCATTTTCGAAACCCACTGTATAATCGATAGTCCAAAAGTCAACCTTAAAACCTAGATTGTGTAATCGTTTGTTCAAAAGTCAACCTTAAAACTTTATTCTACAATATTTTTCAATTAATTACTTTTTCATTCCACTAATTACATTAATCCCCGCTTCAAGTGTTTCTACCTCTTATTCCAAGGCTCTTCAAGGGCAATTATCTACATATTCGATGGGGATAGTCCATAGTAACATGAGACCGGTCTGACCTAAGCACCGTTTTCTTAACAAACCAGGATTATTCCGCCTGAAGAGGACCTCGATATAGGAGGTAGAAACACGTGCAACGGAGATAAATGTTATTAGGGGAATAACACAGTAATTTATTGTTAAGTATTTTAATACGAAGTTCCACAAAGTTAAAACCGAAACCTTTGATAAATTATTATATTGATTTATTTGAACTTCTAAAATGATGTTTGGGTACCACCAAGCGATACACGAACCACAGTTTGCAAAGCTTAGATGAAGAAGGAGGCGGCTCTTCGCACATTGGATTCTTTAAAATGACCAAAAACAAATAAACCCGCAGAGAGGAGAGGAAGATTGCACCATCATTGTTTCATTTCGTGGTTGGCTGAACAGAATGTCCCGGTAACCATACGTTTATTTTTTTTTAAATATCTGTCAAAATACATTAAAAAAAAACAAAAAGATAATCTAAAGAAAATGTTAAATTGAATATCTTACAAATTCACAGTCAAAATGGAGTATTTTAACGCTTTGTTTTATATGATCCTTAAATAGTATTAAAGAAAATATGCAAAAAAGACCCAGACCACAATTAAACTGTTCTGAAATACTTGAGAAAACATCAAGCCGATTTCTATGAAACATTTTTTAAACGTATATTGACCATTATATACTATTTGAAATGGGTTTATATTTTTGAGCATCCAAGATTGAGTTTAACATACTTAAATACCACCACGCTCTTTCCCTCTGAAGGTAGGCAGAAAGGACAGAGCGCCAGACTTTCCTAACTCAAATACATCCGCCTCTTCCACATTTTTTGGCGTTTTACATTTCCTTCTTTTAAAATATAATTCACTTCATCCAACAATACTCTTCTTGGTCTACGTTCACATTTGCAATGTACATTTGTTTTGTTAGTCTTCCTTGTTTGCGCTCCCCTAAAGATGAGGTGAACGCCTTGAAACCGGTAGGGTTATACCGTCACAAAAAAGTGGAATAAACAGTGTTTGATGAAAATAAATTACAATGTCTTTAAACCTCCACAACGTTAATGCCTTAACTATAAACAACATATATTATTATTCATTCTACACGCCCATACATTGTCACCCCATATAATTGATTGATTTTAAGGGGCACAAAAAAATAATAAACTTTTCAATGATGTTCAATCAAAATGGTCGTAGGTAAAATCAATCAAATACTTACATTATTTCAGGCTTATTTAAAATATTTAAGAACTATACACCAATCCTTTATGTGAAAAAATATAAAAGACTTTTTAGCTACACAAAAGCCTTTCTTCACCTTTTTAACACATCAGCCTTGAGTTCACATTCATTCTATGCCACTTCATTCCGTATTTTGTCATACATTATTACTCCATGTATTCTTCTCAATACACGAATTTCTACAGCATTTAATCGGCTCCTATTAGCCTTTTTTCAAGTCCACGTTTCACTTCCAATAATTATAATCAAAGTTGGCACCAAAATACTGTTGTGGACTATCATCTTGCCAGATTCTGAGTTGTCCGGTTCGAATATATGTGTTTTAATGTTCCATTGACTTTGTTTCCTAGGTTTAAAGATAGAAATTTACGTCAACATTTGAGATATCATACTTGAAATTTGCACGACGTTAGGACCACAATGAAATAACTTATGGTCACCAAAGCACAACAGACTTTACGGGTCGACTCTATTGTTACATTATCTTGTTATACATTGAATACAAACGAGTTGTCGACAAGGAAAGCACCGGACCAGAGGCGATACGATGGTCCACGGCCCGGGGAAGTCACGGTAAAGACTCTTAGACACGAAACAATTTAACATCATATTCATGATGGATTCTATACAACAACATTTGGGCGCATATTTACAAATACAACCCAAAACACGCTTGTTTTAAGACAATTGAGTTAACATGTAATCACTTTGTATAATAGGCTTGTATGGTAGGATTATTTTAAAACGCACTTGTGAAATAAACATTTTTTTTAGTTTGATATTTTCACACGTTTTAAATTGAGGTTATTCGATATTTCGAATAAACATATATAATTGGTATTGTGCCTTGAATCCTTTTCGAATAATTAGGTCCATTTTATGCCGAAAATATAACTGTACACCATTTTTTTTCGTGCACAAAAGTATTTTGTGGTTCAAAAAACCCAAGAATGTGGGTGTAGGTGTTTTATCTCTTTCAGTATTTTTTCAAGCAAAAGGAAGGAGAGTGAGAGAGTCCCTTTCGACCACTTATAATAGAAAAAAAACATGTCTGTATCAAAAGTATCAACCTATTTTTATAATTTAATTTGTCCCCAGTTAGATACAGGAAAGTAGTTAGATACAGGAAAGTAGTTAGATACAGACCAGTAGTTAGATATAGGAAAGCCCAGTTTACTGCGGTTGATTTTGAGTATCCACTTACACACACATTACATTGCTTATGTCTGTATTTTTTTTTTTTCATATATAATTATCCATATCAGCCTCGTATATAGCCTTGCCATGTAAAAAAATATATGAGAAACTTTAGTGTCTTTATTGTCACTTTTCGTTTTAAATATTTTATTAACATCTGTTTATCAAAGTTGACACGTGGGATATTTAAGTTTGACTTCCGTGCGGAAGATTACCGGTTCGAACCCCTCACTGTACCAGTCTCCTCGAATAACACAGATATTTTTCCGCCTAGTATTCGCGGGTATAATAAAACATTTGATTTCGGTTATATACACACATATTCTTTCAAAATAAAGGAAAAAACATGATGATGTGCTCCGATCGTCTCACTTCGGTGTGCCATCGGATCCAGTACAGCGGTATGGCCAGTGAGTTGGATGTGGTGCAACGGCTCTCATTTAAAACAAACTCCACAGCACAGCCTCGCTTCAATTGGATTGACGTTAGAATTTCGAGGAGATCCTCGACTACGAGGCCCAGCAACGATTTTAGTTGTTTTTTAAAATCAATATTAACATGTCTCGATTTCATACAACTTAAATAGGCTCGTTATTGAATATGAGTCGTTTTATTGACGATATTTTATGAAACAATAGACGGTCGAGGTTAGAAACAATGTTATTGTTTTAGTGTCGGCTTCAACTTGATTAGTTGATGGTATTAGTATGAAATTAGTGTGTTTGAGAAACGATATGTGTTATACTCGTAGTTTTATATCGTGTCTTTGGGCCTTGAGAGTAAAAATGTAGCTCGGGTAGTGACGAGGAAAGCCAAGACAACGGAGCAATCCTTCAGGCGGGCAACACAAGTTGTGCGGGGCGGGCAACGCGCGCGGTGTGGGAGCTTGCCGGGGTCGCCGTGAGGGGTCCGAGATATTAAATTGAGAAATTAATTGTCCAAATTAAAATAGACAAATAATTTTACAAGAGCCTCCGAGAGGGCATTGTTAACCGAGCAGTAAAAAATGTTATATATCAAGTGCTCCTTGAAACCAATATGGCATTAATTAATTCAAAAAATAGCTAACCTATACTCATATAGAGCTCATTAAAAATAAAATATCACTTCAAAAGCGTTTTGTTATTTAATAATAACTGGCAACTTATTAAGAAAATTTCGATTGGATACTAATAAGTTTTTAGTACTGTTAAATTTGTTAATTATAATATGTTGATTTCCAGATGAAAAGAACGAATGTTTTTCTTATACACATACCATTACACCATTTCCCTGTCGAGATAGGCAGAGAGAAGAGAGCGCCTGACTTTTCTATCTCGACAAATATCCTATTTATCCAATGTTTATCTTTATAAAAAAAACATATTTATTAATTTCTTACTTCTTATTTTTTTCCATATCCCATGTCTTTCTTCATTTTATTTATTTATTTATTATTTCTAATTTATTTGTTCCAACTCCCATGTCTATCTTCACTCGAAAATTCATAATATTTATTTATGTTCTTTTTTCATATTTATTAGTTCCATATCCCATGTGTATCTTCATTAAAAATATATCATATTTATTTGTTCCATATCCCATGTCTATCTTCATTAAAATATATATCATATTTATTTACGTGTTACTTCATTGCACATCTTTGTGCAATGAAGTAACAAATAAATAAATATGATGAATTGACGAAAAAATGTAAACAATTGTTCGTTTCCTTATGAAATCTATGCATTCTAATTAACAGATTTAGCACCTTTTCTCTTGATATCTACACATTATCTCTTGAAATCTACATTCTAATTAAGATATTCAGCATCTTTCCTCTTGATATCTACACATTACTTCTTGAAATCTACACATTCTAATTAACAGATTCAGAATCTTTCCTCTTGAAATTTACACATTACCTCTTGAAAATCATATTTTAATTAGCATATTGGCGGGTTTATTACCATACAACATTTTTTCCAACTAATCAGACAACAATAACATATGTTATGTCGATTGCTGGTTGACTGGTTGCAAACACGTTATTAGGTGACATATGAACAAAAAAAATACAAAAGGTTAAAACAAAAATTAGGAATCAAAAGTAGAAAAAATATATACATGGATTGAGGAGGGATAAGGAAATAGTATAAATCGGAAAAGAAAACGACACGCTATGTCGTTGAAAACAGATTTAATGATTTTTATGTAGCTTTTCAAAGCAAGCTAATGAGGATGCAAGCCGTACAGCATCTAGTGTCTTGTTCCAGAGTCTTACACCTTGGACAGTGTAGGATGACGTGAAGAAGAAAGAGCGATGAACTGGAAATGCTTAGAAGGAATCTCGGCTTTACTGGAGCGCAAATCCATGTTCGGAGAAACGCTAATATTTTAGGCATAATGTGTAGGGGCTGTGGAACAGTTAAATTATTATATAATATGCACATACACATGTCGACGATTTCTTACATTATTTTTCTTTAATGGATGCTATATGCTGAGCATCGTGGTTTTCTGCTATATCTTGAACTTAGCGCACCACCTGTCTCCATCCCTCCCGGTCCTGAGCTATGCTGAATGCAGTGCTTAAAGAGAATTCTGTTAACACCATAATTTGATCCGTCCATCTCATATGACCTTCCTCTTCCACGCCCACCCTCTACTGCCCCCGTGATCATCAGCTTTTCCAGACTTCCGTCATAATTTCGAGCCAATGCCCCAAGTATGTAAGAATTCCTTTTCTGAGTGTTGTCTAATGTCTTTCGGTTATTTTTAATTCTTGGATGATAGCGACGTTGAGGTACCTTCTTACATTTGACCAATGTCCTTTTTTACGATTTTGACTGAGAGACTAATTATTTCATGTTCATTCAGCCTTAATTGTTTTTTTTTTAATTTTATTTAACTTATATTTTTGTTTTGTTTGAGTATTGTTTTTGTTTCAGTTTTATGTATGTTATCTATACGAGTAGTATATGTTAAATAGTACTGATTTGATATTTTAATTTAAGCTGTTGATATTTTATATTGTTTAGTAAATGTTGCTTTGATTTGTCAAGGACACGTTAGTATCACATACATATATTAAATTTTTAGTTTTTTTTTTGTGATAAATAATCTTCAATCTATTTCTTAGAAAGTTACAATATGGCACTTATATTATATTGTAGTATAAACATATTATAGGATAAACATATGGCTGCACGGTTACGTCACTTCGTGGGAATTCACAACTTATTTCCTCCTAATGATCATTTCTGTCATAACATTATTTTTTGTGCAATCGTAAAAATGACCGGATTTTTAATTTCACATCAAAATTCCACTGACTCGCGTATAAAAAATTGCTCCGAACAATTTCTAGTTGGGTGGCAAAGATTATGTCACATTAAAAATAATTCATTTTCTATTTTTCAGCTAATTCAGCTATTTTAAAATTAATTGGCACAAAAAAGGTAGAAATATCAAACCATAATCTTATTTAAAATTGTTCTTCAATCAACGGGCTTGACCATGCAGTCAATGTAGAGAGAGGGCTTCTGTGTAGAAGATTTTGACCATGCAGTCAATGTAGAGAGAGGGCTTCTGTGTAGAAGGTTTTGACCATGCAGTCAATGTAGACAGAGGGCTTCTGTGCAGAAGGTTTTATTTACTAAGCTCGAATATTTACTTTTTCATCATTATTTTTATGTTGATCATATTTAAAATTATTTTTAAATAAAACTTTAATCCACTCTCTCGGTAATGTGATTAAGTTTAGCTTTATTGCAGAACAGTTAAAATGTTGATTTATTCATCAGTATCATAATCAGACGCATAATAAGCGAGTGTTATTCTCGAACTTCTGCGAAATCCTTCTGAACTGATTTAGTCAAAATTAATAGACATGAAGAAGTTATTATGGCAGATTGATTCCTAACGGATTTTCTTTCGAACTAGTTTTACTCTTAGGCTATTTAATATCGGAATTTATATTTTTCTATAGCTTATGTGCAAAATAACTAGAAAACGTTCTTCTTAGGGACCCTCAACCTTCCTACTTTCTTGTTGTGCAAAATAATAAACACTTGAGGTAATCGGAAAAAACAAAAAAAAAATAAGTACATGACAAATGGTCTTTGTATCTTTGTCGCCTTTCGTATTGAATGATAAAATGTTCAAAAAAAAATGTTTTTCAGTTCCGTTTCCTACACCACGAAAACAAGGATTTTCTAATTTTCACAAGGAATTCTAGCTACGATACATTGAACAAGTGTAATACAATATAATACTGGAAATCTATCCAAATAATGCATAACTGAAGATTTTGTATAAGGGTAGGAAGAATGCCGATTGATTTTTCATATATATATGAATTTTTCCCATATATTAGTCACACTTGCATATTACTACAAAAAAATACCTGAATTTCACACATTTAACAATAAAACCGTGGGTTAATTTTCACTTACCTATTTCTTAAGACGGTCAAAATAAAACAATGATACAATTAACATTTTTTCCACAATCTCAACGAGTTATAAACATGGCATTATAATCTGTGAAATAAATCGAAGTTCGCTGACATTCGATGTTTAACAAAAGTGTTCATTTAAATTTAACTGCTCACTATATCGCTCCGAATAAATTGAAAATCCCAACATTAACCGTAGTAACACATAACTTAGACACGCATGCATTAAAAGAGCGCCTGTTAAGTTTAAGACAAAGGGATTGTGCGTCTGATCGTGGGATGTAAAAAGGCTAAGATACGGTTTAAGGTGTACAATGATTACCTTGAAGAAGTGTCTAGGACACATTAAAACATATAAAAATCACTGGGCAAACATCAACAACGTCAATAATCGTGAAAAATCTACGAAATGTGGCGGAACAAACGATCCTAAGAATTCCCGAAACAAATTTGTAGTCGCGCAAGTCCGTATCGTGAATGCAGATTTAAATATATTTCGACAGAGCTTCTTATATCAGAGGTGAGAAACAATAAAAAAAATAGAAAAATATTTAGAAATTAATATACTCGTAGATATATGTGATATTTTACCGACCGATTATATTATTTAATGATGATATATAAAATACTATCGATGGGTCAATGCGTGGTGGCTAGTAACCTTTAGAGAATTGGTGTTATGGAGGATCCTGGCTGTATGTGTGGTCTAGATGATGAAACTATATATCACGTTAATTGATTTGGCATTTATATTGTAGAACTATATTTTTTTAAATAATGATTTTGAAATTAAATTTCTTTTAAATCTACACAATAACTTAAATTAAAGTGACAGATCGCTTTTTAAAATCATTGTCTGACAATCACAAAATCATAGTTTGACAATGATAATGACAAAGAAAACAGATTGTCACTTTGATTGAAGTATTTGTGTAGATCTTTATCACGTTTAAGTGGCACATCATTATGTTTAATAGATAATGTGGTTGTTTAATCAGTTGAAACATTAAATTGACTAAAATAGTTTTTTTTTAAATTTATTTTATTATATTGACCCATATAATTGCATAAGTGACTTTGATGTGATGGCACAAATCATCCTAGGGTAAAAGGATTGCCTAGTTAAAACATTGGCCGACAGAAGCATTTCAAAAGAAGCTAGATGTTCATAATGGAATATTAATCCCAATATTAGGATATACAAATAAAACTTGAACGAGGCAAATAAGTTATGAAAGTAAAATTTATTTCATAGAAATAAGAACACTGCGTTGGATGTGTGGTAATACAATGCATGGGTATAAGAAGTGATGAGGAAAGTAGGAAATAATGCGGAATGAAAGAATATACGATCCTTAAGATGAAGAATGGAGATATGTAAAGACCTATAAAAACTTGGCCTTCTGAAAGAGGGTTGTACAAGTTATATGCAAAAAAAATTGAATGTGGCACATTAGGCTTATTGATCGATAGACACTGCATTTTATAAGGTGAGACCTTTAGATTTTAATCTCCGGAAACTCTTATTTAACGGGAAAGGCAAAAATGGAACACTTAGCAACAGTGGTGTGTATAAAATTTTATGTGCTGGCTGTGATAATTTCTATAAATGTTAGGAAAGACAGGAAGATCCTTTGAAAAGAGATTTCATGAAGACAAATCTGCCTTAACAAATCCTCTAATTTATTCTGAAATGGCATTGTCACCGTGAAAAATCATTGTCACCGTGAAAACCATACTTTTTCTATCGATGATGCCAAATTCTTACATATCAGTAGTAACGGAAATAAATTGGACAGATTAGAGGCCCTAGAAATTTCTAAGTCAGTACACCGAGGCGAACATCTGGTAAACACATACGAATATATCCCAAAAATCTCTCCGCTGCTGGCCGAAATCGTCCCATGCCTCCATCAGCCCTCAATCTCCAGCCCAAATGTCCCCAACCGTTGAAGCATGTATATCGGTACCAGTTCGAACATAATTTAGTATTGTTTGTGCTCCCCTGAAGATGAGGTGAAAGCCTTATAACCGGTAGGGTTATACCGTTACAAAAAAGTGGAATAAAAAGTGTTCGATAAAATAAATTACAATGTGTTTACATTTTATTTCTTACTTGGTCCTAGTCGATAGTTATGTATTTTTCGTCATTCAAGTTTATCTTGTTAATGTAAATAATAACAATTATATTAGTGTTAAGCAATACTCGATAAATTGATCTTATTTATTTTTGTTTAATGTTTGTTTTCTTGAGTAATATTTCAATTCAATCGATTTTAATTGTTGTTAAATGTTATACTCGTATGCAACGTTCCACCTAATTTTTTCATTGTGTGTGCGGCCCATCAACTTATATGCGCAAGAAAAAAAGAGGGAAGTGCGCAAATATGCATATACATATAAATTCTTTATGGTGTTTCCATGTTCCGCACACATCTGAAAGAAAGGAACCTGAGAACCCATCATAAAAAAATCAAATGAAATATATAATTGCGCAAAACAAAATATGGTTACAAGTACCTTTCTTTGAGATGTGTGCAGAAGATGGAAACATGTGTGCGCACAATTTTTAACAGATGTGCGCCCGCACACGCGCACACCTTAGAGGGAACGTTGCTCGTATGTAACCTAAACTAGATAGTTTACTTTAGTATTCATAAAAAACTAGAACACATTATATAATTTCAGTTAACATTTTATATGGTTAAAGTGAAGACAACCCTTTATTTGAAAATCTTTGAATTGTGATTATATATGAACACTTCATACATACTTTTATGATTATATTAGGTCCTTACATATGAAATTGGCGTTTTGCCGTACTGGCAACTTTGATTTCAAATATCTTCTCTTTGGTTAGGAATTCCAAATTCAAATTTATACAGCTATTTACTCAAGTATTTGTGTTTCGAAAATTATAATTCATTTGTTTTTTCCTCAATTGTTTTTTTTCTTTGCGTCACTCAGTTTACAAAATGGAAAACTTGAAATATCGCGTTATTTACGAGTACGAGTTCCACCGTGGCACCAGTGCTGCAGAAACGGCTCGAAGGATTAATGATGTGTATGGCGACGGTGCCGCAAAAGAAAACACAGTGCGTTTTTGGTTCCAACGTTTTCGTTCTGGAAATTTCGACCTGCAGAACAAGCCCCGTAGACGGCCGGAGACCAAAGTTGATAATGAAGAATTGAAGGCTATTGTGGAAGCGGATCCATCGCAAACCACGTCCGAGTTAGCTGCAGGCTGCGGTGTTAGTGATAAAACTGTTTTAATCCACTTGAAGCAAATTGGGAAGGTGAAAAAGCTTGAAAGGTGGGTACCTCACGAATTGAGTGAAGCAAATCAACAAACGCGCGTTGACTGCTGCGTTGCATTACTCAACCGGCACAATAATGAAGGGATTTTGAATCGAATCATTACCTGTGATGAAAAGTGGATCCTGTATGATAATCGGAAGCGCTCATCGCAATGGCTGAACCCTGCCGAACCAGCCAAACCATGCCCCAAGCGAAAATTGACTCCAAAAAAGTTACTTGTGAGCGTTTGGTGGACTAGTGCTGGTGTCGTTCACTACAGCTTTCTTAAATATGGCCAGACGATTACGGCAGATGTCTATTGTCAGCAACTGCAAACCATGATGGAAAAGCTAGCTGCTAAACAACCGAGGCTGGTTAATCGCTCTAGGCCACTGCTGCTTCATGATAACGCTAGACCACACACTGCACAACAGACGGCTACCAAATTAGAAGAGCTTCAATTGGAATGTCTAAGACATCCACCATACTCTCCGGACCTTGCCCCAACAGATTACTATTTTTTTCGAAATTTGGATAACTTCTTGCAAGGGAAAAAATTCAACTCCGATGGGGCAGTCCAAACCGACTTCAAAGATTTTATTGATTCCCGTCCGAATGGTTTTTTTAGTAAAGGGATCGATGAACTACCTATGAGATGGCAAAAGTGCATAGATAGCAATGGTACATACTTTGATTAAATAAATATATTATATTAAAAAAAAATCAACTTTATGTTCCTCCCAAACAAAACGCCAATTTCATATGTAAGGACCTAATATTTGAACACTTCACACAAACATTTATAATTGTATATGAACACTTCACATACACTTATGATCATATATGAACACTTCACACAGAAATTACATTTTTTACGTCTTCCGTTACTGTCTATGTAGTGAGACTTTGGAACCAGTTATCAACTAATATTAGACTCTGCTCGTCATTAGCATGTTTTAAAAATCGACTGAAATAACTCTGAATTTCAAATCAGTAATGTAACTAGTTTCATTTCCGACTTTTCCTTTCCACCACGATCCTATATTTTCTTATTTGATTGATGATATCTCACTTTTATAGTTATTTTGTGTATTTTTTCATGAATTTTGTAGAAATAAATAATGATTTGAAATAAATCATTGGGAGATCTTGGAAAAATGCATGAGCACTACACTACTCCTAAAGATGATTGAGTTACTATCACATATCGGAAACCTATAAATGTTTCTTTGTAATTCGTCTTACCTTGATAAGTTTTCTATGGTTTTCTTACCAAATAGGTGATTCTAAACATAGCTACCACTTTCCTATATTTACACTCAACTTGTTTAATTTTTTTGTAATATTTTTAATCTGCCAATAACAGTGAAGAGAGTCTGTTCTCTATATAAATTGTAATTCTATTAAAACTGTTTTGTCTTATAAGTTTGTATTGAAACGAGACCCAGAATTCCTTTCCAGGAAAACGGTCCAGAAGATTGAGAATATACCACTAGTCGAAACCCCTGGAGTTGAGCATTAACATAATAAACTAGCATATAATTTGGTAACAATTGTCGCGTTTCCAGATCACCGCGCAACAACAACGTGTAGAACGGTCTCGATTCTCCCCATACTTCCGCCTCTTTATTGCTGGGCGTACGTCCAAAGTGCCTAGAGACCTATAATCACAATGCTAATAAAATGCAGACAAGCCATGGGAACAGAAACAACGGGTTAAATAAACATCCGACGTCGTGAACGACGGACTACGGTACGGCAGAGAGGCATAGGAAAAGGGAAGTGCTATGGCGGGGGAGCTAAAAAGCTCGTGTGCTATCCGAATACCTTTCCAAATATTTATTTGTTTATTGCATTCCTTACTTGAAGCGCTGTGAGAATATTATGGAAACCAGCTTCAACAAAACAATACAACTTCTTAAGATTTTTTACTATCAACGCTCTTCATTCCTAGTCAGTAATGTTTCCCTATTTACCTTTCTATTAAACCATCCTTTCCCTTTTCCATCGACCGATAACTTTTTACTTTTTATTGTTGTTCATGAATTTTAAACGAATTAACCATAATTTGAAATAAATTTGATCATATACATACAAACCATCACGCCGTTTCCTTATCGGAGTAGACGGATAGGAAAGAGTGCCAGGTTTGCCTATCTCGATACACATATTTCGCCTCTTCTACATATGAGTGGGTCAGAACGAGACTTGACTAACCCACATTTATCTTGTTTTGAGATAATCGACTTCAAATTTGCAGATCTATTCAAAAATGGTTTGTTATCTGTTGTTTCCAAAATTTAACGGCAGATGTCTGCACTTATGGTGAACTATAAGCTCATAATCATGTTTGGTTCTGATAGGAATGGGTATAAAGATGTAGCGTATGTGCCTAACTCAAATTTCATATTTTTGTGGGATAGTCATGTCTGGTTCTGACCCACTCATATATCCATACAACTTATACGAATTCTCTAACTTTTTATATTTCCTTCTTTTAAAATATAATATACTTGATACAACCATACTAGCTATGGTCTTCCTTCACCACACCTTTGACTCACATTTGTATTATCAGGCTTTCCTCGTTCATTCGTTCCACGTGCCCAAACTATCTCAATGTGCTATTCTTCGTCTTACTCAACACATCAGCCTAAATATTCAGATTCATCCCTTATAATTTTGTTACGGTTTCTGCCAAACATTGTCACCCCATGTATTCTTCTAAGTGCACGCATTTATTAGATTATTTTAAGTATTTTTCCTTTCCACGTTTCATTTCAATCCGACCAACATATGACTTTCCTTGTTTACTTTTACAAATTCTCAATATCCTATAGTTGATTGAAAAGTGTCGTGAATTTCAGATACCATCAGGTTTACATTCATAGATTATACAAAAATAGAAGAAAATAGGGCACGTACTTCTAATGATTGAACTAGCCCACCTTGTGAACCTTAAATCACTGTACCAACATAGTTCTGCGATAGTCAAAATCAACATCAAGTTCAAACAGTTTCAAGGGTCTACAGAAAGGATGCATCTGCTCTCCCAATTTGTTTAGCCTATGGAGAATATATTATAAGAAGACCAGTTGAAGACTGGGTTGGTGGGATAACGATTGGTTGGAGAAAGCTTTCAAATTTAAGATATGCAGATAACACGACGTTAATTGCCACATCAAAAGAAAAAATGGCCACACCCTTTAAAAATGTGGAACACAAGAGAATGCTCCTGGGCCTGTAAATCAATAGATAAAAAAACAAGGTTATGATAATATCATAGACAACAGTAACAAACTTCTCCCTTCTTCTCCCTGGCTTCATCCCAACTCACTGTCTGGGAAGACTATTGGGGGCAGCTCTCCTCGTCCTCGGGTTGTATGCTCTTCTGTCCCGGACTACGTCCCCCAGGCCGTGCCTCTGCATGAGGTTATATTTTTGCACCACCCACGAATTCTTTGGTCTTCCTCTGGTTGTTATTCGAGATTCATGGATATTGCCTGGTTCACAATGTGATAGGGTGCTCTGCGTCCAACGTGCCCACACCATCTCAATTGCCTCTCCTCCATCATACTGTTGATGTCTGTAACACCTAGGCTTCCACAAATGCGTGATTTTTTTCATTTTGTCTCTTACGGACACACCAGCTGACCATGACCAACAGTAACAAACTGCCACCAAATTATGTGAATATTGGTCTAGAAGTGGTAACTGACTATTTATTTAGGTTCCAATATTACCAAGAATAAAGGATGCGAGGCTGAAATTAAAATAACTGGAATGGCAAAAAATGTCAAAGCTGGAAAAGATATGGAAGAGCAGAACTATCACCATCACGACAAAAATGCGCCTAGTAAAGTCTCTCGTCTTCGCAATATTAATATATGGCGCGGAGACTTGGACTCTGAGAGCAAGCGAGAGACGTCAGAGGCTATCATGGAAGTCAGGATGCTCAGCCATGCGTTACACGACAGGATGGATGATTTACTTTTGTCTAATTGGTTTGAAGAGATTGTCACTTGGTAATATACTGTACTATTTTAATACAACGAATTATCAAAAATAAACAAGATCAATCGAAATATATTTAACTATTAAACGCACGCATTTGACTATGAACTCCATTTTGACTGTTGAAAGCACAAATATTGTACAGTACCCGGCGGTAAGTAACACACATCGGGCTTAAGAAAGAGACTGTCCGTGGGCATTTATTTTTAAATTAAAAAATATATACTCGTACAGAATGTTCTAGAAGCACAATCAAAGAAAGCTCATGCTGTCAAAGGATAAATTTGGGTGTAAAGATGATATGATTCAGCGTTTGAGGTCACAATCGCACACATATTTGTAAATCCCATCACGCCGTCTCCCGGTCGAGGTAGGCAGAGATACATGCTAAATTACAATTGATACATCGATATCCCGTTCAAACTTACAAATTCCCTAGTTTAGGTATGTTATTGAAATAAACTTTTGATATCCAGTTCCTAAAATAAACTATTTTAGACAAACAATAAACAAGTACATGCTTCATCATCATTTTTCTTTGTTCTCTTCCTTATTCTTGAACGAACGCCTTTCTTCTTCTTCTACCATTATCGTTTCAAAATTGGTCATTTATGTGGTTTTTTTTCATTGAACTTTAATGAATATTTTTGTGTAAAATATGTCATAGATAAAAACAATTTAATGTGTCCAAGATTATGTAGCTGGTTGATTGAAGACATTGATGTATGTATAAAGCCGTCAAATGTAGCATGTATGACTATAAACACAAAAGAATTAAAATTAAAATGAATAAATATGATTTATCAAACAATCCATTGAAAGATTTAACGAGATTTAAGATACAGAAAAACTAACACAAGAACGACTACGATATATTTCTTTAATGAACTACTGACACCGGCACTAATATGTTTAAGGGGTGAAAAGGAAATATTTCATGTATATTGCTCGTTTTTATAGATCAAACATGACACACAAAAAAAAAAAAAACGATATTGAAAATTAAATAAATAAATTTAAATTTGATTAACGAAAACAAAAAAAAATGTGAAGAAAATATGCGGCGAAGATTAATGTTTTATTTGAAAGACTCCAAATCAATGAAGCAGATCGCTCTTTATTGCTAGTTGACCAAGATTATAGAGGAAAGTGCAACGAAGACTCGTTTTTTTTCCATATCGCTATTATTGTTTCACAAAATTATATAATATGATACTCTCGTCGAGTATAATATAATGCTTATCGCGATCCGAAATTTCGTTAAAAGGTTAGATCGCTTCAGTTATTCGTGAGAAGAAATAACATTGACGTATTTATTCATGATGGGTATTTAAGTGAATGTTAAATTAATCTCCATTTTCGAAGGGATGGAATCATTTTTGTATCGGACGTATGCGTCATATAGATTAGTAAATTTATTTTGTTGTATAACTTGTAAAAACATGGCTTGTAAAGTAAAGTTAATTTAATCTTCATTTTCGAAGGGATGGAATCATTTTTGTATCGGACGTATGCGTCATATAGATTAGTAAATTTATTTTCTTGTATAACTTGTAAAAACATGGCTTGTAAAGTAAAGTTAATTTAATCTTCATTTTCGAAGGGATGGAATCATTTTTGTATCGGACGTATGCGTCATATAGATTAGTAAATTTATTTTGTTGTATAACTTGTAAAAACATGGCTTGTAAAGTAAAGTTAATTTAATCTTCATTTTCGAAGGGATGGAATCATTTTTGTATCGCACGTATGCGTCATATAGATTAGTAAATTTATTTTGTTGTAAAACTTGTAAAAACATGGCTTGTAAAGTAAAGTTAATTTAATCTTCATTTTCGAAGGGATAGAATCATTTTTGTATCGGACGTATGCGTCATATAGATTAGTAAATTTATGTTGTTATATAATCGTAAGTTGTAAAAATTGTTAGAACATGGCTTGTAAAGTAAAATAAATAAAAGCACTTAGATATGGTTTGGGCATGTATAACTAATAAACGAAGAATAAAACAAATATATGGTGCAAATATGTGTGGAAGGCGTGGTAGAGAAATGCAAAAAAGTAAGGTCGGAGCAAGTGAATGATATTTGGAAAGAAAGAAACCTAAAAAGTCAGAGCAATCGTAGTTGCATGAGAAGGTGTATGGATGTAGCAGAGGCTAACTATGTATGTCGAGATAGGAAAGTCTGGCGCACTGTCTTTTCTGCCTATCCCGATTGGGGTATGGTGTGATGGTATGTATTTATGTATATAAAGCAAAATAATATGTTTAACAATGATGGGATATTTGTTATATTACTTCAAGTTTCACAGATTGTTTATATCTGAATTTACTTTATGAAACAGCCATTTGTTTTTAACTTTTATGATACTACGTTAATATCAGTTAAATGATATGTTAAAAAGATAAAGATAAAAAGCTTCACAGTACAACACATATAAACAAAAACGAAAAAAAAATCCATAAAAATCTTAACGATCCAAAATATTAGAAAAAAAGTCGAGAAATTAAAAAATATTACAAATTAATCATTTTTAATAGACGTTACACTATAATAAATTCGACGAACATTATGAGAGGATTGAAAAGAGTAGAAACATACTATCGTCGTTATATCACATTTCAACTGCCTATTACGATATGACCCAGGCATGATTTCTCCACACTAATTGCAGGGGATAGGTTTTGTTTATTGATTCATCCCCAATCTATAATTATAATCTAATTTCGATCATCTAAATCAGGGGTTAGCAAACAGTCGATCGCGAGACATCTTTGTATTCGATAGAGAGCCTCTAATTTCGCTAAAAATATTTAACGTCTTTCTGATCATGGACTAAGCTACGCTCGAACAGAGATTTTTTATAAGCCTTCCCAGTTCACCGATCTTCTTTTTTCACGTCGTTCTTTACTGTCTATACAGTGGAACTCTGGAGCCAGTTACAAACCAATGTTAGACTCGCTCCGTCCTTGGCATGCTTTAAGAAACGACTGAAAAAAATCTTAATGTCAAGTTAGTAATAAAATGTGTTTCATTCCTGATTTTTCTTTCCCATACACCATCCCTTCCTTTTTCTTTGATTGATGATATCTCACTTTTACAAGTATATTGTTTATATATTTTTTAAAGGTGAATAATCATTTGATATGTTTGTGGCAATGTAACATCCTTTATGTACTTTTGTCTAATTGGTTGGAAGATATTGCCACCTGACAATAAGTCCGCCAGATTATTTTATAATTAAGTGTTAAATAAATAAATAAGAGCTAAAATATGATATGATTCAACGTTTAATTCTACAATAATATCAATAAAATGACAAAATATATCTTGCGGTTTAGAGATCAAACTGTCCTTAATGGCGCTTTCACTCGGGATTCGAACCCACTTTTAGGGTAGATTAAAAATATTTGGTATGAACATTAATGTGAGCAAAACTAAAATGATGGTTTTTAGCCGAGAATGTCATCCAAATGTCCACCTTACGCTAAGGGGTGTTGTTGTCGAGAGGGTGAAACGGTTCAGGTACCTGGGAAGCATGATTACTGAGAAACTGGACCCTGACATTGAGATAAAATGCAGAATAGAAGCGTCACGAACGGCTTTTAATAAAATGAAAAACCTTCTTTGTGACGATAATATAAACTTAAAGCTGAGACAAAGAATGGTCAAATGTTACGTATGGTCTGTCTTACTTTACGGCGTGGAGGCGTGGACTCTTAAAGTTAACATAATAAACCGCCTTGAAGCGTTTGAAATGTGGATCCACCGTAGAATGTTAAGAATATCTTGGACCGATATGATAACAAACACTGATGTACTACGTAGAGCCAATGCAAATAGAGAACTATTCACCACTGTTAAGCTCCGTAAAACATCATATTTTGGCCATGTAATGAGAGGTGACAAATACACCGTACTTCAGCTCGTCATGAAGGGGAAGATCGAGGGCCGCAGAGGGGTCGGCAGAAGACAGCTCTCCTGGCTTCGAAACATCCGACAATGGACCGGCGTCAGAACTGTGGGGGAGCTGTTTCGCGCCGCCCAGGACAGGGAGGCTTTCTCTCAGATGGTCGTCGACGTCGGGGGGACCCGGCAGGACACGTGAAGAAGAAGAAAAATATTACAAACTAAAGTATAGGAAAAGAAAGATAATGTCTGTGTTCGTTAGATTAAGACTCTTCCCACCCCCACATTGTTAACAAATATATATTCTGTTAGAAAAACGCAGAAAACTATCCAAGGAAAGACGAACTCCAAAGAAACATTTGTAGATCTTCTGATATGTGATATTAAAGCATTCGGTTTTAGGTAGGAGTGTAATGTATGTGTGTGTACTGTTCATATATAATCATGGATTTATGGTAGGTAGGAGTGTAATGTACGTGTATACTATTCATATATAATCATGGATTTAAGTAGGAGTGTAATGTATGTGTGTACTGTTCACATGTAATCATGGATTTTGACGAAACTTTCCAAAAAAAGGTTGTCTTCAAGTGAAAGCTGCACACGCCACTGATATCTCTAACACTTTAAGGCAGACAAATATCGATCCAATTGAAATATTACTAGAGAAAAACAAACTAGAGCCATTCAATTAAGTATTACGCAATAATAACATGACAGTTGCAATACTAAAATTAACTAGTTTAAATGGCAAAAGATACACCGATTTCGATTAAAACCGATCAAGAAAGAGACTATAAATGTAATGGTGTATTATGCATAGCTTCAGAAATACTCAAATAGTATAAAACTGTAATAAATCACAATTTAACATAAAATATCAAACATAGAACAAATCACCTCTGGAAGCTACAGTAGCGCCCGGAAACGGTCAAATGGAAAAAGATGCGAGCAAGTTACTAAATGATTTTTGTCAACTTTTCTACGAACATCGTTTTCGTAGTACGAGCAAGATGTTTGTTGATCATAAAATACATTAATTTTAAACCGTAATGCGCCATCGCATCGCAAGATTTTGGTCCCATATTATTGAATACAAAAATGCAATTATGGTATATAACTATTTCTTACTGGCCTCTCGCCCTCAAGTTTTTGACATTAGGCGTAAACAACTGCTCTCAACGTAAAAGGGAGGAAAAAGAAAGGAATAAATATCACATATTACCAATTTATAATTTTTCGTAAATTTTTTATTTTTTCTAGATTTATTTATGATATATGTTAGTTTGTTTATTTTTAAAATTATGACTTGTGTCGCATTGTACCATTCTGCACATTTTGCAGTTAAATTATTACTACTATAATTTTGACGTCACACCACAAATTAGCATGCACTAAGTAATGCCATACGAACGGTTTGTATAATCACCAATCCTTGTTTAGTTTTTCAGACGTAACTTTGTAATAATTCATAATTAATGGAATGGAATTAAAACACATGACTTTGTTTTTTTTGCTATATTTTAAACATACACATATGCGCATTTCAACACAAACTGTACCCTTAGGTGAGTAAGTTAAACTAAAAAAATATTATATTTATATTGTCCACAGTATTATGATACTCGTAAGTCAGAAGTCACTATTGGATGATGGGGAACATATTAGGAAGAGGTAAAGAAAATAAATTTAATATTTAGATATATTTTTACAACTTTTTACTCTATTCCCCATAAGACTCCTTTTCCCATAAAATATAGTTGACATAAAAAGGGCACAGTGCATGTTAAAATGCGCTCCGTATATTTTGCATTATTCAAAGATGTTCTTATCGCGTTGTGGTAAGATCAAATATGAAATCATCAGAATTTTCATCACATATATTTCGTCTCATCTACATCCTTATTCAGAATTACATGGTCATAATAAATGCAAGTTTAAAAATATATATACACTATCATCATTAAAACAAAAGATGGGTGGTAATTAACAAAAACAAAGAGTATTAGATTTAAAAGATAATGATAACATATCTTCAGCGCATTGAAGTGACATCGATCAACCTCAAACGCACCATATTCAATTATCCAAATTCAATTATAAAACGTTTTAAATTTCCTTCTGAAATTCTTCCAGATTCCTTTTCAAGCGCGGCTCCACAGATAAACAGTTCTATTAAACGAGTCCAGCCGAAAATTCTTGCCAACCTAGAATTCTTTAGCTCTGCAGTTATATTACCTAATAAGTATATTTAAAGGGAAATCAAAATAGAAACAGCTGTAAGGTAATTTATTATTATTGTATGATAAGTATGACCAATCTAAAAAAATCCAAATGAGTTCATTTTATTTTAACATTTGTCTAGCCCTGATCTAAAGCGACCAGCTCGACCACATCTTGATTTTACCGTAATCTAAAGAATATTACACTATCCTCCCATTCTTTTTTCTCTCCAGCCTTGTCGATACCCTTTTTACGAAACACCGTAAAGGCAATAATAACATTGCCGGTCCCGCAGACCGGAGGCTCTTTGTTAAGACGGTAAAGGTCCTGCTCCGAGAGAACCGGATGGAAAAATGTAGACTTACAGTGGATGCTGCATTTTTACTAGGATGATGCAGTTTCTTCTTTTTTATTTCCTAGATATGTCATTGCGAAAATAATAATATATAAAAACCCTTCAGGGTTTTCGAGGTCAATTCCGGATAGAATTCATTAAAAAAGGGTAATAGTTTGATTTTTCATAAAATGCTATTTTTACGTATTTTGGATTGGTTGGAAGAAATAGCCGAACGACAACAATGTTGCTAAGTTATAAAACGTACAAGGGAAGTTTAATACTTAAACACAATATTCATTGAATTTGTTTTATGAACTGTACATATTTTATGACTTAATGATTTTCATTAAAAATACAATCGAATTAAGGATATGCTAAGTAAACTAGATAAGTGCATGTGAAAATAATATATAATTTTTAATATCGAAGTCTATTTTTTTATGTTGAATAACAGTTTGTTGCCAAAATATATCTGAAAAGATATGATGTACTATTTGAAGGTCCTTAATTATCCCGCGAGAAGTTGACAGGATTTTTGGAAAAACTATAATAGCACAGCGCACACATACCATAACGCCGTTTTTCAGTCGATGTAGACTGAAAGGAGAGAACACCAGACTTTCCTTTCGAAGCACATCTTTCGCCTCTTCCAGATCCTTACAACTTCTCATAAAACACTCTTTTAACATTTCGTTGTTTTAAATACCATTCATTTAATTCAACCATTTTTCCTTGCTTTTCCTCTACCACGCGTATCACACAAATTGGCACTGTATATTCGTTTTATTAGTCTGTTTATAGAACAATGCGAAGGTCCGATGTCATGGCGGTGTTCGTTGGTAACCTACGAGCTTAATCGATGTACTTGATTTAAGCTTATGTGCGTCAAACAATTATGTAAAAAAGGTTTAAAAATTATTAGAAAAATGCCAAAAAGTATTAAAAAAGCTGAGATCATCCAGACTTTCGCTATGTGTTTTATATATTAAAAATATATTCAAGTATTATTGAAGTTAAAAAAGTAAATTACGTACTTATCTAAGTTCAAGAGAGAAATGAAAGAAAATTACATAAATCGGAATATCCATTCATCTTAATTTTTCTTTGGTGTCATTCCTTATCCTTGAACGAATTGCATTCCTTTTGTTCTACAAGTATTGTTTAGAGATTAGATATTTTTAGTTTTTTACATGAATTTAAACATTTTCATGGATCAAAAAACATTACGTATTCAAGATAAGCTGGTTGTATGAAAGAAATTACTGTAAAACAATTAACCCGCCATATGTACTGTGTGTAACTATGTACACCAAAGAATTAAAATAAAACAAAAAAAATAAGTTCTCAGATGCAAAATGGTGCATGTAAGATAATTAGATTAAAACAAGTTTATAATTATTTTTCAAACTAATGTAATAAACAAACCATAGTTTAAAAAAATCCTTGATAAACTTAGTTTCGTGTTTCGCAGTTAAGTTTAAGAATGCTTTCATAAAAAACAGATTTGTTAATTACTTGAATAATATGGTAAAAGTATACTTTTTTCATTTGGTGATAATCATTAAGTGAACAATATAATTATAGATTTATTGAGGAACAAACTTTGTTGAATCAGGTGCATTTTAATTGTTTATTAAAAAAATGTTTCTTGTTTTATTTGTGCTATTTCATTGAATAAACAGTCGTCCGGCCTTTAGTTAAATAATTTAATAAAAAAAAAAACAAAGTCAATGAAATACATTAATAAAACAACAATAAGTTATAATAATCTGATAAATCATTATGATACATTCGCGGAAAAACGAGATAAAAAAAATCACCTACAAACAAATTGATGAGTTCACGGAGAGTTAAAATGGGTCTTTCAAGTGTCCATACTGATTCCCCATCATGTGCAGCATAACAAGAGAAGAATTGAAGGAATAGTTGGTTGCTTTATGACTATAATAGAACAATTGTCACTATCCCGTGGGCCTGGAGAGAGTTTGCTAACAAATTAATGGCACAAGCTCGAGGAAATTAATTTATTTACATGATAAGTAATTGCATAAATACATAATTTATGAAAAACAACAAACTTACTGATCTAGGTTTGTTGCCTTTCATTTGTAATATCCAAAGTAAACTAGGATTTTGCCTGTATCTTACAAAATACACATCAATCGTAATAAAAAATGACAATTGTATACACCACCAATAAATCCGTGAATGTCTTTCTGTCAGACGTTATTGTTATGTTGAAGAGCGTCATAGTTTAATACCTCGAGTGTATGCGAGAATAGCTAGCGATGTCTATTTATTACATTTATATTTAATAATATAATACGAAATAATGGTTAGATTTACCGGAAATAATAATAAAACATATATCAAAATTTTAATGTAGTTAAAAAGTGTTCATGAAAAAAAAAGCAAAATGGTTCACATGACAGCCTGCAGGGAAGGGGGCTCGTTAAAATTGTTAGTTTCGTCAGATACGAAAACGAGGCTCTCGTGACCGTGGGGCGTAGTTGTTTAAGCACCAGTCAGGATCTCGACTGCTCCGATCCAGCCTATCCCGAAACCTTTCAACAAACCATCGAGTCATAAACCAGCACCGAAAACTAAAAACCAAACCCAGAAAGACGCATTAAATCACTAACAAAACCAAGATACTTTTGCTAAGAACATATAAATTATTTGGTTATATTTCAAGTTTTCATTTCGATTTATTTCCACAGCCAATCGCTCAACTCTGTCAGAATTAATGGTTATCAAATAAAACGTAAAGCGTGTTAAAAATGTAGAAATGTTTATTTTTGTTCTCGTCTCTCGGGAGGATTTCTCTATTCCTTGCTACTTGGTTCCGGATTTTGTATTCTCGTTAGGGCTGGTTGCGGATGAGTGTGGACCAAACATGCCACTAACGATATGGGCGGAGGCAAGACAAGTCCAAAGAGCTCGTTTTATTAATCCCCTAATAAAATCGACAATTTCTTAGATACTTTATTGGTGCATATCAAAAGGTGAACAGTGTCAAACATGGTAACAAAATATTTATACAATTAATCCTGAACTCGTCAGATAATAACAATAAACTTTCTTTCAATATCAACATCGTTTAAAAAGTAAGCTACGATTCACCTGTTGTATTGATTTATATTTAATATCTGCACTGTATTTACACATTGTCATTATTTTGTGTACATGGTTATTTATACACGGTACATCTGGCGGTCTTATATTAATAAAAATAATAAAAGGACAATTTATACAGCGCCGTTTAGACAGTAAACTCTCTTTTAGAGCGCTCTAACTCGACACTCAAACCCACTGATACTGACAGATTAAAAATATTCAAAAATAAAAATATATGATTTAGGTGTAGGGATAGGAAGGTCATTAGAGTAGGCACTTCTCCGCATCTGCATATATTCAGAAAAACAAATTTGGTAAGAAAACTGCAAAAAACTTACCAAAGGGAGACGAAATACAAAGAAACCTTTATATATCTTCCGATACGTGACAGTAACACATTCGGTTTTATATGTAGTGCAGTGTATTGTGTAGTGTGCTTACTATATATGTAGTGCAGTGTATTGTGTAGTGTTCTTATATGTAGTGCAGTGTATTGTGTAGTGTTCTTATAACATTAACATATGTAGTGCAGTGTATTGTGTAGTGTGCTTACTATATATGTAGTGCAGTGTATTGTGTAGTGTTCTTATATGTAGTGCAGTGTATTGTGTAGTGTTCTTATAACATTAACATATGTAGTGCAGTGTAGTGTATAGTGTACTTATAACATTATGTAGTGCAGTCATTGTATTGTTCTTATAACATTATGAATGCTGAAAAGATCTCCCAAAAAGGATTGTCTTTAAGCGATTTCTAAAGCTCATTAGACAGTCATTTTTTCAACCTAAAAACTGTTTTATTATAACATATGAGAGATTTCACAAAAAAATATTCATTTAAATTTCAGTACAAAAATAAATAAACGACCAATGTTTAATAATGTCGAGTTCCTTCAAGGATAAAAAACGGAAACAAAAGAAAATTAGGACGAAAGGATTTCCAAGTAACGTATTTTTTTTTTCGTTTCTCTCGTAAACGTAAAAAAGGATGGTGCACATCTGATAAATCTTGAAAGTTTGTTCCACTGTTGCGTCGAATGAATCGTAAATGAAGATGTGTCAAATCGAGTGTGGTGCTTTGGTATGCAACGATGTCTATCAACACCTGATAGAAGAGAACGCCCGTATTCTAAAAGAAAGTGGAATCTTTCGCGAATATGTGTATATGACGGAGAATAGAAATCGTTAAACATGCAACATACTATAATGTCGATGAAACGCGAAGATTCCTTAACGTGTCTGATTTTAAGCCATTGACTTATATACCAAAACTTGACAAGTGGTTATACTCACATATTTTTTACGTCGAACACTTCGATAAAATTACATCACTTTTTCAATATTGTATTTATTACAAATGTAAACCAAAAAAGTATAAATCTTTTTAGACAAATGTAAACCAAAAAAGTATAAATCTTTTAAGACAATGGTAAACCAAAAAAGTATAAATCTTTTTAGACAAATGTAAACCAAAAAAGTATGAAACCAAAAAAGTATAAATATTACAACCACGCATCAGATAATTGACTAAGTTCGTAATTGAAGTCAATTTGTGGTTCAAAAAAGTATAGTATTTTTTTAGACTAACAACTAACTATACACGTTTTTATAAGAGATAATAAAAGTTCGAATTTGAATACTATAAAAATATATATATTATATATAGTTATGCCGTTAACATTGTGTTGTTTTAACGACTTTGTCAAGTGTTCATTAAAACACTGTTTTTAGCACTAAATATAAAGGTGAAAACCTTGAAACAGGCAGGTTGTATTGTTATCTTAACCCTTTTGATCCCAGCATATTTTGGCAAAAAAAGAGTAGTTTATATTTTATTTTTATCTCAGTTAATATTTAGTTTTAAAAGCATTCTTTTAAAAGTGAATGATTACCAAAGGATAAAAAAACATATATTCAACATAAAAACTTGTATGAAAACTTTAGGGCCGATGATCGGCCCCGTGAGATTTTTCCAATAAAGCAGTTGGAGGCGATGATCGGCCCCGTGGGGTTAAAAGGGTTAAAAGTAAAAAAAAACACTGTTTAAGTTAACGAATTACAAAATAAATATAATTTACGTGACTTTTCAAATAAATTATCACCCGATCGATAATCTATATAATAATTATTTTAGTTTTTTTAATTTTTTATTTGTATGTTATACATCAAAGCGAATTGACATATTTGAATAAAATATACAACAAAATTTCTGATGTAAATAATATAATTACAAATGTGGAACCATGGCTTAGTTGGTAATACGTCTATCTCCCAACTCAGAGTTTGCTAGCTTTGATTTTCGTTGTTACTATTTTCTTTAAAGCGTATCAACCTGATACTTTCTAGTTGGTTGGAAAAATTGCCACATTGCAATAAGCTGTCCAGATGCAACGAATGTGTAATAATACAAAAATAAGTTGATGAAGTTCAAACACATTATGGCACAAAAAAAACTATTTTCCCGCAGGCATCTGTAACATATTTTACGACAAGTCGAATGATTTTAACCGAAATGAAAAAAATCAGGAGATTTGCACAAATAATGAATGCATAAAATATTACATAAATCATAATCATTCACATTTAAGGACGTCTGAGATTCTAGAGTAGTATAACATAAATCTTCCACTTTGAAAAAAAAAAATCTAATTTAAACTAGTCAAGCAAACGACTATCCTTTATTTTAACTATCCAAACCGGTAATGTTACAGTTATTTAAACTTGAGCTCTTCATAAAGAACCAAAAATTACTTTAGAATCGGTCATCAAAATCAGAGGAAGTAATATTTTACCTCGTGAACGTATTCCGTATTAATAATAATTATATCCTGTAGGAAATAAATATATTTCGTTAAGTGTTGAAGTATGAATATTAAATAAAAATGTAAAACATGTTAGTTCTACCTTCTCGTATTAAATACAAACACATTTAAAAAAAATACATAAAAAAATATAACTTTAAATTTGTTTATCTATGAGTATTTAGTTTAAAAAATAGTACGTACACACTAAGGAAGAACGATATACTTTCCTAACTTGACACACATCCTTAGCCTCTTTTATGATATATCCATACAACTTCTATGATTTCACTGAATTTCTACGTTTCCTTCTTTCATAATAGCATTCACTTGATCCAACCATGTTTTCTTTGATTTTTCTCTCATACGCCTTGTACTAACATCTTAACTGTATGTTATATCTATTTTGTATTTATTTACGATTATTTACAGCTTTTCTTGATATGGTTACAAGACATAAAATAACAATGGCAAATAATGTATTTACGAGTATTAAGAAAATATGACTTTACTATTGAATTCAAAAAGATAAACACGAAATCGAGAAAACAGTTTATAATGAGTTGAATTATAAAACTCGCTTTAAAATATTTTTTTTTTTCACAATTTATAATGTTGCTATGTGTATAAAGTTTTCTTGTCAGTAAAATTTATAATCTGTTCTGAGTTTTGTTTCCTTCAAATTCTACACTCAAGATTTTCAGTTTCATGGTGGAAATAGAGTAAATTTAACTCATCATTTCGCTAAAAATAACCATGCACACTGAGCCGGAGATGCGATAAAAGGAAAAGACAATAGCGTTATCAAAAGGAACAAGCAAGACCTTAGAAACACAGCAACATGACAATATAAAGCAACATACACAAGCACAACGTCATATTGAAAAAAATGTTTTTATATCCCTCATAACGACGGGTTATTACTACACCTTAACATATAAAATACATAGACAGCGAAAACTTTGGTTTCTCTCAACTTTCATACCTTTTGCTTTCTTTCGAGAAATTTAAAACTATGGATCATAATAAGTTATATTGACATTTTGGGAAACCTAGAATTTTGTGGATACAAAAATCACTATAAAAAGTAATACCTAATAGTTATGACCTAGACGAGGGAAATGAAGCGTATACTTGGCTAGTAAATACAATTGAAAAACATGGAAAGGTGGTTTGAGAAATAACAAAGAGGCAGAGAAAGAGACTTGGTGGTGGAAAAAAAATGTGAAACAGAAAATAAAAGATAAAAAAAGTGATTCTCAAAAATGACAGAACTCAAAAACCGAGAAAGATAAAACAGAATATAAAACTGCTAAAACGGAAGCCCGTAGAGCCGTTTAAGACATGCAAGAAAGCAAAAATTACCGCCCGATAAAGGTGATGTATCATGCAATGAAATGGGTCGAAAAAGTCATTGAAAACAAATTAAGAAGCGAGCTGGAAGGGAAAATATCAGAGTGCCAATTTAGGTTTATGACGGGAAATGCACAACCGATGCAACATACATACTGAGAAATACCCAAATAAAACACAGAAACACTAGAAAGCTTTTACATTTGATCTTTATTGACTGGAAAAGGCGTATGATAGAATCCCCAGGGAACTTATATGGTAGTCAATGCGCAGTTTTAATACCCCAGAGACATACGTCTGCCTTATCAAAGATATGCACAATTATAGCAGAACAATAATTAGAACGACATGTGGAAACAATAACCCGATCACTGTTACGGTTGGACTCCACCAAGAATCGGCCCTGAGCCCGCTCTTGTTTATTATAGTCATAGAATGCCTCACTAGGAACCTCCTGAGTGAAATCCACATGAACATGTTGGTTGTGGACGATATTATTCTATGTGATGAGAATTTTGGGATGGTTCAAGAACAACTGAACAAAAAGAAGACAAATTTCGTTGGAAAATGGATTAAAAATAAGTAGACCCAAGACTGAACACATCCTATTCACACCAGATATGGGCACTGGAATGACAAAAACTCCAACCAGTAAACCTACTAAGGACAAATGTATTCAAATATATTGGATCTATAATTATAACAGAAGGGGAGGTACTCCAGGACGTAAAAGACAAAATAAAAATTAGCTGGAACAAATGGAAAGAAACGAAGGGGGTTATGTGTGACAGAAGGCTACCAAGAAAGTTTAAAAATAAGATCTAAAAAACAATGATCAGGCTCGCTTTACGACATGGTTGTTGGCATCGAAACAAAAAAGAGGAACAACTGCTTTATGTCACGGTGATGGGATTGCTACGGTGGTCACTGGGCGTTACTAGATTGGAAAAGATCAGAAATAAACTAATTCGAGGAACAATCAAAGTGGTGCCAATCGTAGATAAAGTTTGGGGAGCACGACTACGCTGATATGCGCACGTAAGTTTACATGCTTATTCCAGTGGTTCTAAGCCCAAAGGTACGGTTATTGGGGATGAAGACAATGTTTTCCCTATTATATTCTTATATATTCGTATATACCCACAACTCTTATTTAAGTATTGTATATATTGAGAATGTTTTATTATTATCTTATGAATATTATCGACTGTTCTAAGCGAGACGTTTGGTGCAACATTTTTCCTGTAATGGAAAGTTTTCTCTCAAAGTAAGGGTATGTGTCAATAAATAGATATTTATCTAAAACTATGAGAGTTTTGTTTTATATTTAAATGAAATAATAATTAATATTTGTTATTAAAACGGAGACGGAGCCATGCATTAAGTAGAACACGCACGGTCGACGTTAATGCGAAACAGCGCAGCAGGTCGCCTCGGTATCGGCGTTAAAAACGCCGCTGGGATGAGTTAACACCACAAAGGCGCAGTATAAATTATCACATTATACTCGTTGACCAGAAAAGGCAAACAAGACCTGCGAAAGGCATTTAACATATTCATTGTCATTCGCAGCGCTAAATATCATTGCGAAAACGAATTAATTAAACGATATAAACAGGAATTGTCCGAACACGGGACGGTTTGCAGTTAACAAGTTCCTTCGAAATTTATTCAGATATGTTTTAGATGAACAGTACTAGATGAAGAATAAGGTTACGTTTCAAATTGGACGTAAACATTATACAAAACGCATTTTTGGTTTATTTGATTGACGTGAAAAAATAATAAATGCTGAAGAAATGCATGCACTGATAAGAATACATGGGGTTACTATGTATAACAGAAGTGGTAAGGTTTGAATGTGAAATTGACGCTGAGATTGACGCAAGAGCACTCTGAGATGGTTCGCGCATGTAGAACGAATAAATGAAGAACGACGAACAAAACAAATATTAAGTGCAAATGTGAGTGGAAGGCATAGTAGAGGAAGATCAATAAAAAAGATGATTGGTTCAAGTGTATGATATTCTAAAAGAAGGAAAAGTCAGAAAAATCGTAGGAGTTGCATGAATGTAGAAGAGGTGAAATATGTGTATAGAGTTAGTAACATAAATTCTAGCGCTCTCTCCTTTGTTTACCTCGACAGGAAAATCATGTGGTGGTATGAACATGTAAAACATTCACCTGATCCATTTTTCACATATGAACATGTAAAACATTCACCAGATCCATTATTCACATATGAACATGTAAAACATTCACAGACTTTTCTTGATCTTCATCGACCACATCTTCCACTCAGAGTGACACTATATCGGTATTGTATATCTTTATGTATTCGTTCAACGTGTCCAAATTATCTCAGAGCGATCTCTTCATCTTACTCGACATATCGCCTCAACAAGTCACATCCATAATCGCTGCATTCCGTATTCAGTCCTACATTGTCAAACCATATATTTTTCTAAGTGCGCATATTTCTACAGCATTTATTCAGCTCCTTTCAATATTTTTCCACGTCTACGTTTCACTCGTATATATCAAAGTTAAAACTAAAATATTGCTGTGGACTATCATCATCTTGGCAGATTTTGATACTGCTCGTTTTAGGTTACTATATTTTAGTGGCTCGTTAACTTTCTTTCCTACGATACATGACGTTCAATATCCACGATAGACCCAACCTAGTAAAATACAAAAACAGAGAAAGAATAAAATGTTTCAATCTTATGAGTAAAAACCTTTCCCATCAATTCAAAATATTACTCTTCAGCAGCACTAGAAAAGTTCCGTTCAGTTCGAACCCATCACACCCACGCTGTTATGAAGAATAAAATAAGTCCCTTATCTAGCGCGATCTACACTAGAAGATCGAAATCTTCTTTGATATTTTTTTATGAGTGCGATGTCAAGTAGTGTCGAAGAAGGAACTACGCAAAGGTACTCATTCTCCGATGGCGGCACACCTGAGTGTGAAAAGAATATTAGTGACGAATGACTTAAGGTCCAACATCACGGAAGAAGGAAAATGACTCACAGCGCAGTAAATTTTTTCTTATCAAGTGGCATAAGGCCCGGAGTTCAAATTTCCCAGCAAGTTGCCAGTACTTTCATAGAAATTTTCAAATGCGACGAAACTATCTTTTGACGCCGCTAGATCGGAGTAGCCAATCGGTCCGAAGATGAACCGGTGTAAGTCTAAGTGGAGTTCCCTTCGGAAATAACTGACTCGATTATAATCGCAGTACCACAGAATGTGCAACGCGGATTGATCAAAATTCAACAACAATTTTGTTTTTTTTTAAAAAGAGGCATCAAATTAACAAAGAAAATATGATGAGTAAAAAAAAATAATGTAAACGTCATCACCCCAGCGCGCCGCATTAAGTATGTGTTATAAATTACCGGCCACGATGGGCAAATAAACTACCCACTACGCCCGGCCAGTTAATAAAATAGCCATGTGGAAGACAAATAAAAAAACGTTTTATGGTGTGCTAAGCGGCCATGTCTGGCTGGACTGCCTAGCGAAGTCTTTCCCAATCTTTTCAAACGTTAGAAACCCCTATTTTTAAAGACGAGTTGTAAATATCGATCACGGTAATGAAATACGACCTCCGTCTAATTGATTTAATTCATTTACCTATCAAGGGTCCTAGTCTAGCTAAAACTTAATTCAGTGGAGGTGGCTAAGTGAAAAAAATATTTACTAACTTATTTAATATTTCGTTGTAAAACAATTGGCGAGCTCATTGCTAAGTGGCTATTTCTCCCGAGCAACAATAATACTATAATAAAATAAAATATCAATTTTTATGACGCCGTTTAAAGAACTTACTCTCCTCAAAGTCGCTCCAACGAAGGAATTTAAACCTAATATTATTGATAGATTAAATAAGAAATAAATATAACAGTCTGAAGGTTGTAGCTGCGGCCATTAGATAAGATTCTTTCTTGCATCTGCATATATTTAGAAAATATATTTGGTAAGAAACCACATCAAACTTACCAAGGGAAGACGAACTACAAATAAACTTTTATAGATCTTTAGATATAATAAATTATAGTAACACATTCGGCTTAAGGAGTAGTGTAGTGTTCATAAAGAACCATATATTTGAACAAGATCTCCAAAAAAGCATTGGGTTCGAATCATTATTTACTTGTACAAAATTCATGAGCAATACACAAAATAAAAATAAAAGTGAGATATCATAGATCAAAGGAAAAAATACAGGATAGTGGTGAGGAAAGGAAAATCAGAAATGAAACAATTTTTGAAATTCAGAGATATTTTAGTCGCTTTTTAAAACATGTCAATGACGAGCAGAGTCTAATATTAGTTGATAACTGGTTCCAAAGCCTCACTGTATGGTCAGTAACGGACGACGTAAAAAAGGAAGATCGATGAACTGGGAAAGCCAATAAGCAGTCTCTACTTGAGCGTACTTTGTAATAATTCTGCTTAGCTGTCAAAAATAATGTGTTACAGATTTTGCTTAATTGGTTTATGGTTTTTAATAAATGAAAAGAAATTCTTCTTCGTCAGTGATTTACGTAAAAGAACAAACTCTATGGCCTAGTTGAAGGCAGTAGGCCGATCGGAATAGAGACGTTTTGTGGCCGTCTTGTGTTCCTGATGTAACGTTCAGTCTGATGGCGATACTAACATGTAAATAAGTGATAGTTATTGTTAAATAGTTAAATATGTTTTCCACAAAGTTAAAGCCGAAACCTTTGATAAGTCATTTTAGTTTTTAAGTTTTTTAAATATTTTAATGGTTTATATTTATTTTCTACTAATTAAGAATACAAATTATTACATTCACAATCAGACCAAGTATAATTAAAATATTTTTTAATTTTACCAAATTTAAAAATTTGAATTGTTTTTTATTTTAATTTTAACAATTAATTTACAAGGTATATTTTTTGTTAAATTGATTTGTTGACGTGTTCATGATTAAATCAAACAAGTGTTTTATTATCACTCTGTCTACTGTATTTTTAGCGTATGGCGCATAAATTGTCAATGAACCCATACATCAATGATTATTTTTAATTTTAGTGTTCTATTAACTGCGTTGCTTGTTCCAACACGCCGTTCAATATCTCAGTCCACATTTCCGTCGTCAGAGAACATACTTTCTAAGTTGCAGATTTTTAATATATTTTTGTTTACCATATTTATTTTGATTTTAAATTAATCAATACGAATTTAAAATTATTTATGCTTAAAACAACGCAATTGTGATTTTTTTATACATGAGTCATATTTTTTTGTTTTCATAAATATGTTGTTATCCGATTTTTTTAAGGGTTAACCTCCTACTAAGGTTGGGAGAAATTTCTACATGGCATACCAATATACAGCTTGTATTGAAAACAAATAAATTATAATTATTTTCAAACGGAAGACCCGCACGCTGTAGCTTATAATGTATGTATATAAACATATATACACATAAGTATAAACTTGTTTTTTTCTCTCTTCGGGTATGAAAACATGGAGTGGTATTGTATGTAAAATAAACACTTGGTTTATGTGTTCAAATTTTGATGTTTGGTTATTTTATGTTTTGTGACGTTTTCTGAGTTTCGTTTCATTTCTGCTTTCATTTGAATTTTGTCTCGTTTTGATTTATTTTTCGTGTAATTTTTTAAATAAAAATCTCATTTTCGTAAAAACTGCCACTGTTAAAAATTTATTAAAATTTTAAAGTTTTTTTAATTCGGTTAAAGATTTAAACTGGCCGTATCGTATAAATAAATAAAATAAAACACTTAAATACGAGTCAACGCTCTGAGAGGCGATGAGGTAACTCGTTTGAAAACCACTGGCGTGGCATCTGATGCAGTATTGCGATAATCGATATGACCACGGGGTAAAGTCTAGTTTTCATTTTACACACAAATACCATTCGGTGATTTCATCACCGGAGAGATACGAAAAAAAAACAACAGGTTCATACGTACATATAGGTGTGTGTTCTATACAAACTCGTACATATAAAAGCAGCCGCGTGCGGATCTCCCGTTTGAGAATACGCGCACTATTTGTTATTTGTTTTTTCACCTGGCAGGTGTATTGCCACGTTGTAATCTCTTCTAACCAACCAATAAGGTTTTGAATAAGCCTGAAATGATATACAAACTGAACTCTTTATTTAAAAAAAATCTTGGTACCAACGGGAATCGAGTCCATAATATCCTGGTTGGAAGATGATAATTGGTGTATTATTAACTAGGTCACGGAAATCGTCCTATAATAATACACAGATTCGAATATATAATACGTGTTGAACGAAATAAAAACAAGAAAACCTATCTAAATATATATATGGAACTAAATTCACTGAGACACCTTACTGAGATATGGCATTGAAACGCTATTGAGCAGTTACTAATCTAACATATCAGTAGTGTTTGAATCAACGATTAAATGTCAATCGTGTAAGTAAAAATGGTCATATCTATCTGTCAATAAGTCGGAGGGGGTGGGGTTGGGACCACTTATGGCCCACGGAACCATGAAGTTTCGACTATAAAAATTGGCGCGCGCAATAAAATAAGTTTTCGATATGTAATTAATTATTTGAAAATATTTATGAAAATTTAATTCAACCTTCGCATACCTGAGTAAAAAATTACAAAATTCCGTTTTATATTACACTTTCGTTGTATACAGTACAGCCTGACGGGCTTATTGTCATGTTGAGATCTCTTCCAATCGACCAGAAAGATGTAAAATTGGCCTTAAGTGAAAACCAGACTGAAATCCTTTAAAAAATCCGTATTCCATCAGGATTTGGACTCGCAACCTCAGAGTTGGGGACAGGCGTCTTACCAACTAGACCACGGATGTCATCAATATACCGAATGAAAACAAAATACAGAAATATGTTTGATGCCGCTCCTGATATTATAATTCAGCTGTCTACAATAAAATCATTTTTTTTACAGAATATTGGAAAAAAAGAATAAGTTGAACCCCTCATAATAATTAACCCAGTTTGAATTATTAATATTTGCTTTTTCGTTATAAATCTATTTTTGTTTTTGTATAGGGTGTTAACATAAGTTGTGTCCGTTTTTTTCCAAATTTAAAAATGAGCACTAACAGTAAAACAAAATGGTAAAATTTACACGTCATTCGAAAGAAAATTTTTTGCTCTACAAGAAGCAGGTGTCGAAAATGCTCACTTTCGTCTACTTGACATTCCATTTTGAAGGCTTGTAATCAAATAAAATAATATATGTAACATAAAAGCAAATACAATATCTGGTAGAGCAGAAAATTTTCTTTCGAATGACGTATAACCAACCATTTTGTTTTACCTTTGGTGCTCATTTTTAAATTTGAAAAAAAAAACGGACACAACTTATGTTAACACCTAATATTTTCCCTGTTTTAACTGTTTTTTTCTATTCATGTGCAGTGTTCAGCCCCCCCGATGTTGACAAACACTCTTAACTGTATTAACCCTCGATTTCGTCGATCAATATTTATTTAAAGAAGTGGTATTTTTGCCACCCAATATATGAACTAGATAGCCAATAATTCGGCATAGTATGGTATTAGAGAGCTCTCGTGCTACACATACTCTACCCTGCACTTAAGTGTTTGAGATATGATCATACCAAGAAATTCTGAGCATTCTCTGATGAATCCACATTTCGAATGCTCCCACCTTACTTATTATTGTGGTATTCATGTTCCACGTGTCAACACCATATACAGCACTTAATCATGCATTGTCATTTTAAAATTCAAGTTATCATTCTTGAAAACTGATTTTAGGTAAGTGGTATTATTCGCTTGTCAATATATGAACCAGATAGTAAATTATTCGGAACGTTATTATGATATTTAAGAGTTCTCGTTCTACAAATGCTCCACGATGCACTTCGGTGTTTGCAATACGATAATACCAATAAATTATGAGCAATCTCCGATGAATCCACATATATAATGTTTCCAGCATATTTAGCATTCTGGTGTGCATGTTCCATATTTTAACACCATAAAGTAGTATAGATCTTATATAGCACTCACTAATGAATCGCTATTCTAAAATTCAAATTATCATTGCTGAAAACTGAATCATCTTGAGAAATTCTGCACGTGCTAATTCAATTCAACGTCAAAGTCCTCTTTCAGGTTTTGATTTGTTGTTTTATAATAAGTAAAATTGACAAGATATCAAAATTATTCAAAGTGAAACGGGTTCCCGGTTAAAATATGTTGAGAGTTAGTAAAACTTTTCATTCTTGATAAAATTATCAAAAAAAAAAAAAAGAAACAAGAGAGATAAGATAACACGTTAAGAGAGATAAGATAACCGTTTTATACATTTTTTATTATGGTGACATCTATTCAAGAAATACAAAACTAATTTCCAAATAATCTATTGATATTGAAAAACCATTGAACTATTACATATTATCCTGGTTTATACATGCATATCATCATGCCATTTTACTGTCGAGATAGGCAGATATGACATAGCGTCATACTTTCGTAACACTACAGACATCCTTAGCCTCTTCCATATCTATACATGTTCTTATGCAACATCCCTGATTTGTCTGACTTTCTAGTTTTAATTCTTTCTGAACATCAATCACTTGACCGAACCATGATTTCCATGGTCTTCCTCTCACACGCATTCTACTCACATCTGCACTGTATATTTGTTTTGTTAGTCTTCTTCATTAATTTGTTCTACATGTCCGAACCATCTATACATACTCTTATTCAGCTTACTTAACTATTTAGCCCTAAGTTCACACTCATTCCTTATCATCTAATTCTGTATTCTGTCATACATTGAATCTCCATGTAAATGCACGCATCTCTACAACATTTATTTGGTTCCTCTGTATTTTTCCCCATCCACGTTTCACTCCCATACATCAAAGTTGACAACAAAATACTATTGCGGACTGCCATCTTAGCAGATATTGATACTGTCTGGTTCGAATACCCATATATATTTTAGTGCTTCATTAACGTTGTTTCCTTACGCTACATGTCGTTCGATATCCCTCTTAAATCTTCCACCATCTGAGAATATACTACCTAATAACAGAATTCCTCATCTTGCTGCAATCTTTCGTTTTTCACCCACATGTCGCATTTACTTTTCCTTTCACACTTCTCTATCACCATTGCTTTGAATTTTACAACATTTATTCTCAGATCTTTTTCTTCGCATATCTCATATAATTTACTTATCAAACTCTACAATTCACCTTTACCCTCCAACATCACTGCCATATCATCTGCAAACATCAATCCGCATATGTTCCCATTTGGCATTTGTATGCCCCCAATTGACCTCTGTAGTTCCTTCAGACATAAATCTATATAAATATTGAACAACCAGGGTGACATAACGCATCCTTGCTTTACCATAAAACCAAACAATTAAATTACAGAAAAACAACATTGACAGCAAGAATATATAATACACCTTATACGAGTAAATAAAATTCCAATATGTACGTGAATAGTAGCTTAAAATTGATTTAAAAAAATAAAGCATTAAATTATTTTAAACCGTTAATTGTTATGCCAAACAATTTCGGCAAAATGAATAAATCAGGGACGAGAAAAAATTGTAATCTTTTTTAATTGGAACGTAAATCTTTCATAAACAGAAATGCTTTAGCAAACTCAATAAAAGCGCATATAACAGATTAAAACGAACACGTGAACACATTACCCAAAATCCTAATTGGGCCAGAAATTCCTGAGCAAAAAATCATCACAAAAAAAACCTGTCGATCTAGACACCAAAGGATACCGTGCGAATAAGCAGATTGAACATTCGGAAGAGGCAAAAGGAAGACAGCGAAAGGAAAAAGGACTAAAGGGAAATAATAGAAGCAGATAGCTCCCGAATACCTGGACCAAACAAAGAGGAACTGAGATACGATTTTAGCATATTTTGTATGTCAAGCCATGAGAAAAAAATGTGTCGTGTCCACCGCATTTCGCAAGAAAACGAAAATTTCAACAATCTCCGCGTGACAAGGGAGAAATATGTTACTTGGCAGAATACCTCGAAGTCCAACTGATTGTTACATGTGTTTTTCGTCAAGCGGCAGGAATGTTATTCGCTGCAACAATGAAATATAATTCGTTGCGACCATACTTGTATCATAGATACAGAAACGTTACAAGAACAATACACTCAAATTAGTGCTTTGAGTGCGCTTGAATATAAATACAACTAGTCACTAAAACTATAAACATTTACATAAATCATATAAAAAAAACCATATCAAAAAGCAGTAAGCACATGCATACCACCTACAACACATAAAATACAAATATGAGACAGGTCAAGCCTCAGATAATGAAAAGCATACAATAAAAAACATTAAGAATATATTAACAAAAACATTCATATGTATAATTGATCCACTCTAATACACAAAAAAGTTCAAGTCGAAATTTGAACATATTTATAGAAATCACGTAAAGTTTGAGAGATAGGAAGTCCACGAAAAGAAGAAAAAAAATCAACGAGAGTGGCGACGGATTTATGGTTTAAACAAACAAAAACGTTCACTCAGAAAACTTTTAAAGACATAAAGTCTGCCACCAAGTATGTTAGAGACTGCGGCATAGTCATTACCCAATCGATGATATCTGGGTGCGGGAGATTTCAAGTAATAGTTCCACAACTTTCATGATGGAAGTTTATTTTATTAATACCAATTTCGCGTTCATGATGGAAGCTTATTTTATTAATATAAATTCTGTCATCGCAACGCAGCGATTATTTCGTACGTACTCGTACTTCAGGCTAGGTCAAAACGCTACAGTTTCTGACAGGAAGGTCATATGGTTATGGGCTGCAAATTTCAGTCACAGATTCGGTATTAAAAAAATAAACCGTATGGGAGACATCGCAGCCTTTGAACACCACAAAACGTTCACGCAGGGAGGAATAAAGTGACCCAATATCTATTCAACCATTACGCATGCTGCTGCTATGGAAATGTCTGATCGGAATGTGAGGAGAATTTTCCACACCGATCTTCAGTTACGTCCGTACAAAATGATGGTTGTAAAGAAACAATAATCGCAACTGGATCGTCCGCAGTGCACCTTGTCAGGCTGAAAGCTACTATCCGACACGAAATTGGGGCAATACAACCAGAAATAACAAGAAGATAAATGTGAAACTTCAGGGTGAGGATTTAACCTAGTGGAGAAAATTAAGTTTGGCATTTTAAAAATACAATTTTTTAAAACAAGACGCAAACTTTTCCTCACAGATTGTGAAATATTTTTTACAAAATATCTATGATGCTTTTTTATTAACTTTTCATAGCAGGAAGTTATTTCTGTTATACTCGTAGATACGTGTATAAAGGAAGTAATACGCATGGCCAACTAAAGACTTCAAAAATATGTTTTATACGGGGAAGTAATGGGCAAGCAAAGGGTCAGTGTGCGGAGAAAGCTTCTTTAAGGACAATCTGTGGGAGTCACTGACTTTGGGCAAGGTGCCTAAAGACTAAGAACAGGTAACTTAAGATTATGTGATGTAAACAGTTCTTTGTTCTCGAGCTAGTGGCACATCAACAGCCAGACAGCATGCTGCACATAGGGCAGCGTGACCAAGCAGCTCAGCGAGATTTTCATGTATGTGACGTTTGTGGAAGGGAGCGCCCATCTGGGCCCAGGCTGCTAACTCATACAGGACCACATTATCAATGTGGAAGAGCAGTTCGAAATTAATACTGGTATGACGAAGAGATCCTTGGCTAAGAGCATCAATAGCGATGATGATGTAGCAATAACTATAAAGATTATTTAAAACTTAGTTAAAAGAGTTGCTAAACTAAGTAAATAACGTTTGACAGGATCAAAAACCCATTAAATACTTTTAATATAATAAAGCAACAGTTATTATCTCATAAGCGTTATCTTCAGAAACGAGGTCAAAATGTATAGTTAAAACATACAACTAACACTAAAAACGCCATATGAATCTAAAACACGAAACAATAAAAAAAAAAGACTGGGAATAAATAATACGAAAACATTATTTGTTTAGATTTTTATATATTCCACCATATCGTTTATAATAAAATATTCATAACCAAAGGCGAAATAAAAATGGTTCTTCAATTTTTTATTTTATTATACATGAAAGAAATCTGGATGGGGAGGAGATTTATGTTTCGGACTGAAGAATAGTTGAGTTCAATCCAGATCATATCTAGCGTCACGCCCACTGTTGATACAGCATCTGCTTTTTAAGTGGACTCTTGTTCCAAGCCTTTAAGATTTTTCTATTTATATTGAGAGAAGATTGTTGATAAGACAAAATCACAAATTTTAGATTTTATTTGGTGTAGATGTTGATAGACGACTCGCTAAGGGTTTACGAAGAGGTAACCGAGTTCGTTTACTGAAATGATCTTATTTCAAGGAACGAAGGGTGTAAAGCGGAGATCCGAAGACGAATTGAAATGGCAAAGGCAGCAGTGACAAGTGTGACCAGATATAGAATAACCGGTCTATACTGATAATAATAGCAATATGTCTGGTAAAACCTCTAGTATTGTTTATAGTAGAAGCGTAGACGATGAAAAGGAAGAAAACAAACATGAAAGATGCTTTCGGGATATAATGTTGGAGGCAGATGCTCCGTATTCCATGGACCACAAGACGCTCAAACGTCTCAATCATTCAATAATTGAAGATAACCGAAAGATATTCGACAACATGCAGAAAAAGAATAATGACATGCTTTGAGCATGTTGCTTGATGAAAGTCTGTAAAAGCTGGTGATTACAGGGGCAGTTGAGGGAAGCCGAGCAAGAGAAACGTGTCCCATAAGATGGGTGGATAAAAAAGGAGTTAACAGGATCCTGTTTAAGCGACGCATTCAATATTACCAGGACCAGAAGGGATGAAGGCAGGTTGTGCGCTGAGTTCGAGATATAGCAGAGGACCATGATACTCAGCATTGAGCACGCGATGAAGGAGTAGGAAGAAAAAAGAGATACTCAAATATCAATTATAATTGCACTATATGTGTTCCATTAAGAACACAGTACATGCATACATCACGCCATTTATATGTCAGGGTAAGCAGAGAGGATAGAGCGACAAACTTTCCTATCTCGACATTCCTATCCTTCGCTCTCATCTACGTCCATTCTCCTTTTTATACAACTCTTACGATTTCTCTGAATCCTTTCCTTTTTTTTTTCAAAATATCATTCACTAGATTCAATCATATTTCCTTTACTTACATTTACTTTATTTCTTTGTATTGTTAATATTTTATCATTAATTCTTTCTAAAGGGTCTTTCAAATCGAGCGATTTTTATATTCAATTTTTCTTAATTCTTGAATAAAACACACAATTTGCTTTGATTTCAAAAAACTTTTTATTGGTCATTGAAGTACACATTGTTTGTTATAATGTATGACATTTAAACACAAAAAAACAATATCCGCCGAATGTTCACCTCTTGCAACTCCACAGATGTCCACTCTTTTGACAAAATTTTCGATGACATTTTGGCATGATTGCGGTTCCAACTCATCAATAACGCGAATGATTTCTTCCTTCAGCTCAGGAATTGATTGGGGGTCATTCTTATAGACCTGGCATTTCACGTAACCCCAGAGAAAATAGTCCAACGGTGTCAGATCACGTGATCTTAGTGGCCAATTAACCTAATCGTTTCCGGAGATTACAATACATAAAATAATTCTCAATCTGAACGCGTTATTGTATTGTACACGACTCCATTTTTATAAATGTCATACATTACACTTCTCAAATGTCACAAAACTCGGGCAAGTTCGCGACGCCATCTGCGTTTTATCCAAGAATTAAAAAAACCGCTCATTTGAAAAACCCTTTATATGCCCAAATCATTTCGAGATGATCTTCTTCATCTTACTCAACACGTCAGCTTTAAGTTCACAATAGTTCACAATCATTCTAAATAACTTCATTCCATATTCTATAATACATTATGGCCCTGTTTTTTCTCAATGCACACCTTTTTACAGCATGTGTTCAGCTCCTTTCAGTTTTTTTACATTATGTTGGTATGATATTGACACGAACAAAAAAAATCAGCTCCTAATTTCTCATTAAAAATTAAAGTTTCGCTGTAATAATTACCTTTGAAAATAAAATTTGATGTATTTCAAAACGTAATACTTCCCAATATACACAGGTGATGTTCTGAAAAATGAGTACTAAATGGAAGCTACAATATAAAAGACGTTAAAAAACTATCATAATTTACAGGTAATAAAAAAAGTCATATTTAATTTTTTTACAACTATTTCAGGTTTAGTATTTGAGAAAGATAGAGAGAGCCGCCCAGATACTTTTGATGAGAATTGTAATTTCATGTCATAAATAATAAAAATTATATGTGAAGATTTTATCGATTTTTGAATACGTCAACTGCCACCGTTTGTGTCTGGACACGCCTAGCTTATATTGATGGCCACTCTGACACAAAAATCCGGCTTTTTATACCATTTATTAGTTACTTGGGGAAGTATTGTGAAGCGTAAGATGATAATTATGACAATAAAGGATCAAAATAACCGGTATTGGTTAAAACCAAACTGTTATTTATTTAACCATATATTGTAAATATAATATGACGGGTTTATTGCCATTATAAAATTAGTTTACAAGAAATATTACATAAATTCTCAACCATAAGAAAGTTGAAAATTGTGAAATAAAAAATTTAAACAAGTCAATATCATGCATTTTAACGAAATATTTATTTATTCATTAATTTATTTAATACTTCATTGCAAAACTAATCTAGCGGGTTTACTGCATGGCGGCAATGTCTTCCGACCAACCAGACAAAACTAAATAAAATAAGTTGATCACGAAAAATATTCAAAAGATTATTCATCTTTATGAAATTTGTGGACATAAACATATCAATCAATCAAAGGAAAAGGAAGGGATGGTGGAGAGGATCAAGAACGAAGCACGTTATATTACTAAATTGAAATTAAGAGTTTTTTTTCAGTCGCTTCTAAAAGCAACCTAAAGACGGAGCGAGTCAAACAATGATTTGTAACTGGTTCCAGAGTCGCACTACAAGGACGGTAAAGGATAACGTTAAAAAGAAGCGCGGTAAACTGGGAAGGCCAATACACAATCTCTGTCTGAGCGCAGCGCCAGTCCATGATAGGAAAAACGCTGAAAATTTTCGGCGAGTTAAGAAGGTTCACTTTCAATGGCGTTTATTTTCTCAAAATTATGTTATACCTATACAATCTGAAAAACGAGTAGATAATTTATAGTTAAGACATTAACACTGTGGAGGTTTAAAAACATTGTACTTTGTTTAGCCAAACAATGTTTATTCCACGTTGTATGATGGTGTAACCCTACCGGTTTCAAAGTTTTCCCCTCATCATCAAGTGAGCACAAACAAGATTTGTTTGTGCTCACCTGATGATGAGGTGACAACATTTAAACTGGTAGGGCTATTCTGTTACATATAGTGGAATAAACAGTGTTTGACTAAACAAATCAAAATCTGAAATAGTTTCTATGAAATACATTAAACCATAAACAATATACAATTAATTGTGGTCTCTGAAAGATTCAAGTGGAAAAATTCTGATATATGAATAGTATTTTCTCAGATAATGGAAGAGTTAAGAAATGTATCGAAGAATAAAGCGATAGAAAACAAAGTCAACGGGGCATTCAAACATATACACTCGAACCTGACAGCATCAAAATGTACTAAAATGAAAGCTCATGATAGTATTTTATAACCAACTTTGATGTATGGGAGTAAAACATGGAAGTGGAAAATATTGGAAAGACCGAATGAATGATGTAGGAATGCGTGCACTTAGAATAAGACTATACATGTGAAAGGCTGATGTAGTAAGTAAGATGAAAAAGATCACTCTGAGATGGTTTGATTGTGTGGAACGAATAAACGAAGAAAGTCTAACAGAACAAATATATAGTGCAAATGTGAATGTTACCTTATCTTTCAAACTAGTGTTGCCGGATTTGAAACGATTGAATCATTTGCGAACTTGTCTTTCAACGATCGTGCCTTCACAAAAGAGTTTGTTGAGATCGCAAAAAGGATGTGCTGCAAGTCCAGCATATTTCGAAGTGGTAAAGCGTGATATGACGAATATGACGGTGGTTACCGATACCCATTTTTACTACCTACAGAGTAAGGAACATATTAGTATAAATAATTAATCAAAATGACAAATTTTAAAGATTCGACGGGTACCGATAAAACGATCGTTAATTAATTATGTACGAATTGTATTCTTGAAATCTAATCATAATTATATATTTTATTTAACTAAGAAAATATATACAATACTTGGACCATTGAGTATACGCATTGTATCAAATATAATATTTTTTTCTTTTAAATTTCAATAGTTTTCATAAGAAGTTTCGGGAAAAATACTGAAATAATTTACATCAAGGTTTTGCATTTGATGTATTAACATACATGTAAATTATTAAATTAGAATAAGCGCTCTGCCGCTTGCAGTTTTCGGGTCCAGGGTACGTGATAGTTTTCCTTGAATTAAAGCATAATTTATCTAAAATATACGTCAGCGTTAACTCTCAAACAATTATTTTATTTAGGTAGTAATTATATATTTGATTAAAGTTGTTGAAAATTTTTAGCAAATACAATTTTCATTTATTAAATTTAAAACTCTGTCATGGATACTGATAATTAATTATTTAACAAAAGCAGCTCGATTTGAATAAATTATTTTGAAGCAATAAATCCGCATGTAATTATTAAAAATAGAGAGTAAAAGACCTTATCTTTTTTAAATATACTAGTTTGAATTATATTTGAATATTTTTTAAATATACACCAGTATGAAAAAATAATCAAGGAGTTGTGAGTCAGACACAATGGATTTTCCCCATGCAACATCTGCCTGCCCGATCAACTTTAAGAGATAGATGAATATTGAAGTCGGAATTAAAATTTCAATGGCACCGACCGATGTGATTGATACTAAATGTTTCAAGAGCAAAAAGATAAGAAAAAAAAATCGTTATAATTATATGTATAATATCTAAGCGATAAATGCACGGCAAGATAAGCTAGTCGTTTATAGGGAGAGACACAAAAAAATATTTGTTTTCTCTCGTATCAGTGTTTCTCTAAATACAGAAGATTTTATTTTGCAACATCAAGTTTTTCAAAATCAACTTTGAGTAACGAGGATAAGATAAAAATCCGTTTTCTGGTAAACGATCCCAGTGACCTAGTTAATAAAACTCCTGACTTTACCTTCCCATCGTCCCACTCTACACTATATATTTAATCTAAAAATTAAAAATACCCATCAAACAACACCATGTACGTTTTCTTCGTTTCCGCCAAGCTGTGCCTTCTTCTCTGCCGTATTGCGCGGCGGGCGGAATGTTCTGTTGCTGGGAGCCGGGGTGTTGTCGTCGGGGGGCTGTAAAGAGGGTGCGGGCGATCGATTGGACGCTGGAACCTAACGATGCCGCCAGGGCCACTGACAAGTCGATACATCCCTTTGGATATGTTCAACTATAACATATCTGGCTGAATTCATCGACGTATCGGGCTTAGAGGGAGACCCATAAACAACTAAAGTGAATACAACTACTCAAATGCTTCCTCAAAGTATACATAGATAATACTCCACACACATACACAGATGACAACAGTAGAAAATATATTACCTGAAATCACTGACATAAAAGAAGTAAGACGGGGATCACACGTAAGTCTTAATCTCAACATAAATAATGGAACTATATCTTGCTTGCTTTGCTTGCTGGGGGTTACGAGTTCAATTTCCGTTGGTACTCTACTTCTTAAAACGGGATTCCTGTCTGGTTTCCAATCAAGGTTTCTTCACTTCCAGACACAACAGTTTAACAAATCTGAAACTGTAACACAATTTCTGAAATTGACTTACTACATGTCTTAAAGTTCTCGATATAAACAAGTAGGAGCGTTTATGGACACATGCCATGTCCAGGGCATTAATTTGTGATGTTACAGTTTAATACCTATCTCATTAGAATATGTCAACTAGAGTCGATGTAAGTAGTTATTTCGTTATGTTCTTAACTGTTAAAAATTTAATATCGCGCGGTAATCAAGTTTCTTTCATTTATATTGTACAACATATAAAAAAATACAACAATATACGTAATATTATAGAATATTAGTTGGTTTACTATTGAAAAACTAACATACTTAATCCAAAGTCATAGTGTTAGAAAAGGGGGAAAGAAAAGTAAATGCGATATATGGTTCATTTATGAAAGTAAATGCGATATATGGTTCATTAATGAAAGATTAGAGCAAGTTGAAGAATTCTACATTTTAAGTTGATTTTGTTAGATGATGGAATTGTTATGACGAATATTGAATGGCGCGTAATGATAGAAAATAAAATCAATAGGACACTAAAAACATATGTACTCGAATCAACTAGTATCAAAATCTGCAAAGATGATATGCCACAACAGTATTTTAGTACCAACTTTGATGTATGAAACGTGGACGTGGAACAAGACTGAAAAGATCCGAACAGATGGTTTAAAAATGTGTGCACTTAGAAAAATAAATGGAGCGACAATACATGATATAATACGAAATGAAGTGATTAGGGATGAGTGTAAAGCTATGGTTGATGTGTGATGCAAGACCAAGAACAATACTCTGAGATAGTTTGGGCATGAGGAACGAATAAACGATGGAAGGTTAACAAAACAAACATACGGAGCAAATGTGAGTAGAAGACGTAGTAAAGGAATACTAAGAAAGTGTGGTTGAATCCAGTGTATGGTATTGTAATTTGTTGTATCAAATACTGTTTATTCCACGTTTTGTAACGGTATAACCCTACCGGTTTCAAGACTTTCACCTCATCGTCAGGGGAGCACAAACAAGTCTTGTTTGTGCGCGCTTTTGATGAGGTGAAAGCCTTGAAACCGGCAGGGTTATACCGTTAGAAAAAGTGGAATAAACAGTGTTTGATAAAACAAATTACAATGTCTTAAAACCACCACAATGTTAATGCCTTAACTATAAACAAGTGTAACATATGAAATATTGAAAGAAGGAAATCTAAAACTTCCGAGGAAGCGTAGGAGCTGTATGGGTGTAGAAGAGGCAAAATATGTGTGCCGCGATGGAAAAATATGGCGATCTCTCACTTCTGCCTACCCGCCACGATAGGGAGACGACGTTATGTTACGTGTGTATTTGTTACAGACATGATACAATAATCTAAACGAAATGGGGTAAGAATATTATATAACCTATTTATTACTATGTGACAATATCTTCCAAGCAACCAGAAAGATATTAAAAGGCATGTAACATATGTTAAAACCAAACTGGAACCAACGGCAATGGAATCTAAAACACCTGTATGTTATGGAACATAAAATAACTACTAAGATGCCACATAATTCGTAAATACCCATTGAACACTCAAACGAACCTAAATTAATTCACGCAATTTCATTAATACATCTTAGTATAACAGCAAACAATATTAAAATTATTCATTTTTAACAAAAAAATATATAACAAAGCCGAATTGTATCTCTGAAAATTAAAACAGTTTGAGAAACGTGTTATCCAACATAAAGATGTAAATAAAATAGGATCAAATTGATAAGATAGAAAAGCAAACAAATCAAAATATGCTCGAAATACAAGACAAGATAATTAATGAAAAGATAAAATATAACATTTAAGTATATATCTGCTCTAAAACGAGATATGGAATTCAACACATATTTTTTTTATTTCTTACGGGCATTTGAAATAAGCAACTATGTGTGTTTAAGTATAAGATATGTTCACAAAAAAAATTGTAGTACTATCAAAAAGGATATCTATAAAAAGCAAAAAGGATTTCGAAATGTTGTAGTATTTTCCTTTTCGACATGAACGTAATATGGCTCAATAAATGGCGCTGTATAAATGCTAGCTTAATAATTTTATTATGTTTTTTTAATTTTTTTATTAAACAAAGTAAATTATTGTACAAACATTTGTCAAGGCTATACATATATACAAATTTATTACGTAACTAATCTTAATTATATGTTATAATTTATGAACTTACTTAATCTTATTTTCCTACATATTATTTGATTTTATTTATTCAATCTTAATACATGAGATCTTAGAAATAATTAACACCTACATACTACTTATAACTAGATAACAATACTTACACTAATTATTTAGCAAAAACAAGTCCACTCGTTCAGGCTACTTGTATTCCATCACATTCACTCAGACCTTGGTCGTCCCAGCTAATATTGTAGGTGGACTAGTCAGCCAACAGATAATGCTTCGGGAGCTTGTGCTTATAACGGAAGGGTAGGTCGGATTTACTCTCGTAAGCCCCCAGGGCAGCGACTAAGGGATTGCTGTGATTTTGTTGGCTTTTATAGAACTTCACGGTCCAAGCGAGGATGTGGTGTTGTAGGGTTTCTTCTCGCTGTTCGGCGTGAAGTCGGGTAAGGTTTGTTCTGGGATGGGTGTTAAAAGATATCTTGAATGCCTTGTTCTGCACTCTCTGGAGTTTCAGGTGATCCGTATTGCATGTTTTTGTCTTACACTATCGTTGTATTTAGTAAAACCTAGTGAGTGCATGGCCAAGTGGCAATTTGGTTTTGGGTCCGATTGGATACTCGGACCTTATAGCGACCAGGGATAATTTTATAGATTTACCTAATTTAAAAAAAAGTTTATATTATTTCCCCATTTATCATCTCTGTCAGTGGTATCTAACCATCTGTCGTTGCCAACGCTATCTTTCTTACACTTCGGTGTGGCGCCAGCAGAGACCCCCACCCCCTCCCGGACAGTATTTTCATCCAAGTACATCTAATTTTCTTACGAATGTGCGATTGCACTGCAAGGAGATCCAATTCGTTCGTAGAGACAGCGTGGATGGAAGAAAGACAAATGTCCTAAAAAAGGTGGTAATTTATTCCAACTAACCAGGTAAATATTAAAAAAGAAATTTACATTTTCACATTTTACGCATTAATTTCACACCTCTCAATGTAAATAATTGTTTTTAAATTTACGTTTGGTACAGTTGTCAAATCTAATGAACTAAAAATAAATGTAACTGGGGGTTTATATTCGTTCATATATGGTACAATAAAAATATATATTTTTATGTTTCTTACATACATCAAATTTGGTATAAGAATAACGTGGAAACTATTATCTTAACATATGTACTCGTAATATAATATTCGTTTCAAGATATTTGAATTTGGTATTAGAATAACGTGGAAACTATTATCTTAACATATTTACTCGTAATATAATATTCGTTTCAAGATATTTGAATTTGGTATTAGAATAACGTGGAAACTATTATCTTAACATATGTACTCGTAATATAATATTCGTTTCAAGATATTTAAATTTGGTATTAGAATAACGTGGAAACTATTATCTTAACATATGTACTCGTAATATAATATTCGTTTCAAGATATTAGAATTTGGTATTAGAATAACGTGGAAACTATTATCTTAATATATGTACTCGTAATATAATATTCGTTTCAAGATATTTGAATTTGGTATTAGAATAACGTGGAAACTATTATCTTAACATATGTACTCGTAATATAATATTCGTTTCAAGATATTTGAATTTGGTATTAGAATAACGTGGAAACTATTATCTTAACATATGTACTCGTAATATAATATTCGTTTCAAGATATTTGAATTTGGTATTAGAATAACGTGGAAACTATTATCTTAACATATGTACTCGTAATATAATTTCGTTTCAAGAAATTTGAATTTACAAAAATAAAAACAGTGACATTAAAAAAACATATAAAGACAGGTGCATAGTGATTATGATACGTAAAAAAGTAACCCTATAAAACTGGAAACAAAAATACACCAAAAAAGAAATAAAAGTTAATAAATCAAGTGTTCAATGATATAAACGAAGCCATGCAAACCAATTCAGGGAACGAAAGAAAAAGGGAATACAAAACCGACTTCTTAAAATTTACCGACAAGTCAATCAAGCAAGGACGGTCGTCCGACCCCCTTCAAAGTCCTTCGATAACAATAAATTGCTCGTCAATCTTTATATCAGATCAGAAAGCATGTGTGCACCAGGACGATTAAGTGTTAATTTTTTTTTTGATATCATTATATTTAAGATATTCTCTCGTCCGCCTTTATGTATACACTAAATAGTGTTTCGAAATAACTATAAAACTAGACAGTTCTCATTGTTGAACGAGGGAAGCGGTAGTCAATGATTATTTTTTATTTGTTAATGAAAAAAAAATGAGAAAAAAGTTTCGAAGTTATACAAAATACCTTGTTAAGTATGTTTGAGAGAAGACAGGATTTTTTAATATGAAACAAGATATCCAAACGTATTTTTTTTTTCATATAACGATTTTTAGGTGTGGTATTCTTATAATTTTTCGAATTCGTGAAGTGAGTTTTGGGCAAATAAAAATTTTGTTCTCAAAAACAAAAATATTTTATACGATGACGTTTCTCTACTCGGGTTATGTCATTTTCAAGAATGAATGGCTACATAGATAGATTGTATTGTATTCCACTTTCGTTATACGAGTATGCAGTAGAACTTGGAGGGCTTATTGTCACGTGGCAATCTCTTTTAATTAACAAGAAATATACTAAAACGCCTTAAGTGAAAACCAGACCACCTCTGGAAACCAGTGGATTTCAATCCACTGGTTTCCAGAGGTGGTCGAAATAAGCTTGATTATAATTTTGTCAAATAATATTATAAGTTGTTATTTAGATTTATTGAAATATGGTAAGCAAATATATGTCTCCGAAAACATAAAACTGTTAAATAAAAATAAATCACAGGCTTTTTGATAAATACAGCACTTCTTATGGTTCAAAATCAGAAAAAGTAGAAATTGATATTTAACCTGTACACCGCGTTAAAAATCAAATTCCACGAATCCTGTGCGCCGCACAATTTCGGTGTTTTTTAATTTCTAAGTTTAAACGCGTATTTTGTTTAGAACCATTGATATTTGATTACAACACCATGTAAACATAACATTCAAGTGATTTTCTGATAATAAATAATAGTCATTACTCTTAAGGAGATTTGAAACTTGGATTGTCGTCAGATCACAGGCGTTTGGGCTTCCCGCGAGGAACACGACTTTATACAGTTTAGTAAAAAAAACTCACGACACTCGATCACGGGCAAAAATTGAAGGAATATTTGTTGAAAATTTAGTCCCACGGTGCATTTCATAAGAAAATAATATAAAAAACATTACTATAAATTTATGGAAAGGAAAAAACACATACCCATTCGCAGTAGTTTTCATCATGAAAAAAATCAGTCTCTGAATTGCACTTACCTGAAAAAAAAATATAAATAAAACACATTGACGTTGCAATAAACAAAAAAATTCAGCACATACGCTTTTTCATTAAATAATTCACCTGCAACATAATATCTAAATTCACGACATACGGTCAAGTTTAAGAGCGTGGCCAGAGAATAAAACATACAAACCGATTAATCGAGCTTTAGGTTTAAGAACCACTGGTATAAGCAAAAAAACTTGATTATAGTCATCTAAAGTATTGGCTAAACAACCGCACGTGATGAGGCAACAATATTCGAACTTGTTAAGCATGCGAGATTATTGTTTCCAGGCAAAGTCTGTAAACCCGAATAGGACCGTTTTATACATTTTTTTGGTGCCATCGAGAATCAAACCTGAACTGGACATTGTCACATACGATACTTCATTTTACTGTTTACTTTGTGTTTGGGTTAGAAATTATTTCATGTGTTTTTAAATCAATAAACTTTATTTTTAAAAATGTAACTCCCTAAAACTTAAAGTTTTAAGTAACATAAAATATTTTAAAATATAAATTCTGAGCTAAAAATAATAAAAAATCTTTTAAAATACCACATGACATCATACACTCATATTCTTGGTTGTCAAATAAAACGTTAGAACATTCTCAATCTGGGAAAATGTTGTTTTTAACTATTCCGTATGCAATCCATCCTACATAGTAATTTGTGAAAAGTTTGGTATGTTTACCCTACGGTATTTTGTCGCTGAAGTATTTAACGCATGGTAAATCTCAAGCTCAAAATTTAACGTACGAGTACGTGTGTATGCAAAAAGGACCCGACACACAAAATACATTTTTGGTTTACTATAAATATTCAAATGCATATAAATGTGTAGTTTATATATATGTATATATATCAAGTCCTATAAATGTGTAGTTTATGGTTAAATTACGCCTTACAGTGGGTTTTTTTTCATACAAAGCAACGAAATATTATCGTAATTATCTCAGAACACATGAAATGTGGATTGGGTTTTTTTCGCATAATTAAGTCCAATTATAATACAAACGGTTACACAAATACAAAAATTGTCAAAGAATATTCATTGGCATATTTATAGATCACAATACCATTATCAATTTGGGTTAATAAAATGTCATTCATTTTTATTTATATGAAATAACTTAGAACAACAGTCCGCAAACTATGGTACGTCAGCCCCAGTCTAGTGGTACGCAAATAAGCAAGCGTCAAAATACCGAAGTTCCATGAAACTTTACCATAAGTTACAACATTATAAGATCAACTTGTATCAACGATATTAATAGTTAACTAAGGTTAACTCAGTTAAATTAGTTAAAGGCATTGTCCTAAAAAAATTTACTATGCTAACCCAGGTTTACGCTTAAAGATTTAACTTGTTAACTTGGTCAGGATTAGCGTGTCGGTTAAACAACACACATTTGTCAATCACACAATAAGTAAAGAGGATAGGTAAATGTTCCTAATGGAAGAGGGCGAAGGATGGGATCGAAACGGATTCGGGTGGTACGCCATTTTTTGTAACTTTCAATAGATGGTACAATTCAAAAAAAGTTTGCGAACCCCAGATTTAGACAATTTTAATTGAAAATATCAGCATCTACCTTCAGCCATAACTAATAATGATGTTTACTCTTGAAACCCTTTAAGTAATACCAAATTTCTTTATTATTTATTTAAATACGTCATTGTACAGTATACTATTCGACGGGTTTATCTTTTTCAGCCAAACAATTTTTTTTCCCATGTTGGGTAAAATGTTTATGTAAGTGCTTTATACCTAGGCAACAAAATGATAAAATACATATAATTATGACTAAATAGAAGAGATAAGTCATTTGAAGATTTCAATATAAAAATTTCATCTTCGGCTACGGGGACAAAAAGAGATATTGGGAAAAGGATAATGAGGAAATCAGGAAAAATGCTTCATCACTAAAGGAAAATTAAAAGCTTTTTGAATGACTGTTTCAAACTCGCGAACGACAAAGCGAGTCTCACCATAGTAGGCAGCTGGTTCTATAGTTCAAAAACGTGGAAAACGAAGAGAGGGGAACTCGAAAAGCTAACAAACATCTGATAGAGCATAGCGTGAGTCCATGATCGAACAAATGCTGAACATTTTCGACGAACTATGAGGTTGCAACGGGACCATTCAAGACTTATACAGACGTGATAACACATGCGCTTGACACCGATTTCTTCTTTACAACCACTAAAGGTTTTTTTCTGGAATGGAGTGTTTTAGTCGTACTCTCTTAGGTTTGAATATGTGTCGTAAAATTTTTGTATCCGTTGAGTTTTATTCAGTCATTCTTATGTAACGCCCAGGTAACTTAACGTACGCGTGAACAATACTCGACAAAAGCAGATATTATGTTAAAAAATGCATCTCTAATGAAAAGGCAAACCTTAAAAGGTTGACCTTACCTATTGTGATCAGAAATAAACCACAATGAACTCCTACAATAATATATTCATCATCCAAATAATTATTTATGAAATCTTATAAGTCGGATTATCTAAATATTTATTTAAATAAATTATATTTTTTCGAACATTGTTTTTGAAGTTATCATCACGACGTTTGATTTTGGTCAAATCAAGAAAAACAAAGAAGACACAAACCTGATTTATAGGATTTAAATATCACAAACTCAACCATATCAAGTGACACACCTCGAGTTAGTTTATCTCACTTGTTGGGCGGATTCATCAATATTCATTCACTTCTCGATATAAATAAATTACTCTTTACACATTACAACAATAATATCAAGTCTCACGGAGGCATTCGGGAGTATTTAGTTAGAAATTTTGATTTGAATATGGTATAGTCAATTAAAGGGTCGCTAACACAGAAAAGAAAAATATTTAAGGAAGTAAAAATTTGTATAAAAATAATAAACGTTACAATATTGTATCAAAACATTCCACCATTGTGTTAATAAATCGATAACTACTGCTTACGCGGGTTGATTGGTAAAACGCCTGTGTACCAGATCTCGAGATGCGGATTCGATTCCCGTTAATACCTGATTTTAAAAAAGTTTTCTAGTTTAAGACTGTGTGACGACATTGGGAATCGTAAGATTACAGCTAGGTTTTTTTTGTACTGCGATGGTTCGAATCTTTTACTGGCATCTGTTTTCGTCAATCCTTACTAATTATAGCTAGGATCTACTAAACCATCTGTTGTACGATTTCACAATGTTTGGATGATAAGTTAAATTTCTTTTTTAGTCAATTATTAGCAGATCTTGCGAAATCTGTTGCACGTGTAATCAGCGATTAATATCGGCCCGCGTATTGAGTGTTAATACAATTTGTAATAATGAAACTATCTTTAACCTTTCGCTTTCTGCGCCAAAAAAAACCGCCCGTTCCGGTGCTGTGTATTCAATATACGAGTACATGTAAAAATGAGCGATTTAAAATCGGAAAAATAAGGATATTCATAGCCAATCACTTAAATTAATTAAATTAGAAGTCAAAAGTGATAATAATTGAAATTTAAATGCTGAAAACATGAAAAAAAAACTTCGGCCGACGTTCACAAAATGGGCAAAGCGACCACCTCGAACGAAAACCCGCAAGTTACTGAGCGAAAAAAGCGAGCGAACCGAGATTCTATTTCTTGCGTTACCACATACCGAAGTAGTAGTAGATAATATTTCTTGCGTTACCACATACCGTGAGAGTGAGGCGTGAATAGCGTCAATTCCTCATCCATAGCGGTTTTTTAGAATGAATATACCTACGTCACACACTGGCACACGTTTGATTGTATTGGTGAATTTGTTCCCGATTTTCACAAAATATATCTGATGTGGCCGATAAGTGCTAATTATTATTAATATTATTTTTTCATTCAATGCGCAAATGTATGACGGATGAATACCTAAAATCTGAACCCAGTATATATTATATTTATAGAGATATTAACGTTTTTAGAAGCATTGTGCACTAGCTACACATCACAGGACAGGAAGGGTTAAAAAAACTATAAGTGTTATGATTTATATGTGATTAAGATATATAGTATATTTCTCGAAAAAACAGCCTGAAGCAGACAACAAATATTGCTGAAAAGTTATGAAATTTTATAGTAGAAACCTTTGATTGAACGCATCTTACGGTGTGTTCCTCGATGGAATCGATCCAAAAAAGAATTAAGAAATTATGTATCGATAAATTTAATTTGAACATTCACACGATTACCGCACCAGTTGTTAATCAAACGAGACAAGCATTTGGCATATTCGGCATCGGGAGACCAAGCACACTCCGAATTCCGTACAAGAGAGACGACTGAGAATTTATGGACGCTTCACAGGAGGTATTCGATCGGGAAGGTTGTCGGACGCGGAATTCGGCTCACTGCCTCTACCCGTATGACCAAAGAGGGGTGAAATATTAGAGGCGTCATGCGAGAAACGACATGGTCGCGTTAAGTGGGCTATCGTGTTTGAAATTTGAACCGAAATCGGATGGCAACGATTCTTAATTCCGACACACGACACATGAGGATAGTGACAGGTCCGGCCAAAGAGTAGATGGAACCCTTCAGATCAATCGCCGAAGAGAACGTACAATGAAAAGCTTTTACTCTACTGTTACTTCCGCAGAAAAAAAGGACCCCAGTCTGGTAAAAGAGTTCGTCAGGTAACAATACTCGTATGTGCCGAGTACGTGTGCAAGTGTTGTTGTATCTTTGTGTGTAGTAATATTACCAATATATGTTATTACGAACCGCTAATTTCGTGCCTACTCCAATGGTTATAACCCCGAAGGCTCGATTACTGAGATCAATGACCAAATCGTCTACAATATCCTGCGAAAGCAAAGGCATCCTACGAAAGAAAAACAAATCTGGAAGAATCGGGATCGGTTCCCGATGGTGAATGCATAAAAAAATTGTTTTAGATTGGTTGAGTATTGAGACGGACTTTTTATATGGAACACACAGCACATTACAAATTCAATACAGGTTCACCCTAAATTATAAAAAAAAATTGAATTTATTTCTTAAATATTAGAAAAGACGTTTGTTTCACTTTTTGGTGTCAGTTATTTTTTTATTAAAGTATCATCAATATTCAAATATATTATATACAATATTTAATCGGAAAATGTTTCCATTAAATGTTACAAATAAAAAGGGCCCCCTGAAAACGAAGACCGGGCCTATCACTCTCATCACATTACCTGTGATGGACCAGAAGTGAAATTGAATTATGAGTCAGAAGATTAACCAAATTGTCACTTTTTTATTAGTTTGACACTTAATATCTACTTATATTTTCTTTCTTTCTTTTTTAAGAATAAGTACATATATTGACAAAAAAAGTAATAATCTTATTTGTAAAACGTGATATTGACTTAAAAAAACTATATAAATTATTCGGTTTGATTTTTTAACAAATAATTTTATTAAAAATATATATTTAATTATTGACATATTTAAATATAAACGAAACGGAGTAAGTGGAAAACACTTTGTACCGTGGAATTATGTTCATATCATATACGTGGCAGCAAGCAATATATAGTAACGAACGGTAAGTTACATGTGTACAATACACACATGTTTGCTAACAGGAGATTTTTAAGAGAAGCAAAGCTTGCTGCTCATAATGGAATCTGGTTCTGGCTTGGCTGCTCTTGATTTTGCTGCTTCTCAGAATCTTGTTCTGGCTGGTTTGAAGCTGACTGCTCATAATAGAATCTTGTTCATATTATATACGTAGCAGCAGGTAATAGAGAAAACGGTTGGTTATACAATGCATATGTTTTCTAACACGAACATTTTACGAGAAGTAAAGCTGGCTGCTTATAATGTTATCTTGTTTGAAACATTAAAATATGCCAGCAAAACTTGGATATAGCAAAAAAATATCAAAGTATGATAAATGCGTTAGAAATGGGAATGTTCCGTAGGTGTGAAACATAATATATGACAGAAAAAAAGGAAACATTGCAGATTGAAATAAAATGCAATATTTAATAGGAAGAAAGTAGTACTGCGAAGGTTCGACCGTGTAGAAGGAATGAATGATGAAAGATTTATAAAAATCATCTATACGAGTAGTAAAAAATGAACATGAATTTACCTAGAAAAACGTGACATGAACAAATTAATCAAATTTCAAAAAAAGGAATAGTGAAAATCTTTATGTTAGGAAAGTAAGCCTGACAAGGTGCATGGACGTGACAGAAGCGAAAGATGTGTATAAGATATAATCAAAACGGAGATCTATGATGGTTGCCTACCCAAACAGAGACAAGGAGTGACGATGATGGTTTCGGAGATATTCTCATTATCGAAAAAATATGTCCAGCTTCGTATTTGGAAACTTAAATTAAGCTCGAATAAACTGACGTTTTACATAAATACACCGAAAAACATTGGGAATGTCAGACTTGAAATATATCGAATAAAACAAAATATTATACAATTCGAACATAACAAGGAACTAGAAATTAGATACCTGTGAATGTTCAAAACAATTCATTATTCGTTTCAGTGAATCTCAACCAATTTATTATTAAAAACCTTCCTGATATTGGAAATAAAAAACTTTTTTTTTAAGAAAATAGAAATAGTAAAACTTTTTAAAAAATAATTCCAGTCTGGTTTTCACTTAAGGTATCTTTAACATGTTTCTGGATGGTTGGAATAAATTACCACATGGCAATAAGTCCATAAGGTTGTACCGTATACAACGAAAGTAATACACTATAATAAATACGAGTACAACCGAAATATGTTGAACCGAAAATAGAGACACGTAAATTCGTATTTTTAAATTATATTTAAATATTTTTAGAGTGAGTAAAAATTAAGAATTGAAATACATTTAATTGGTTTTATAATTTTGAACATATTTAAAAAAACATCCGACTTACGTTTTTTTTATTTTCTTACCTACAAAGATATCAAATAAGTTAAATGTGTATTTCATATTATAATTCTTTAAAGTAATATTCTATCCAAATCCATTTAAAACGACGTTGTCTTTCGTCATATATACTATATAAAAACAGGCACAATGTGGGATGTAACATATTTTTTGCATACACATGTTAATATATGTCAGTATGCTTACACAATACCTCATAAAAATGTGGGTGTTACATTTTTTTTTGTATACGAGCATAGGGTTTTTTAAATTTTTTTACGTTTTTAATGTTTGGTAGCAAAATTATATTATATACCACCCCATTCCCACTTTTAATTTACTGTTTAATGATGAAGTATTTAGTATCCAGGCAGTGAGACTCTTGAACTAGTTACAAATCAATGTTAGACTCGCTTAGTCCTAGACATGATTTAAGAAGCGACTGAAAAAACTCCAAATTTCTAGTCAGTATTATAATGTGTTCCATTCCTGATATTTCGTTCCTCTCCATTGCTCCCTCCTTTTCCTTTCATTGATTATATCTCACATTTACTTTTATATGTGTGTGCCCATAAATTTCATAAAAATGAATAACCATTAGAATATTTTTTTAGACCATATAACTTGCTTTATTTATTTTTGTCTGGTTGATTGGAAGAGATTGCCGCCATGAAGTAACCCCGCTATATTATTTATGCAATGAAGTATTAAATAAATTAATGAATAAATAAACATTTAGTTAAAATACATGATAAAGACTTGTTTTTATTTCGAATTTTTTAACTTGCTTATGGTTGAGGATTTATATAATATTCCTTGTACACTAATTTTATACCATCTATCATCTCCATCAACAACCTGCATAAATACTTGCTACCCTTTATATTCGTACAACTGATCACGTATATTGGAATCTTTAAACGAGCTGACCATCAGTTGAAAAACATTAGCGCACCCAGCACACAACATGGAACATAAAACTGGGAACTGTTCTCATGATAAAAAGATTATTAAAAAAACGGTTAAAGAATGACAGTACAATAAAAATCATATATACTTTATTCGGAGTCCACAAAATGTGCTGGTTAATAAAAAAAGGTAATTAATTATATTTCAACGTTAAAAAGCAGCCGCCGTATGTGCCCATTGTCATGGATAATGGGAAAATAACGTGTGTAGCGATTAATGACAGAGATTAAAATATAAAAATGTAAACAAAAATTTATACAAAACTAATCAGCTTCTGTATAATTTTCTAGTTCAAAAATATAACCAGCCACTCTTCAAACCAAAAACGAGATGCGTGCAGAAGCGGAATGGAAACTTCAAGTGATTATAAGAAAAATATTAATTCAATGGAGTTTACATCCAAAATTATTTTTATAAGTTTATAATATAGATATTTTTTTTCTTCAAAAGAATTATATATTTTAAACTTATTTTGCTATCTAAAGACATTCAGTCATACCATGAGATATTAACATCCTTTACTTAATTATTTTTTTTGCATTTTCACGTTCATATCCTATCTCCAAATAAGAATACTTTTGAGCCAATTGACTGTTTTAAATAAAATGTCCATAAAACTAAAAGAATTATTAATTTAACGATATAAAAAACAACAATACATATGTGATATCATAAATCAAAGGATAAAGGATAGGATGCTAAATATAAAAGAAAATCTGTGAGTTTTTCAAAACCTTTTTAAAAGATTATAATAATGGATCAAGTATAACATTCGTAGGTACAAGGATTCTCACTGTATGAAGCGTAAAACCTTAGTATATGATATACATAACCGATACTATTTGGTAGAATGTTTGCCCAATGTAATAATTTACTTATTAATAAAATCAATAATAAGACCAATTGAACAAAAGAAAGAAAATAAGATACAAATCGTCGATATACAAATTTTGCAAAAAAAAAGGGGAAAATACCAAAACATAATGGAAGACAATTGTGCACATATAGTATATACTCGAATCGGAAAATATCAAAATCTGCTTAGACTAGTCTCCAACAATATTTTAGTACCATCTTTGATATATGAGAGTGAAATGGGGACGTGGAACAACACTGCAAAAGGTCCAATTAATGCTATAGGAATGCGTGTGCTTAGAAAAATGCATATGGAACAATGTGTTAAAACAGAATACGGAATTAAGTGATTAGCGATGAATGTGAATTTAAGACTAGTGTGTTAAATATGATGAAGGAGAGCATTATGAGATGGTCTGTGCGCGTGGAACGAATGAATGAAATATTTCATAACAAAAAAAATATATACTTCAAATGTGAGTGGCAGGAATGGTAGAGGAAGACAAAGGGAAGTATGATTGAATCAAGCGAATGATAATTTTAAAAAAGAAAAAGTTAGAAGAAACATAAATCGTACGAACTGTATAAAGTGTGTGGATGTGGAAGAGGGAAAATATTTATTTATTTAAATCTTTTTTTGGAAATACAATTAGGCGGCAATCTCTTCCAAGCAACCAGACAAAAGTAAATGAAGCAAGTTAGATGGTCGCATAAATCATTCAAATGACTATCTATCCCCACGAAATCCATAAACACATACGTGAGCATATTTCCACGAACCTCACGAAGACGGACAATCACCCGAACATTATTTTTCATGTAAAGTGAGAGATCATCAATCAAAAGAAAAGTAAGGGATAGTGGAGAGGAAAGGAAAAGAAAAATCAGGAATGAAACACGTTATTTTACTGACTAGAAATTAAGTGTTTTTCAGTCGCTTCTTAAAGCATGCCAAGGACGAAGCGAGTCTTATATTAGTTTGTAACTGATTCCGGAGTCTCACTGCATGAACAGTAAAGGACGAGGTAAAAAAAGAGGAGCGATGAACTGGAAAGGCCAATAAACAATCTCTCTTTGAGCGTAGCGCTAATCCATGATTGGAAAGACGCTAAAAATTATGTGTCGAGATAAAAAAAATGGAACTCTCTGCCTACTCCAGCAGGAAAAAGGTGTCTATATTTATAATAGAATAACTCATCCATAGTTTCTAACTGATGTTCTCGTACATCTGCAAGGTGTAGAATGATTAAAAGAACTAATTTTGTTTAATTTCGATGTAAATATACATATATAGTGCCCATCCGCATCTGGCAGTATAAAAGGTAATCTTAATTGTTCTCAACGAGCGGGCATTGTGATTAGACCAGAAGCAGGGGGAGATATGAGCGAAGTAATTAGAGACAAATTAATATTTTATATTTTATGAAATATGCAAACAAGGGTAGCCAGCATATGTCGGGACTATAAAAAGATAAATTAAGATAGCGAAAATTTGTAAAAAGCATTTGACGAGATACATGGCTAGTCTAAAGTTTAATTTTTAATTGTTTCATAACTTTTTCTTTTAATTATGCATAGTATAAACACAAACACTATAAATTGTATTGTATTATAATTAAGTTGTGTAAAATATAATCTGAAGGGGAGTTTTATTTTCATATAGTAATCTCCATCTACCAACCAGAAAGATGTTGATGAGGCCTCCAGAAAACTACTACATAAAACTCAAACAGGAAGACTTCTGGAAACAAACAAAACAAACTGGAACCGAAACCGCGGGATGGAAAAATAAGAAGAGAAACCACTCGTTCGTGTTTTTTGGCGAGTTTTCGAGTCATAGGTTCAATTTTATATCTCCTCATTCCAAGCTAATGATGCGCAATTCACTCAGCACCAGTTGTCGAAAAGTGAACAAAGGGGAAACAACAAAGTTCTGGTTTCAATTTTTCCTCATATTTTGTCGAATTTTTTTTTGGCGTACTTTATCCGGATTTTTCATCCGGGTTAATGTTTGCCTACCACCCCGGATAATCAAATATACTGTATAATAAAACATATTAATACTAATTCGTTATATAGCATTACTTCCGTAGCCTAGCTGGTAAGGTGCATGTCTTTCAACAGGGGTTTTCGTGTTCGATCCCAGATGGTGATCAAAAAATAAAAATTAGAAAAGATACTGATCAGGTATAAGAGTTCGTCTGGTACAAATACAACTCTACTTGCGGTGGTATTGTCAACACACATGATTACGAACTACAAGTTACATACACATCTACTCCTGTGAGTCTTAACCCGAAGGCATAATCAATGAAGCCGATAAAAGCGTCTCCCGGCCATGTTCTTCAAGTTGTCCGCATAACTACCATTTAACCATGAGGAAGGATGTAAGGGGGTTTTCTAAAATCTTTGATTTGCTGCTGAGAGCAACATTTAAAACAACTTTGTAGCAAAATGTATGATTTCACGTGCCTGATAACGAATTATTCGAAACAGAAATATTAATGAATTTGGATTGGTAATAAATACAACTTATTTGTCAACTGCTCTTTCATTGTTTCGCGGGATGTCCCTTTAAAATAGGGCCTCAGATATTGGCATCTTTTTTGTTTTTATCTCACCTGGCAAGTTTATTGCCATGTGGCAATCTCTTCCAGCCAACCAGAAAGATGTTTAAATGGGCCCTAAGTGAAAACCAGACTGGAATTCCATCTTCAACATTTCAGAATATGTTAATAAAGAAAATATATTGATCTTTCTTAGTGATGGAAGTGAGTAGTTTTGCCTTAAAAAATATTTCTTATTTGTTAACAATTATTTCTTACAAATTTATCTTTAAGCTTTGTACACAATGTAATTGGGTCCAGCCCGTTAAGATAAGCTATGTAAAATAAATAAAGAACCAATTCGGATAGAATAAAAATACCAGATGAATGAATGAATGAAAAGACTTATATAGTACATTATTTATAGTTAAGGCATTAACATTGTGGAGATTTAAAGACATTATTATTTGTTTTATCAAACACTGTCATCATCAAACAGAGTCTTGTTTGTGCTCCCCTGATGATAAGGTGAAAACCTTAAAACCGGTAGGGTTATACCGTTACATAAAGTGCAATAAACAGTGTTTGATAAAACATATTACACATTTATTTAGGTTATGAATTAAACACCCTAAACTAGAATAAACATCTTATACGATTTTTTTCCTAACTTAATATTATATTTTGACCAAAAGCTGGCAAACAAATTAACAGGTGAACCAAATTTAAATGAATAATTAATTTGACAGAATATACCTGTTATCTGTCAAATTAAACGGAGAGCTAATTGTTGGGTTAAAATTATTTTAATACACATCAACATCGATAGCATCAAAAGTTTATAACATAATGCTTTGGTTATAATAATAATAGCAAATAAGGTCTTATTTAAATAATCGTTCCACACAATAACCCTTTTCACAGGGAATATTTTCAACGTAAATAATAATTTTCGGCTTCTTGTATCAAATTATCGTACACTTTATTCCGTGAATTAACACGGAGATTCCCATCTCTAGTTTTATAATAAGGGTGTCTATACGTTTTTTTTTTGCGGGAAATTGACTGTTTTGTTATCATTTAATAATAATAAGAAAATAACAATTTATATAGCACCGTTCAGAAAGCAGACTCTTCTCAAAGGCGCTATTACGTGGGATTCGAACCCACTTAAAAATATTTATAAAAAAAAAACAAGTTAAGTGTAAGGATAGAAAGGTGGTGGCTGAGGCCATTAGATTAGGAACTTCTCCAAGTCGGTATATGTTTAGAAAACACAATTGGTAAGAAAACCGCAGAAAACTTACCAAGAGAAAACGAACCACAAAGAAAGCTTTTTAGATATATTGATACGTAACACATTCGGCATTAGCTGGAATATAGTGGTTGTATGTACTGTTCATAGTCAATCATTAATTTTGATAAGACATCCCAAAAATAATTGTCTCTAAGGGATTTCTAAAGCTACATATGGCATCCATTTCTCTAACACTTGGAGGTATATAAAATGTTAAACTGAAATGGCATCATGATTTCAAATTATTTTATGAATCTAATTTAGGTTTTACTCAAATACGGTATTTCACAATAATAAAAAAAACGATTGAATTGAAATTTTACTCAAGAAAATAATCATTAACCAAAACTTAAGATAAACTATTAATTCAATATTACGCAATATGATAACTATTACCATAACAAAGTAAACACGTTAAAATTACGAAAATTGCGCAACTTATTTAGTAACCTCCGATATAATAATACCAATTAGTCTATCACCTTAAATAATTATCTTATGCGAAGTGAATGACCGATTAATATTTCATCTCAGATAAGATAAATTTTCAGCTTGGGATCCCGATGATACGCAAAATATATAAATATTCTTATCGGGTCCAAGTATCTGTAATATTTCATTCATATTGCTTTAAGGATTATGAGTGGATGAATTATGCTACTGAAATTACGTTTGTGTTTTTCAAGCATAAGATGCAGCCCTGAACCTTGGCCTGCTGTGTGCTTGTCTATGTGGTACTTTTGATTGTAATGTTGTCAAAATCATGTTAATGTTTCAATGTTCATTCTTTGTAACACCTTATGTTCTGTAATTTATTTTTATCAAACACTGTTTATTCCACTTTTTTGTGACGGTATAACCCTACCGGTTTCAAGGCTTTCACCTCATCTTCAGGGGAGCGCAAACAAGACTTAATGCTGTTCGAACTGGTACCGGTATACACGCTTCAACGGTTGGAGGCTGAGGGGTGAGGAAGGCATGGGACAATTTCGGCCAAGAGCGGAGAGATTTTTGGGAAATAACTGTTCAACAGATGTTCGGATCGGTGTACTGACTTAGAAATTTCTAGGGCCTCTAATCTGTCTAATTTATTTCCGTTACTACTGATATGTAAGAATTTGGCATCATCGATAGAAAAAGTATGGTTTTCACGGTGACAATGATTAGCCATTTCAGAATAAATTAGAGGATTTGTTAAGGCGGATTTGTGTTCACGAAATCTCTTTTCAAAAGATCTTCCTGTCTTTCCTGTATATAAATTATCACAGTTAGCACATAAAAGTTTATACACACCACTGTTGCTAAGTATTCCATTTTTGCCTTTCCATTAAATAAGAGTTTCCGGAGATTAAAATTAGTGTAAAAAGCTGGCTTTATGTGACTTGGAATATTTTTGGTTATTTCATATATATTTTTTATAAATAGGACTTTGCTCCATTTATAGGTATGCTTATAGGTGTCGTTAAATATATAATCTTTTATAAGTTTCTTTTTTGTTTTGTTTTTTAAAAGTGATCAGGATTTCCAGGATAGCCATTATTAATAGCAATTTTTTTTATGGTTATTAATTCCTTTTTAAAATTGTCGTCGGTTAATGGGACACCGAGCAATCTATGAAGCATACAGTTAAATGCGGCGAATTTGTGGTTATTAGGATGGTTGGAAGTTGCTGGAATTATAGAGTCTGACTAAGTATTTTTTCTATATATATCAAAGTCAAATGTGCCATTTTTCTGAGATAATGTTAGGTCCAAGAAATTTTATTTTATGTTCTGTATTGATGCACACTTAAATTTTAACATGTATTTTTAATGGATCGACATATGCGAGGGTTTCTGCACACGCCATCTACTTCTTATGCTAAGTTGAAGATAATTCCAATTAACAGGACCAGCAGCGGCAAAAGCTTTATCATAATACCACGCCCTATTGGATCGATTTAGAGCAACCCATTTATTAGACGAAGAAGAAATCGATCTCGATTTCTATTACTTCTCGCTTTTCATATTACAAAGCATTGATACAACTATATTTTTCTTTGACTTCTTTTACCCCGCCTTCTACTCACATTAACCCTGTTTATTAATTTATTGATCCATATATCTAAACCCTCTAAGAACGCACCTTTCATCATCCATTATTTCTATTATTCACTGATTGAAATAGATCAAAATTTTCTATACAATATCTCAGACTCACTTTCTATCTATTTTTTAACTTGGAAACTATCCCAGTATTCCTGCTTCACATCTGAGTCCCCCTGATTATAACCAAAGAAGAAATGATGAATGGTAAAAGGGAAGTAAGATTTGAATAATTACCGTGAACAATTGCTCAACGGGATTATATTTTGGCTCTAACCGTGTAAATGGACGTACAATTTATATCAAAAAAATAAATTATAAACCGTAAGAGCAGCCTGCTTAACTTAGTAATTTTTAAATTAATATGCAATTATGTATCCACTTCCTGTCATCGTGTAATTTCTTGTGAATTTATTCGTTTTCGAGATGAAACGCAAAGAAGCAGTATGATTTATATCTTGTTTAAATACCAAAAAGATAATGAATAATAGAATTAGCAACCCTTGAATGACTTTACATGGACAAGAAAATTAAAAGTATATATGCAAAAAGCGTCCAACCTACATTGAACATGTTTTGCATTACACTTTCATAGTAAACAGTACGACCTGGCAGACTTTTTACCACGTATCTGGAAACATTTCAACCCAATTATGACTGATGTGTAATAGTTGATACTGAACTACTTACATGCAGTCAATTTGTCCTTCACAGCAAAATGGTTCGTTAAGTAAACAGTAGTAGAAAGTTTCATTTTTTATTAACCTACTAAATCAAAGACCCTCAGACCAAACAGAAAAATGTTAAAAAGGAATAAATAAATATCGGAATAAAATTCCGTTTAAAACGAAAAAAATTGGGCACCAAGTAGAATCGATTCCATGACCTCTGGTTGGAAGACATGTAATAAGTTCACAATCATCCCTAATCACTTCATTCCGTATTCTGTCATTCACTGTCACCCCATATTCTTCTCATTGCACGCATTTCTACAGCATTTATTCTGTTCCTTTCAGTATTTTTCCACGTTCATGTCTCTATTGCATACATCAAAGTTAGAAATAAAATACTATAGTGGACACCTTATGCTACTGATAGATACTGTCCGGTTCAAGTTTATGTTTACGAGTATATTGTCCAATTGATGACGTTGTTTCCTATCGCTACTCGCCATTCCATTCTCACAACTCTCCATCATCTGGAATAATACTACCTAAATAGCGGAATTACTTAACTCTTTCCTAACTGTCATTGTTTACCCATACTTGTACATCGCATTTAATTTTCCATGTAATTCATCTGCATTCAACGCTAACACTACCATGTCATCAGTATACATCAATCCGCACAAAAAACTTCAACTACAAAATATTTGTTTTCCATATATATTCAATCAAAGAAAATATGATCACATTAATAATATCTCACAACCGAATAAAAAATGTTCAAAAATATACTTGTGAGCCTTAATATAATCACATCAATAATTGTATTGCATTAGTTTCGTTGTATACAGTACGACCTGGTGGGCTTAATGCCATGTTACAATCTCTTCCAGCCAACCAGAAATATGTTAAAGAGGCTTTAAATGAAAACTAGACAGAAGGCCTCTCTAAAATCTGGGTTCCAGCGGCATTTGAACCCGCAACTTCCGTACTGGGAGACAAGCGTCTTACAAACTACGCCACAGAAGTCGTCTTACAACCATATATAAAAAGTAATATCATAACCAAATAATGTCTCATTGCCGAATAAAAAAGGCTTAAAAATATACTTGGAAAAAAAAACATATATTGACCTTGTAAATCCAGACTGCAACAATGTTGTGAATGTAAAACCGGACACATAATATAACGCGCATGTGAGCATTTTGGACAGAGTAATTTGCATTCCCAAATAAAATCACACCCACCAGGTTCATTTTTTTGGGCCAACGGAAGGAACGCTGGATAAAGAATTCGCGAACATGAAACGGCTTTTACAATATTTGAGTAGACGAGCATCGGACCATAAATACTATTCAGGGGATAATTAAAGACGGAATATCATAAATGGGATATTATTCCTGGCAAATCCTGACCTAAACAGGCAATAAATAGACTGTGGCTCGAATGTGAAATGTTTTGTATGAATTGCTTTTTCGAACACGGATAACCATATGTATTTTCAAACATGGTGAAGAGCGTCACCGTACTAGACATCGGTTCGAAAGGTCGCCGGTTCGAGCCCTGCGTTGTGCTATTTCTCTTTACTGGCGAGACATTTTTCACAGCAGTCGCCACCTTCCTATCCTAGAGCTCAACTTGTTTTTCTTTATTTTTTTGTATTATTTTTCAATCTAATAATAAAAGTGGGTTCGAATCCCATAAGGCCCTTGAAAGTCTGCTCTTGAAACGGCGCTTTATAAAATGTTCTTGAGTATTAAAGCTGTAGAGATACACGCACTAAGGAAAAAATGTGGAGTGGATAAAATTAATGTTTAAGTAAGATGAAGAAAGGAACGTCAAGGTGACTTAACAGATGTGGAGATAATAGGTGACGAAAGAATAACTTAGTGAGTATACAAGTCAAAAGTGCAAGGTGTGGATGGAAGAGGCAGATCGAGAATAACGTGACTGGATAAGTGGACCAGTTTTCGAAAAAAGTAACGTGAGATGTATGAATAATAGAAGGTTGTGCATCAAGAGGTGTATGAATGTGGAGGAGGTAAAATTTATGTGTTTAGATAGAAAAATATTGAGATCTGTTCACTCTCGATAAATTAACTCGAGCTCAGTTCAGCTCACCCTACAAGGAACACGGAGGGATGTTATATTTGTATAATATTATACTCGTATTGATAGATAATTTGAATAGTAAAAATAAAGAAATATATTACTCAAGTACAGTCTTACTCAGGAATTGAACAAATGTTTATTGAAAGATGAAAAATATTATATAAAAAAACAGTTTGAGTGAAAGAATATGAAGGTGGTCGCTGCGGCCATTAGATTAAGCACTTTGATACTGTCCGGTTCGAGTATACTATATATGTATATTCGTGTGTTCGTGGGATGGGTAAACATTTGAATGTTTTTCGCGACCATAAAACTTGTTTTATTTACTTTTGACTGGTTGGTTAGAAGAGATTGCCACCTGGCAATAAGCCCGCCAGATTATTTGAGGAATGAAGTTTTAATAAATAAATTTATACTAGCATGCTTTAGTACCCCGTTGACTTCGTTTCCTATCGCTACATGCCGTTCGATATACCTCGTAACTCTTCCATCATCTGAGAAAATACTACCTAAATAGCAGAATTCTTCAAGTTTCTCTAATCTTTCATTAGTCACTAATTATTTTCATGACTTGAATGAAATTCAAATATGGTCAATGCGGTCATTTTGATGAGTTGAGAAATCTCTAATTCACAAAGAAGTGCCGAAAGCAAAAGTATGTTATCAAAATAAATTTAAATCATTATCGTCAAGTATTAACAATCATATTAATAACTTGATAAGGTGTTACTACGTCTACAAACAGAATATATCTCAGTATCATACATAACAAGACAGGTCATTTTAGCATGGGTATAAAATACACTTTCCGGAACTGACTATCCATAAAATCTTCTTCAATACCCCGAGGTTGTATTATAAGTGGTAGAGCATTGGAATCATGCAATATTCTGTATCGATGCTGGTCAGCCGATATGAGATAATAACGAGAAACATGCAAATGTCAAAAATATTATTTCAATGCCGATGAAATTACAAGGAAAAGAGGACGGAAACTAATGTCGATAGAGAAATGTTCATTATCACTTCCTTGAATCTACACTTTCAGAATGTAACTTAAATGAAATCTTATTATGGAAAATATTACCTAAAGCTATGAATTTTTTATTGTGCTGAGATGTTTTAGAAAGTGTTAAGGATATCCAAGTTGTGTAGGTAAAACTTTTTCATGATGTTCAAATCTTGCGAAGTCGTCCCAACTGTAACCAGTTTCTGACTACCTTAACCCTTTGCCATCTGATGGTACAAATTTGTACCACCAGGTTAAAACGTTTATTCTAACATTATACATCCAAATTTGTTTGATCAATCCCTGTAATCACATATGTGTACTAATATTTTACAATGCAAACAGTATTGGAACGTGTATTTATTAAAAATGCCACCAGGTATCTCAGATGAATGTTGACTGTCACACTGATTGGACGCGTGTGCTATTGTTCATTTTTGGATATAAAAATATTAATGAAAATGGAAGGTAAGTGTGTTTATTGAAAGTAACGCAGATTTGTGTCAATTAACATTTGTTTTTGTTAAATTGATTGATATAATAATACTATAGTTCAAAACATATTTGTCGTTTTTTATGTCTTTGTTCACTGACGGCACAAATTTGTACCACTCTTTTTTGGATAACTTTGAATAAAAATAAACTTTTTTAAATTAAAAAAAATTGAATCCCTCTCTAACATCCTAGGTACTACAAGAGATATTGAACAAAAAAATGTAATAAACAAGTTATTTCTATGTTCAGGTAACAAAGGGTTAAGACTCTGACTTGCTTTAAACAGCGACATAAAAAATAATATTTCTTCAATTATGGGATATGTTTGTCTATAGCTCCTATATCATTACCCTTTCCCAGTGTTTGGTGATATTTAAAAGAAAGAATTTCAATGTTGTTTATTTTTATTTTTCAATGATTGAAGAAGTATGTTTAATACTTTTTTTCATTATAGAAATAACGTTGGAAATAATTGACACAAATCTGCGTTATCCTTTTCTGGTAGATTGCCTCTTGGCAATAAACCCATCAAATTTCACATTGAAGTTTTAAAAAATACATAAGAAATGTGAGAAACAGAAGATCATATATGACGAGATGTATGAATGCGAAGTGATAAGAGATGTGTGCATGACTAGAAAAGCGTGAAAAATTGTACTTTCTGCCAGGTCGTTGTAATGGTATTTATGTTTTTTAGAAAGATAACCTCCGTGGCCTAGTTGATAAAAAAACGCAGGACTTCCACCAGGGGATTTCAGGTTCAATTCCCGATGGTACAAAAAAAAGAGACCTAGCCTAATAACATACACACATGAACCGAGTACATATACGTGTGTTCTTGCCTCTTCACGTGCGATAATGTTGCCAACACGTACACGCTAGTTAAAATTTACTCGTATACTCGGAGTATCGGCCCGATTTCAGGACATCTTACTCCTTCAGCTGATATTGTAAACGGACTTGGGTTATTTATTTTGGAACTTTGGGTGGTGGTGTAAAAAACTTGATAGAGAGGAAAGGATAGAAGTTAGTACATAAATTAATGTTTTAAAATACATATACGTTACATATTAATATACTTATATTTTTATATGTGACGAGTGTTAATAAATATGTATACAGAGAGAAAGGATAGTGATATATACAACATTATAATACATACCTACTATGAAGACGAGGAGGATACTGCTGTGATTCGTAAGATATATTTTACACAGATAAATATAGGGAATAATAATTGTGCCTATCTTTGCTGTGTGAGAGAGTGTTTAGTGCCTCGCGGGCCACTGTCATGGCCGCGTCGACGGTTTGTAATGGCGGCGAAAAGAAACTCCGTAAGCTACTAGGTGACGGGAGCGGTCCGGAGAACTGCTCTATGCGACCATCCGGATCGGCTAGTGACTGGTCGCTCGTTCGAAATGAGGAGATAGTTTTTTTTGCCAACACGTTTAGTAACGAACCATACGTACTCCCGTAGTTTTATATACGAAGACACAATTAACGGGGCTTAAGATAATATTGTATCCAGGCTATGCACTTCAATATGTATAAATCAATAATTCGGATATGTCGAAGAGTGATATGAAGAAATAGGGATTCAAAATACACGAATTAAAAAACACACATTTTGTTTGTAACATACAATTACTTGGAAGTAAGCGAGATGAGATAAATCAATAGCAAATTAAAGAGAGTAAAAAAATAATAATGTAGCAAAGCTGTAAACACCTATTCAAAGAATTATCGACATTCGCAACATTTCATCACACTTTAGTAAAATTTAACCATATGCGGCGCAAGATGCATCAGAGAAAATATTCATAATGTTCCCTTTCATTGCATCCCTTTTATTTTAATCCTTCGACTTAACGTTTGGTTCATATTAACCGAGAATCAAATGCCCCCGGCTTGCATAATCATCGTTTTCAATAAACTGCATAATTCATTCATTCATGATAGCGTCTTTTTGAAGAAAAAAAGCGCTGTAGGAAAGCATCCGGCAAGAGAGAAAATTTTTGCTCAAATCATGGTGGGCTTATACAAAAATTCAATTGGAAATCGATAAGGGCTATCATTTTGAAGACGCTGGGTTTATTTTTTAATTCAATTGACGCCCGTAAACACCTGTTGAACGAATTGGTCCGACGAAACTTAAATACTAATTTCCTTTCTGATCTGAAATTATACCTCTCTTTGGTGGCGGGCACGTTGTTAAGATAGTTTATTTTTTTTTTTAATTTAAATATTTCCATTTAATTATAATGTTTATATTTCCAGTCAACTATAACGTAAAAACTAAAACAGTGAACCAAAAAGCTAACACATATCGTGTCCCTTGTGCTGTAGCATTGATAACAAATTTCCATACTTTTCTATGCAAGCACACATCTTTCACCTTCTCCACATTCATACGTGTCATCATGCACGATATTTTACTATTCATATTTCTCTCTTTACCCTCCATTCAAAATCTGGTACATTTGGTCCAGTCACGTTTTCCTCGAACTATCTCTTTCGCGCACAACTTGCACTTCTGTCTGGTGTATTCGTTTAGTCATTATTTCATCATTCATTCTCTGCACATGTCCAAACAATCTTAAAGCTTTCTTCTTCACCTTAAAACATTCATTTTTCTATCCACCTTCGATCTGGTCCCCTTGATCCAGCCACGTTTCTCTCGGTCCACCTCTTCCTCGCACATCTTGCACTTCTTATTTGTATACTCGTTTAGTTATTATTTTATCATTCATTTCACCACACGTCCAAACCATCTTAACGCTTTTTTATTCATCCCTCTTGAAACATCCATTTTATTCATGCATTAATTTCTAATATCTTAATAGGAGAACATCACTCTTGGAAATGACATTTTAGATAAAATATATTTCCTCATCTTTAAAACGTAGAGTAGAAATTGAGTTCTGATAACTTATTCGTACAAGTATACGGATAAGGAATGAGGATATTAGGAAAGATTGTGAATTAAAAGAAGATACAGTGATTAATATGAGGAAATGAGCATTGAGATAGTTCGGTCACGTATTTCGGGAAAATCTAGTAACATATGACGCGATCAAATAAATAAAATCCTAAATTAGGAAAAGGTAAAGTCCTTACAATAGGAGAGTATACAACACAATGGATATGGCAGAAACAAAAGATTTGTACCAGGATATAATGGTGTTAAGATATGTTCTCTTTACCTATCCCAGAAGGGACATGGTGTGATGGTGATCACGATTCTGATTCCTTTTTTTAAACTAAATTAATCAAATTCCGTAAGACGGATGAGTGAAAAGTTTTTATAACAGGATATTACGAACAACGAAGTAAATGAAAGTCGCAGACGCATAATGTGTGTCAGGGTAAAATCTAGATCTGTTCACTCTATCTAGCTCATTAGGGGCATTACGTGTTGTTGATGGTGATGATGATAAAAAAATATACGAGTGCATACATCAATCAAATCTTTGTGAAAAAAATTAAAAACGATAAAAAATATGTAAATATACATCGTTATTAAAAAAAGTCATGTGTCGTTGAATCTAGTTATCAAATAAAAATCATGTGTCCTTGAATCTAGTTATCAAATAAAAATCATGTGCCGTTGAATCTAGTTATCAAATAAAAATAATGTGTTGTTGAATCTAGTTATCAAATAAAAATCATGTGTCGTTGAATCTAGTTATCAAATAAAAATCATGTGCCGTTGAATCTAGTTATCAAATAAAAATCACGTGTCGTTGAATCTTGTTATCAAATAAAAAACAAAACATTTTCAGAGTATGCAAAATTCATATTTATTTGATCCTTATGAGTAGTAAAATTTAATACTGAATACAACAAAATAACACAATCTTATAAAAAATAAAACCCTTAAACCCACTATATGTTATATTTTAGCATACTATGCGCATTTCACACTTTGCTAAAAATAGTTATATTTTAACATACTATGCACATTTCACACTTTGCTAAAAATAGTTATACTCGTATGTTATATTTTAACATACTATGCACATTTCACACTTTGCTAAAAATAGTGGTGATATACTTAAACAAATTATAGTAGAAATAAACAAAGTGTTTTATTCTTATTCCATTAATCACAGATTTCCACAGAGTTACGCTTAAATAAGTATAAAAAAATTAAAACTAGTGTTATATTTTTTTTATCTTTTCAAAATCAACAGACTAATTGCGATAAAATAAGCATAGTTCTTTATAATGTGAGTAGAAAGAATAAAAAGGAAGTCGTTTAACATCATAAAAAATCTATACAAATACGGCCTCATCAATTTAAGTTCTTATTTTTTCTCATTCGTTCGTATTCTATTGTACTTTTGATTACCAGAACAAGACAAAAAACAACATAAGATCCCAAATCGTAAGATTATTTTCGAAACTTGTGATAGCATTTTACAATAAATATAAGTTTATTTGAATCAGGTCTAAAGAACAATCGATTTGGGAGCCAAAAATTAAAAACAGATTCCAACATCGACTTAAAGAAACAACTAAATCATAATTCAAAAAAGTCATTGTAATAAAAATACTTTATTGGAAACACAACAAGGACTTAAATAGCAGTTTTAAAATTTCATAAGCAAAAAAAATGATACTCGTAGATGATAAAAACTTTTTATGTGGTTATAAATATTGTACCAAAAAGTAATTTTTTAGATCTTTTGTCGAATGTGTTATTATTTACTGCTTTCTCTGAACCAAACTGTATAGTTTAAATTATCTTATTTTCAAACTTCTTCATTGTCATATAACTCATGTAGTGTTTTCAGCCTACCAAAAAAAATTGCGAGCCGATCGGTTATATTATAATCGTATCGACACTACATGCAATTGAGGCTTTCTTTCAGCAGGTATTCATTCGAGCAGCAAAGAGAGCACAGTGAACCAGCCATCTGATGCGATATATATTGAATTTCCCCACTCCATCTGACGAGATTTTCTATTGATCGACTCACATGAGTGTGAAGGCGATTAAGAAATCTCCATACGGCCCATGATAGATGATGTCCCATCGGCAGGTACTCCGATGGCATCCATGTCTACAGGCTTCAGGCACAGACAGCAGATCGGTAGTTCGCTGTCTCATCCCAGTGTCGAAATATTAAATAAATTTAATCACATCTCAGTTTTAACACAAAAGGATAGGTCAGTTTCAACACGACTTACATTCCGTCATGAAATGTAGTGATTTATATTACATAGTTAAAAATACTGTTTAGATAAATTTCATGGGCATGACTGGAAATCAAAACACTCGTATCGAATTCTGTAATGTCCCTTTAAAAATAAAAAAAAATACAATATATAAAAGAGATACATTTCAAGTATCAAAAATGATATATAATAAATCAAAACTAAAAATGCAATAAATTTCAAGAATCTCTATCATCTCAAGATGAAAATATTTTTTTTGTTATTATAATTTGGTAATAAAAAATATCGTTTCAAACATTCTTAAAATTTTTAAGAGAAGATTATGCAAAATATTTAACGATTTTTTTTTTTCACGAAAGATAGATATAAATGAACGTGGGTGAGAAAGATAGGTTAACATTTTTAAAAAAATAACGAACATTTTAAAAATGTTCTTTATTTAAAAAAATTATACACGAAAGTTGACATTTTTCGATAATCCAATGTTATCGTACCCCTGGCGAGAGTCCATCAGATGACGGGCAGAGATAGGGCGGGCAACCTTGTTCCATGCCACAGCTTTTATTGGGGTCATATATTACTGGCGGGGCCGCCATTTCGGGCTCCGACGGACCTCTTGTTCGGTGACTTATTTTTACAGGGCCCACTTTGAATCGGACACCGACACAAGCCAAATAATAAACATACTCGAGTAAGTACAAGAGAAAAATTCACACAAGAAACACTGAATGTACAAGACGTAAAAAATTGCCAGAACAAAAACAAAGTGTGTAAAACATATTGGCAACTGAGTGGAAGTATTTCCTTCGGCACGAGGATTTACGGAACTAGTTTATTGTAATGTGCAATAAGGATCCAACTTACAATTAACCTGGCTTGAGACATTTGAGGAAAAATGGTATCGCTTTGTATATGATTGTATGGAATAGAAAAATAAGATGAAATTTAACCATGGAATACATTTCACGGGATTCATATTTTTTAACACATGGAATTGTAGTCAGCTTTTAAACTAACTCAATTTTTTTGTAGGTTGTTTGCACCTACAAAAATTGTTTTTTTGCATTATCTTTTACGTACAAATGTACAAATAATATGAGAATTACTTGCATATTTTTTAAAAGAAGCATTTTAAAGAAATTCATTTCGGAAAAAAATGTAGCGGTATAGAATTACAAATTTTAGATGGTATAAATATATTTTAGCAGGTAGACTAAAGGCATGAATTTTTCATACAACAAGAATAATAAAATGTTAATAAAACGCTGCTCAGAGTTCTTCTGAAGATTAATTTGTTAAAAATAGTAGATTTTTGAAAAATAACATCCAAATTTAAGCGATACATCATACTGAATACTGTTCGATCCAAAATACGAGTACACTAGAAATATGTATAAAACACGTCTGAGATTTTAAGGTAGCTTTTCTGTTTGAAATTTTATTCAATTAATATTGCTCGACATTTAAGATTCGATTTTCGACAGAGGAAACTCAATGTGATAACAATTTTCAGACATCTTTATATTTTTATTCACATGCTTATCAACATATGCTGCAGTATACAAATATAGTACAACAAAAAAGTATTTTGAATATAAAACAATAAAATATTTTACTTAAGTAACGACATTGAGAAGTTTGAAAGTACTAATAAAACTGACCTATAAAGAGGCCATGTCATATTTTATTTGCAGTTCGTTGAACTAGAGTTCAGCAAAAGAATATAACCTGGCACAGCAGGTTCAATGATGAGGTATAAAAAATCTTCAATGAACCCTGCGCACCAAATATATAAAGATTGAAAAACTCGTATGACTAAGTTACTACATCAAATGATAGAACCTCGTTTCAAAAGCACCTAGTGAACAGCAAGTTCGAAGGAAATTGACGAGTTGGTAAGCTAAGATTGGGATTGAAGTAAACCGTAATTAGGGATATTTAAGCGCTCCAAGGAGGAACTCGCTACAAGTTGTTCTGGGCCGAAATCATTTAAGGGTTGAACTCTGAAGGTTAGTATACATACAATGTTAGATGCAGCACCGAAGATAATATTTGAGTGCACGAAGATTGAAAAGACAGGAAAATCGAAACGTGAGATCAAAGTATTCGCGTATCAATTGGGAAACGAAAGAAGAATGCGAAAAGTGAGATAAATCATTGAAAGTAACAAATATAATTCGTGATTCATGACTTGGTGGTAGAGAATCGCTGGTTTAGCTAACAAAGAGACGACTAACGCCGACATCTTTCAGATGCTGACGAATAAATTATCGATCATTACCCCAACACAAAAAAGGTTTAAACGGATTGAAAATGTAACGAAGTTCCCATTGTGGTTGGGCGGAGATTTCTGACAGGACAACAATGGAATGGGAGGCGAAGAGGTCCCAGGGACTAACACGGGCCCAAGCGGACAATGTTTTTTGTTACAATTATTCAATTTATAAATGAAATAAAGCGCTTACGCCTTAATTGCTGATCATGATGGTTTGTTGATAGATTCTTAATTATGAATACGTTTTTTTTTTGTTGTTGATAGATTACTGAACTGCGTTCAAGCTTGTAAACATGTTTTTCATCTATATAAGTGATCTTCAATCTTTGATCAGAACATTTTTTATTTGACTAACCGATTTGCTTATTTAATTATTTTTTATTTATTTAAGATAAACGGTTGATACCGTGAGTCGATCAAAGTTGAGATGACTGGATGGTGTTACAAAGAACTGCCGCTAACTTGGTATAAACAATTGGAGTAGGGATACTGCTGAGAGAGATAAGTGGCAAAGAATCCTGCAGGCATCCAAGACCCATGCTGAATTGTAGCATTAATGATAGTTGTAATTTTTTTCATACTTTAAGAATCATTCGGTTATATGCATGTTTCAAAAAGGGGTGGAAAAACTCTTAGTAATGTTACGTGTTTTATTTCATAATTTGTTTTACTCTCCACCCTCCCTTCCTTCTTCCACCAATTGATGTTACCTTACTCTAATATATGTTATGTTTATTGTTAATGAATAATATACAATGTTTTTGCGAAAAAAAGAACTTTCGTTTGTTGACATTTATTTATATAAAATAAATGTAATAGAATGGAAGAGATTGCCACCTGGCAAAAAAAACCGCCATATTGTTATGCAATGCAGTGTCAATGAATAAATAAATAATACTGTAATACGCCTTAAGGTTATACATGAGGTCAATAGGTGGCAAACAAATGTCAAATGAGAATTAAGCGAATTGTTGTATATTCATAACATGGCAGTGTTAGCTGCTGCATATAATGTCTGTTAAAGATTTGTATGTAAAAAAAATAATGTTGCTATATATAATTTCTTTTAAGCTTTGTATGTAAATGGGTTTAACCTTTGTACATAAGCTTTATGAAAATAAATATAAATAAATAAATAATTGATATTTTGAAAAAAATAAAGTATAAAAAATGAGAGAAATCGAATGACAAATGTAGCGGAGGTGAAAGATGTGTGTCGAGGTAGGAAATTATGTCGTTCTGTGCGCTGTGCCAATCACAATAGAAAAACGGCGTGATAGTATGTACGAGTATATATGTAAATTTTAAAATCGTTTACGATTCATACAAACGCTTCCTGTGCATAATAAAAGGGGTATCCCTTAAGTGTAAGAGACCAAAGTATTATAAATCATATATTTATTTTAAACCACGACGTATCACGGAGGATAATCGTTTAAAAAATAAAAATAAAGCATTTTCAATTACACCGTACGTATAGAGAGCATATATAATTAAGTTGATAACATATAATAGCTGAAAGCGATGTTCCATTACAAACAAGAATGCGAGAGAGTCTCGATGTACAGAGCCGATTATTTTTTCCGACGATATTGTATGCAAAAAATGTTCCGTGCAAAACAAAACCCACTTAATTTCAAGATTAGAGATTACAATAAATACATAACGAAATAATGAAAGAGCAGAATTCACTTCTCCCTACTGCTCAGTCCTAAGAGGAACGGGTACACGAGAGAGAGCTGATACTCGAGGAAACTGCTTATCTTGCAGAAATACAAAATAAGACTTTTCGCAATATTCCCTCCGACAAAGAGAAGTTTAAGTGGATATATCTTATATCTCGGAAAACAAGAAAAAATGAGACGTCAACGATGAAAGTCAAGCTCGTGTTTGAAATTTTCGTAATAATAATAATAAAAGAGTAATTTATAAAGCGCCGTTTAGAAAGCAAACTCTGCTCAAGGGCCCCTAGCGCGGGACTTAACTATTACAGGTGATGTTACGAGTATTATATTTATTGTATTTCAATCGTCAAATGATTGATATTTTCTTTTATTTTCCATTTCAATATTTTATCATTTTATTTTTTTAGTATAAATCTTTCACACTTGAAACAAGATTATTAAACAATATTATATTTAAGTTAATTGAAAGAGATTGGCCTTTAGCGTTAAACTCGCCAAATTGTACATTTTACAATGAAAAATTTCAACAAACATCTGAAAAATACAACTAAAGAAGAGATGGGTTGAACGGATAAAGAAGTTTGTTGCGCATTTTGACATTACGTGGAAAGACGCTTTGATTCTGACAAAGTACAGAATCTCACTAAAAAGCCAACCCTTTCTACAAGGGTTTGCTCTTCCTAGCATTATCAAAAATCTTGAGTCGTACTCTTATCGGCAAACTGTAGTTTCTTATGTTTTGGATACCGTTCTCTAACAGTCATTCACTTGTAGGATTCTTCACCATTGTCACGTTCACGTATTTTTGGTCTTCTCAATTGCTTTGTTGGATAAACACAGATAAAAGAAGAAATTCAAGGGGTTAAGGTTTTGTTATACCCACTCGTTTAAATAACTACTTGAGATATTAATGGTAAACATTAAAACTGAATTTCGATATCAATAGGCTATCCTCGTTATCGAAAATGAGTGTCATAGATGGAAGCCATCCTATGGATAGAAGATGGCTGTGCATGCTGGGTTACTCCAGCAAGCATACGCTCTTGACTGATTAAACCTAAAAGTTCCGATAGCAAGGCGATTAAATATTTAAAACGATCGGCAAGTTAAATCTACTACAGCCTTTCGATAAGGCGTTTTATATAGTGCTTTTTTGTTGCTTAATAGCACTATAATAAACTATGACAAGCAGCATGTAAGCTACAGAAAAAAAAACATTAATTTAGATGTAAAACTGTCTACGAGTCAACCCAGTCCGGAAGTGAATCCGCCAGGAATTAAAACCTGAGGCGCCCAGTTGCTTAGTGCGAGTCTAACCGTTAGACTGCGGCCGATGTTTTAATTAAAATTAACAGTAACGAATAGGACAACACCGCCACAAACTAGGATGGGTCTTGAGATTACCTTCAGGATCTACCATCACTTTTTTGTCAGAGGCATCTCCAGCTCGTCCCTCTCAATTCACCTTCACCTCATCGATCCATATTAATTTCTACTTACCCATCCATTCCTTTACGCTCCATTGAACAACTGAGTAGACCTTTTTGCGAGCTCCTGGACTTCCACGTAATGGAGATCCCTGACCAGCGATAAATAACATTTTTTTATTAACTGGCATCTCCACACAAGCCGTAAGATTTGAATAAAATTTCCATCTTTAAATATTATCATTGTACTGTATAACAATTTCGCTTTATACAATGCACAACTTGAGAGGTTTATTGCATGTGGCAGTATCTTCCAAATAGCATGATATTCGTTAAAAAGACGTTAAATTAAAACCAGACTAGAACTCATGAAACAGGCGTAACAATAGCATTTTATTCCATAAACCCCAGGTCGGAAGACATTCTACCAAATACAACGTCACAACTAGACCACATTCTACCAAATACAACGTCAGCAATGATTTTTTTTAAACTTAAGAATGACTCTGTTGATAATACAATATTATTGATAACCGTAAGTATAATATTACACTATTGTCAACCTTACGGGATGAAATTTAGTATTTTCTAAGATGACCTCCGTGGCTTGGTTGGTCAGACGCTTGTCTTCCGCCCAGGGTTTAATGTTTGATTCCTGAAGTTATCCAAATAATAAGGTACTTGTTTAGTTTAAAGGTTCGTATAATAATAATACAGACACGTGCTAGACGTTTGCAAGTGTTGTTGCCTATCCACATAGTATTTTACAAACTATAAATCACGTGCCTGCTTAGATCCATAGACTAACTTATTGGAGGTATAGAAAATATTGTCTCCACTCCACGATCTTGAACATTTCCACACCATCAATTCTGATATGCCGAGGGTTACCATACGAATGAATTAAAGAAGGAATGATTAATTATTTTACATAAACGATGTACTTAGATTATTTTTTTAATTAAAAATTTTCCCACATTTATAGCATCCACTATTTTTATTTCTTAGTTATTTTTGTTAGTTAAAATGGTGCTTTGGTGGTAAAATTATTTTATTAGACAAAAATAGTATTAAGCAAAAAATACTATATATAGAGGTAAATTGGTTTCATACATGTTTGGCAGTTTTTTTGGACCTTGCAAAGGCTTTTGATACAGTGTCTCACCGAATATTATTTACCAGATTGATGGAGGTGGGCATATGTGGGAGCTCTTCTAGTTGGTTCTCTTCATACTTATCTGATAGAACTCAGAGAGTCAAGTTGGGTGATAGTATATTTGGTGAGCCTCTTTTTGTGAGATTCGGAGTACCCCAAGGTAGTGTTCTGGGACCTATATTGTTCCTGATAAATGTCAATCAGTTGCGCAATCTTTCTATCAGGGGTAAGATTATTATTATTACTTTTCCAGTTGTAGTTGAGTGTCATTGTTTGTCAGGTTGATGAGAGCGTGCCACAGGGTTTTGTTTTTGTGTAATCGAAAATTGGAAAGAAGTATCGATTTATTTTTTCATGCTAAATATCCTCAGTGAGATACAGGCAAAAGCCTAGTTTACTAGGGATACGACAAATGAAAGGCAACAAACCCAGATACATTAAAATTGAATGTCCAAATCAAATCACCTGTTGTTTTTTCGCAAATTGTGTATATTTCTTGTCATGTGTAATAATAAATAAATAAAATACAGTTTACAATATGTATACTGTGTAATAATTTTGGTCAACATTTTACAGATAGATACATGAATGTAAAAAAAGCATGAACCGTAAATATAGGAAAAATATTATAGTTTTATTTATTTTTTAATATCTATCAGTATTAATAATCTGACAAGTTCGTACCTTCATTTGGAACCGTTAAACTAATAAAGCGTTATCTGCAACGTACCGTTTCAAATCGATCAAGAACGGCAACAATCGTCGTGGTTTTATTTGACATCCGTTCTATAAGGTGATTTGACAAAAACAATAAAAGCGTTCATGGTTACTAACCAGAAGACATTCATAGCTCTCTTGGACAAACAATAGAACAGTAAATCATAATCCTTTAGCGGGTTTTTTGCTGGTGAACGTTGGCTACTCCGAACAGAATTAATATAAAACAAAACCGAACACAACAAGATAAGTGGATTAATTTAATATTTGTATGACGATTTAACCTTGAAATTCGTAAATTTACTGAAGTTTTATTGATTTTTTTTCTTAAAAATGTCCAATGCATAATTTTGTAATAACTATAATTGAAAGCCACGATAAAAAGTTGCCACTGTAGATAAATATAGAAAATCATGTAAACAAAAAAATGTTCGATTTTAATTTTATGATTTTCATGCTCACGTTTCTATGAATTTTTATACTTACAGATTTTAGGTTAACATACGCCATAGATTTAAAAAAATTAAATGTTTAAATGAGCCAGACTACTGCGTTCCAATTTGCAAGAATCACCTCACGATAGAATACTGGAGTTTGCGGATAAAGGTACTCTCCTTTCATATTTCACACACAAACGCATAAATACGATTCATATTATCGTGTTGGGATATGTCGCTGCTATCATAGGCAGATATATTAGAGTGCCAAACTTTTCCATCACTATTCAAGTATACATCTTTGGCCTCCTCCACAGCCATACATCTTATATTACAACATTACAAAATATAACAGTAAACCAATAACAACGTTTCACTCAATAATAATAAACAAAAACAATCGGTGACAGATAGAAGACATAAAGAATAATTCAACATTCCCGCAATATTAGAAACACTCAATTTCATTGTTCCCGACAATTACAACCGTAACACACACACATTATGTAACTGGAGTAATAAAAAAAATAGAAAGAAACTCCAATCGTAACGCACAGCGTGTGATTTATGAGTTGTAGAGCCCAGTTCTCTAAAATAAAACGACAAGCAGCAGTTGATCCTAAGTATCAGAATAAAGTTATTCAAAATAAAAATAAGTATATTGAAGAATTTTATGTTAAACCACTACTAATTTCTTACGAGGGAAAACGACCATCAGATCAAAAAATAAATTTGAGACGAAAGCAGTCAGCACGATCGCAACGTCTCGTCAATGTTTCGTGACTTTGAAGAGATCGGAGAAGGAGAAAAAACACCTCTATAAGTAATAAAATAAACATCCAAGTTCAGTAACAGTTCATCGAATACACCAGATAAGCTCTTGATGAAAGTTCCGACGTCATTATTTTCTAGGCACTTATAGTCGATTGCGCGTACCCCAGAATACCCATGATGTCATGGAATTTCTCATTATTAAGATTTATTGAGAGATAGAGGCACATCTAGATCATGACCCAACGAAGGCAGGTCAAAGTTGATAGGAACGAAATTGAAAATAAAAATAAATCAAAATTTATACGAAAAAAATACTAGGTGAAGTTACTTGATTAATATAATACAGTAAAAAAGATAGTCGCTTTGAACTATGTCGTCGAAATTATGTATCTGACTTCTAACAAAAACGGAGTGCAGAGCTATATCATTTCAATCGTGAAAATAACGCCAGACCTATATATTATCAGTCTAGAAAGATGGAGCTGCGACGAGATTGTAACCTCCTTCTGCATAACTTCTTCTCACTGGGTATGGTGGGCCCATGGATATCAGATATGTCATTGATTCGATCTCGATACACGTGCATAATGATGGGTTTTTTGCACCGGAAAGTATCAAAATCTACGAAGATAATAGTCCATAACAGTATTTAAGTACCAAGTTTGATATATGAAAGTGAAACGAGAACGTGGAAAAGTACAGTAAGGAACCGAATTAATGCTGTAGAGATGCGTGCAATGGGAAGAATACATGGAGCGGTAAAGTATGACAGAATATGGAATGAAGTAATTAGAAATTAATGTGAACTTAAGGCTTATTTATGTGTTTAGTGAGATGAAGAAGGGGACTCTCAAATAGTTTGGACATGTAGAACGACTAAATGAAAAAAACTCACAAAACAAATATACAGTGCAAATGTGAGCGAAAGGCGTAGAAAAAGAAGACCAAAGAAAGTATGATTGAATCTGACATAACATATTGAAAGAAAGAAACGTAAAACGTCAGAAAAATTGTAAGTATTAAGATGAATGCTACCAGAGGAGTCTTTTTGTGCACTTTGTATTGTACATATATATTTTCGTTGAATATAGCACAACCTGGCGGGTGTATTATCACGTGGTAATCTCTTCCAACTAATCAGAAAGACTTTAACGATACAATAAGCGAAACCAAGCTGAATCACTTTTATGACAAAAAAATATGGTTACCTACAGGAATTGCACTCGCAATCCCCGGTAAGGAAGATAATAATTTCATCAACTAGGCCACAGAGGTGATTGTCATATTTTATAAGTATTAAAACTTTTTTTTAATGTGCACTAACGGGTTCGAACCAGCACCCAGGTTAAGAGACAGACGTTTTGCCAGCTGGACCATAGAAAGCTCATAAATATTATATATAAAGAAGATTTTGATTTTCTGGTGTTGATCTTTCTAGATGTGGGCATATTTTGTTCCTCATAAAAGAATATGTTTTGGTGGGATCGAACTGAACTTTATACCAAAGTCCCAATTCAAAATGCATAAAAAATAACTTTTTTTAAATGTAATATAAAAAATACATCCACAAACTCATTTGACGTAAAATATTGACACATCGTGACGAAATCATCATAGATGTTGAAAAGTATCGCATTTTTCAAAATAAATAAACCCATAACACGACAAACGAAGAGGATTAAATTGAAAGAATGTAAAACGACCTTATAATAAAAACTAATTGCATAATATATTAAATCTCGGATGGCCGACTCACATTGACGATTTGAAGGAAAACTATTTTATTTTACAAAACAACTGGTCACCAATCAGAAATCGATCGACATAAAAAGTTGTTCGGACAAGGTAATAGCTTTCAAATGTCATTTATTATAGTGAACGTTTATTTTTAATTAAATCTGAGAATATTTCACGGCAGATCCCATCAAATAGAACTTAATGAGCGTAATGATTTTCTACAAAACTAAATAAAAATATATTATGTATATTATTTTATTTCCAATAGGACTGGCTATGAATAAAACAAGCCAGTGTTTTTCGATGGTGTTTTATTACAAAAATTAGCAACTATACACAAAAATGGTCTAATTATTTGATTTGATGTTTTGTAACATCAGTCACAAACCTGTGATTTATGCTGAAAATTTAATTGAAAATTGTGTTTTTACTTTAAGAAAAGTTCAGTTTCAAAAAAAATATTTTTATAAATCTATTTTTTCGCCTTATGATTTATCCTTCCTTCCATTGGGTTTAAAACCACTGGAGTAGGCACGGAATTCGCGGTGCCATCACACGTGTTTTGTATTTTATAATACTTAAATAAGTGGCCTTGTTAACTTAATATTGTTTTATACATACACACAATTTCTCTATTGGGGTAGGCAGAGAGGACAGAGCGCCAGACTTTCATATCTTGTCAGATATTTTTCCCCTCTTTTACATTCATATACTTTCTCATATAGCTCCTACGATTTCTTTGACATTTAACGTTTACTTTTAACTAAATATCAACAACTTAATCCAACCATAATTTCCTTGATTTTCCTCTCCCACGCCCTTCATATATTCGCTATGTTAGTTTTTCTTCATTCCTTCATTCTTGATGCCCAAACCATCTCAGAGTGCTCTTCTTCATCTTACTCATTCCATTTCATCCCTAATTACTTCATTCAGTATTCTGTGATCCATTTATCTAAGTCCACGCATTTATTTTATTTATTTATTTTACACATGACAAGAAATATACATCATTTGTGAAAAAACAACAGGTAATTTAATTTGGACACACAATTTTAATGGATCTGGGTTTGTTGCCTTTCATTTGTCGTGTCCCCAGTAAACTATGTTTTTGCCTGTATCTCACTGAGGACATATAACATGAAAAAATAAATCGATACTTCTTTCTAATTTTTGATTAAATGAAACCCCGTTGCACATTCTCATCAACCTGACAAACAGTGACACTCAATTACATATTATGTATACATCACGCGAAACCAAACTCCTCACACTTCATCACTCCAGACAGACCAAAAACATTCACCACACATTCAACATTTCTACAGCATTCATTTTTAATGAACTATTTTATTTACATATATATCATACTCTGAATATAATAACAATATCTTTAGAAATCGCATTGCAGCAGAGTGTAAACGGTCAAACAGTAATGTATTCATTCGTTTGGCTTTGACTTATTCCAAATTATGATGCAGAAATATTAACGAACATTGCCGCGAAACATCCTCAATACCCGAGCTCTTGGGTTTAGATCCACTGGAGAAGGCATGGGATTCACAAAAGCCGTGTCCGTGTTAAAAAAAACTACCTTACTCGTAAATAGGCAATAACACTTGCACACGTACCATATAGCGCGTATAAATATATTGTTTTCAGACAAACTTTGTTTACCAGGAATTGAACTCGAAAACTCGAGGTGGAAGACAAAAGTCTTACCAACTAACCCACATAGGTAGTTTATAAATGATTGCGAGCATAGATCGTTAACACTATTAGTTTTTGACATATATAACGAAAGTTTTGTACATTTTTTAACAATTTCGTTGTATAAAGTACAACCTAGATAGAAGATATTGTTTCAAAGCAATAATGCTTTGAAACAATATCTTCTAGCTGGCGAAAAAAAAGGTTCAAAAGGCCGTAAGGGAAAAACTAACTTGAAACTTTAAAAAAAATCGGGAATTAAATCCGCTACCCTGAGATGGAAGACTCTTGCCAATTAGGCCAAGTTGCTAATCTACATATTTCAATAAAATCTGTTTAAAAATCTTATTCGATATTATATTTAAATCACTACTGATCCTATCTCACACACGAGATACGGAATTTAATACAAGAACTGAAACAATTTACGGTGTAATAAAATATTTAACGCATTTATGTTGTATTAATAACATAATTTATACGAAATAACATTTATGTTATTGTGAATACAGATTACATAAATATAATAAAATATTAAACATTAATAACTTCTTGACTGAAAATTATTGATAAACTTCACGATACACACAGATCATTATAATCACGTCAATATAACGTCAAACTAAGAAATAAAATAAATGCATAGATAATAAATAAATATAGGTTTATTGATAGCAACAAAATACTTATATAAATATAGTACATTCCGAAATCGCACAAATATCTCAAAATAAACTGCAGAAAATACATTAAAGAGAGCAGCTATCAAAATGTCTGAGTTCATCTCATAAAAACTCCCACTAATATAGGGTGAGCCCGGCCGCGAAGACATCAGATGTTTTTTTCAGCCCACAACCTAGTTTTTTAGCCGTGAGTGTTTAAGTTTTTATTTATTTTTATTTTATTATTACACATGACAAGAAATATACACAATTTGAGAAAAAACAACAGGTAATTTGATTTGGACATATAATTTTAGTTCGGTGGATAAAGGAGCGTTAAGATAGTATGGATATGTAGAGACAATGAATGATAAAAAAAATACTAAACGAGTATTCAAGTCAGAAGTTTAAGATTAGCGTGAAAATGGGAGATCGAAAAAAATCGTGGTTAGATAAAATGGACCAGATTTTGAAAGTGAAACATATGAAAGTGGTAGTAGACGCATCTATGAATATGGAGGAAAAGAAAATTGTGACATGTGTTACCGTTGCCTACTCCGCAAGGTGAGATGATATGTATGTTTGGCAAAATGCTGAATCTGCAAGAATGTTGTTGGACATTAAGGAATAAATAATGGCAGAGATATTATTTTTTTTACTGTCCATGGGTTGTTGTGTTAAAATGCAAAACTCTTAGTGTTCGTACAGCATATATTAATTTGCGTTTGGTGTGATATCTTGTTATTGTTGTTATTAAAAATGTTATGCCTTGAACTATAAAGTGTAAATCTCATCTATATCGATATATTGTTTTTTTTTTTTTTTTTTTTTTTTTTTTCAGTGATAAGCATATATAATCGACACGTGATAAGCTGGATGATTAAAAATAAGAATTCCTAGCCTACGATATCTGGGCATAGTATGTTAATTAAGCGTGATGGGGGAAGGAAACGTGTTATTTTTTATGATTATTGAAATGTATGTCTTTAAATTCCTGCTATGCTATTGAATATTTCCTTGTCATGTGAAATAAATAAATAAAATGAAAATAAATGTTAAAAAATTTATTAAGGGTTATTAATCCGAAAACGAAGAAAATAAAACAATTCGAATACACACAAAACTATACCTACATAATAAACTGGAATTTTAGGGTACGACGTGTTCCCTTTTCTGACAAGTGAGGCCATAAATTGTATGACACGCGGGCAAAGCATTATTACAATGTGGCCAGTCCAGGCGGAACGTATGATGGATCACATGTTAATATGGAAATTTGTACTGTAAAAGACACGCAGCGGGATGCAAGACAAATAAACGCACGGGCCCTCGGTCGATTGGAACAGATACATTGCTCAGTAACGATCGGACGAATTAAATAATATGTATAAAAAATCAAATCGGTTGTACCTACAATTTGAAGAGGAAACAAATTATTCCAAATGTTTTTCTGTCATTTTTTTATTAAATAAATCAACCCTTAATATAAAACAGTAAAATAGAAAAAATCGAATTGGTCTCTGTTCGATGGCCTAAGGCTTTATTTTCTAAAAATTTAAATTATACTATTGCCATATGTTTGGAAATTAAAATTTTCTCATAATATACCCTTTCAGGGAAGTAAGTACGCAATATATTGACCCCAACTGCCACTTCCATTCCTTAAACTCAACATATTTTATTTTTTTGTAATACTTTTAATTTTCAATAAAATTGGGTTTAATTATTTCAAATAAACAAAACAATATTTAGGTGAGTCTACTATCTAAATAGCATTATACAAATTTTCTTATAATTATTTAAAAATATTCTCGAAAAATGCATAGATAATATTCAAACCCCATTTTTAATTCGAGTTACTTACTTTGTATAAAATATCTCATTATTTTGTATAAAAATGTGTGTGTGTAATATTATTTTTTTTTTAGCGAATAATATGAATGACATTTATTTTAATATTTTATCAATATAAAATCTGACAAAAGTATAATATTATGTATATAATAGATTCAAGATACGGAACAGAATCATAATGAAGAAAAAATAAAAAATTGGAAGAGGTAATCTTCATACGAAAGCCTAACTTTGGAGGAGATAATCTTCATATGAAAGCCTAACTTTGGAAGAGGTAATTTTCATACGAAAGCCTACCTTTGGAAGAGGCAATCTTCATACAAAAAGCCTAACTTTGGAAGAATAATCCTCATACGAAAGCCAAACTTTGAAAGAGGTAATCTTCATACGAAAGCCTAGCTTTGGAAGAGGTTAAAAATCCGTAGTAAATATGTTCCACCTGTAATTATTCCTTTCCGTTTTACAGTCAATTGTAATTTTCTGTTTCCAAATCACTTTAATTTTTTCTAGGTGAATTAAAGATTTTAAATTAGTTTTTAGTTTCTTATCTAACTGCGCCTGGAGGAGAACCTGGGAGCTTTCAGGAAGAATATAAATACTGTTCCTATGAGAAAGCATAAAGGTGCTCCCAGTGTAATTGTATGCACATTTGAAACACTTAATAGGCAACTGTCGTCGGTCTCAATGATTGAGCCGTCGACTTTAGAACTGGAAAGTCTACGTAAGACATATTTCGACTTCGTTTGTGTTTGAAATATTTTATTTCTCTTTATTTAACACTTTCTTGCAACTATTGTACATCTAGAGTTTTATTTTTGCTTTAAAGCAATTAATTTTAAATCAAGCAGCTTTTGTTTCATAATTATTATTGATATCCATGACCGTGTCTTTAACATAGTAAATGAAAAAAATAAAAGACAAATTTCAAGGAAAATATGGATTCAGATGGAAATTGTACGAGACTTAAGGAGGGCGAATATTTATAGATGAATATTTCTTCTTAAGTTTATTCTTTAACCATTCCCTTTCTGTGCTAAAAAAAATCCGCGCGTTCCGGTGCTGTGTATTTAATACACATCAATACACATGTAAAAATGAGCGATTTAAAATCGGAAAAATAAGAATATTCATAGCCAATCGCTTAAATTAATTAAATTTGAAATCAAAAGTGATAATAATTGAAATTTAATTGCTGAAAACGTGAAAAAACATCAGCCGACGTTCACAAAACGGGCGAGGAGACCACCTCAAATGGATGCCCGAGAGCTACTGAAGCGAGCGAACTGAGATTTTATTTCTTGCGTTCCCATATACCGAAGTAGAGTGAGTGAGAGTGAGACGTGAATAGCGTCGCGTCCTCACCCATAGCGGTTTTTTTTAGAATGAATATACCTACGTCAACCACTGGCACACGTTTGATTGTATTGATGAATTAATTCCCGATTTTCACAAAATATCTCTGATGTGGCCGATAAATGCTAATTATTATTAATATTATTTTTTCATTCAATGCGTAAATGTATTACGGAGAAATACCTAAAATCTGAACCCAGTATTTATTATATTTACAGATATATTAAAGTGTTTAGAATCAATGTGTACTAGTTACACATCACAGGTAAAGAAGGGTTAATATCGATAAGTATGAAGCACGTCTGATGGAGCCAGGAAGATCGTTTCTGACACTACCGCATGTGGGCATGCAACGAAACTCCCGCACGTCAAACGCGTGCAAGTATTATTACCAGACAAACTCTAAAATCAAACTAAGATCTATTATTTTTTTTTTTTGTGTACGAGTACCATCGGGAATCTACCAAACTAGAATACCAACATCTTACCAACTAGGCCACGGATATGGTTTTATTAGTATGAAATACAAACGAAAGACATCACTGTATGCATGTGGCATAGTGGTTAAAGAAGAATATACACACAGTCAGTGGCGGCCGGTGGACCAAATAATTGGGGGTTCACCAGAGTAGGTATCCAAATACCAAATAATATAAAGAAAAAAAAATTACATACCTATTTATACAGAAGTTCTATTCTCCGCTCTTTTTGTTTAGCGAAGACCTCAATGACCCTTTTGTTGAAATCAGGTATAGACTGAATTAGCTCTTTTTCGATGCTTCATATTGATAAAGCATTCAGTCTGTCCTGGCTCATTGTATTTCTCAAAAATGATTTTATCCTTTTTAACGTAGAGAAACACCTTTCACTCTCAACAGAAGTCATTGGAATAGTGCATACGAGTTTAATTAACTTTACAGTCTGAGAAATATCTTCTAGTAAACCAGTATTATAAAAAAGTTGTAAAATAGACAAAGCGCCATCAGCATTGGCAAAATCATCGCGAGCATAAATTGCACTAAGTTCACCTTTTAATTGAACTTTATTTAAAAAATCGTATGTTTTTACCGTCAAAACAAAATTATGTTCGGGAAATTTTGACCTATTCGCAATAGAGTAATTTTGCTGCAGTTAAGTGATCGCTGAATGCAAAACGTTGTTTCATTTCACACAAAATTGTATCGCAGACTTCTTTACAAATAACTGACTTTGAGGTTTTTATTCGTTTAGTCGGTGATTCAAAAAAATTATCCGTAGAGTTACGCACATTTTGAAAACATTTTTCAAACTCACTGATATTGTTACGAATTATAACGGGATCTAAATTCCTAAATTGCAATTGTTTAAATAAAATATCACAGTGTGGCATAATTTTTTGGAAAAAACTCAACCAATAAAGAAATGTTTCATCTGTAAGATAGCGCAAAAGTATATCTGCTTGATAATTTGTCTGGTTATCATTATCGGATGCCAAAATGGTTTCCATACACTCAATTAGAGATTCGCGATTCGTGCTAATAATTTTAACTGTTCTGATGTTAAAATTCCACCTCGTTTGCGGAACTGATGGAATTTTGCGTTTTACTATTTCACTTAAAATGTCTGTACGTTTAGATGAACGCGAAAAAAACTTTGGAAATGTTTGTAAGTTCGAGAAAAACATCTTTACTTCTCTATTTTGAGACACACTTTTTTCGACTATTAAATTTAGTTGATGAGCGTAACAGTGAACATAATGCGCATAAGGAAACATATTTTGAAGTTTTGTCCGAACTCCTCCAATTTGACCGCTCATTACTGCAGCACCATCGTAACATTGAGCGATTAATTGCGTCTTAGATATATTTAAATTATGTTTTTTGATCTTTTCTGAAAGGTGAGTTAAATCGTTAATGCCGCCAATTGTCCAAGCTGAATCAACATCATAAATAAGACACGGAAAACAAAATAAACTATTGAGTTTTTCACATCCACAGAGCCATGAAGCTTTATTATACATCCTCTTGTTAAAGGAACGAATAAATTTTTTAGCACCAGATTTACACTCTTGTTTTATCACAAGTTCGGGTCTAGGAGGACCGTTTTTTTTATTGTCACTTTGTTTTCAAAGCTTGACTTATTTTTTTTAATATTTTCCACAGTTATAATATTCATGTTTATTAATTTACGCAAACAAACACAATAAATAATCCAAATTGTTACGTTTATCTTGCAAATGGCTCGTAATATTATATAGATAGGTAGAGAAAAGTTTACGTGCGCGACGAAACTGAAAAAATGTAATAAAACACAACTCATGTTATACTTAAAGTAAAGAAAGAAAGTCGCTACCTAATTAAGCGAAAACGTTTGTTAATTTGGAGACATATACTCGCAAAGACATATGTACTAAAAAGACGCCCCAGTTTAAACGTTACGAACAAATCATCCCTTCTCTGCGGTGGTCATATTTAAAAAAAAACTTTAAATTGATGTATTACTATCCCAGCGAACTGTCATTCTGAAGCTTTCGGGATCACTCAGATATCTCGTGCAGCGCTCCAAACATAGGTAAAATTCCTAGAAATCCCCATACAAATATAGCTGTCTCAAGATTTTCTGTGCTCTTTTAACTTCGAAACATTTCTATGAACTTGGAGCTCGATCTATAACGCACGCAGAATCCAACATGCTTGCAGATTGCGTCCAGATGCAAAACACATGTATACAACAAATGAACTCTAACAAATTGAGTTGCATATTGTGATGAGCCATGTCGACATAAATATATATTATTTTTCATAAATATTGTTATGATAATATACATATTTTCGCTATACTTCTTTAGGTGTTTATTGTTATATAAATTCAGTAGTTCGACGCACGAGAGCACTAATGAGCCAGCCGCCACTGCACACAGTGATGGGATGAACTGTTAGTGACGCCGATCAGTGGTGATAATTGGGAACAGCGGGAAACGTTTAGGGATAGCAACCTGCGGACTCGAGCACTGTATCACTGTCAGGGGTGCACTTGAGTGTAACCAAAAGAAAATAATAATTAAGTTTTGTTCACTATCTTTGGTTATGAAGTGGGTAATACTGAGAGTGCTTATCCATAACATAAGTAAAAGTAAATAAACAGATTGTAATTTGTTTTATCAAACACTGTTTATTCCTCTTTTTGTAACAGTATAAACGTACCGGTTTCAAGGCTTTCACCTCATCATCAGAGGAGCACAAACAAGACTGAATTCTATTCGAACTGGTACCGAGATACACGCTTCTAACGGTAAACATTCGGGTTGAAGACTGGGGGTGGAGGAAGGAATGAGACACTCTCGGCGAGCAGCGGAGAGATTCTTGGAATATATGTGTTTGCCAGATGTTCACTTCGATGCACTGACTTAGAAATCTCTAGGACCTCTAATCTGTCAAATTTGTTTTTATGATTATAATCCTTAAAAAATACTCTACTGATTTATTTCTGAGTCCAGATCGTTCATTTACGCCATTTGTTTCCAGTATGAACCAACAGAGATTGCCCTATCGTTCGCAGGTCCTACCCAGAACATGTAGTCCCGAGGTTTAGACAAACTAGCATGTATTGTGATTCCTGTCTATCTCCACAATCACATTTAAAACTATTTTCGTTCAAGAAATCCCATCTCTTCACTTTGCATCTAGTCAACCATACTCTGAGTCTATTGAGTGCTCTCCAATAGGCCATGGCAGTTGTTCTCTAAGTACCATATTTTCAAGAGCTCCATCCAGTCGTCAGGTATTTTTTTCCTTCCACATTTTTATCGACGAGTTGAATATATATTTTGCAAATATTGTATTTTTATTTGACGACCTCAAACATATTTGTTTAAGCCTATTTGTATTTTTACATCATTAACATATTTATAAATACTATTTGTGAAAAAAAAATACAAAAGTGTTGAATTTTGACAAAAAAATTATAAATGTTAAAAACTTAGCACTTTGATAAAATGTTGTCTTTTTCGAATAAATTTTGCTGTTTTCTTTATTTTTCTACTTCACTTATTTAGGGTCCTGCCAATCGTCATGGAACTTTGAAATTCTTGCCATTTGTAGTCTGCCTGATTCACAAATTTCTAGGCTGTCTTCAATGCAGTTGCTAGATTTCAAACTTTGTTCGTATCCCTTAATGGGATTTGTTCATTGTTTCTTTTATATATGTATCTAACAGGTGTTCCTTCAGAGACAATAGAACTTTGAGGTCAATTTTATTTTGATCGAATGAATTGATTTTTCCAAATGGATCCAATAAGACGATATATTATGACTGCTAATATAAACGTGTTTAAAAAAGTATAAACATCGATATGACTCAAACAAAAAATATCAGAGAGAAATGCGTACATGCATACTACCTACCATACATATAATACAAACATACGACAGGCCAGAACTCAGGAAGCCTGAACCATACGAAAAAATCTGTTTGAAGAAAATAAAAACATAAATATAACATATTCATATAATTTATCCACTCTATACACATACGAAACACATTTAAATATCGACACATTTCTAGGGTACTTTGAAAAATAATTAGAATAAAAAAATCAACGAGAGTCCCGCCGTGAAGCCAGATTTATGGTCGAGTTTAAATAAACAAAAACGCTCCCTGAGAGAACTTTTAAAGGCATTAAAACTGTCTCTAAATATGCTCTACAGCAAAATTTCGCTGATTCCAAGATATAAAACCGTTAACCATAGTTGATTCACGTCTTATTTAAATTTTAGCTTCTTAAATACCTACTCCAAGTTTAACAATGTGCCCCAGATATTAGATTTTTCTCACAAGTGATGATTTATTTATTCCTTATTTTATTAATTAAACAAACTCCATTGCAAACATTCGCAAATTCTCACAAAGACGAGAGATCATCCGATCAGCAACAGACTTAGCACAAAAGGAATTTCTATCCAGTTTAATTTCTCAGTCCAACACGTTGTAATTAAATAATTGAGCTTGTGAGAAGTGGAGAAGTAGCGGCGCGGCTACACCCGCACTGTCCGCCGTACCCCGATCGGTCGCACGGTGTTTAATTAATATATCGCTGATTTATTCCCGCTCTCCCTCCCGCGTCGACAGATAATTGTATAGTGATTTATGCCCTTCTCGCTCGCAACTGTCGGGTCTTTTGCATACTATAACTATACATCGCGTTGTGTACAGAGAACATTGTGTGACCGTGTGTTTACCTTTCGGACAATCGGACTGCTAACAAGATATTTAACAGAAGAATCTGTATAAACCACTTGAAGTTATTTGAGTATTTATACGCATATACATATTAGTTGTATATAGTACGACATGGTGAGTTAATTGGCATATGTAAATCACCTGTAATCACACAAAAAAAGTGTTAAACGAGCCTTAAGTGAAAACCAGACTGGGACCGATTAAAAAAACTTGGTTACAACGGGAATCAAACGCACATTATTTAAAATATGATTTGACTCTTAAATCTGAAAAAAAATCTGAACAATAACTTAAATTAAACTAGCAAACGTATTTTACTTTACAAGAGCATTTTCAAACTGTTCGCAATAGACCAGAGAGAGTTCTAACATTTAGTTTTCTAAATATTTACGTATATCTTCTTTCATGTCAGTGATTATCTTTTTCACTCTTGTCTCATCTGTGTGTATTTACAGTGTTCTCTAATATGCTTTGAGGAAATATTTAAGTAGTTGTGTTCAGTTTATGTTTTTTATGGGTGTCCCTTCTACCCCAGATAATTTTCGCGGTATTCATATCAGTTGTATAAAGCAAAATTTACTACAAACAAGGCCTGAAGATGAAAACTGGAAACGTTTTCGAAACATCGATATTATAAGCCAAACCACGCGGTACAGCACTCTGAAAGACTTAAATATAAATTATCCCGCGAAACAAAATATACCACACGATGTCCCTATTGGGATATACAGAGATAACAAACATTAACTTCATCCTATCCCGACACACATTTTTCACTGCTGACACGTTCATACACCTCGTCATACATAATCTCTTATTACAAAGGTTTTTCATTTTTTCCTATTTCAGAATTTGATTCAATCTGTCATGTTGCAATTTCCAAGGTCTTCCCAAACTTTTTTTATTTTCTTTTCTATAGACAGGCTATCTTGTAAATCATTTAATATTTTTAACATTCGTCACCAAACCATCTCAATTCTCCTTTTTTATCTCAAGCGCAGCCTCTTCGTTCAATCCACATTCTTTCAAATGTCTTCATCCCTTATTCTGCCACATATTGTTTTTTCTCACATTTTAAGTAAAGCTCTCATTTCAATCGCATTTTTGTATTGTATAACACTTTCGTTGTATACGTTACAGTACAACTCGACGGATTTATTATTATGGAAATTTCTTCCAATCATCCAGAAATATGTTAAAGTGACCTTAAGTGAAAAACAGACTGGAACCCTTTTAAAAAAATCTTAGTTCCAACGGGAATCGAACCCGCAACCCGCGGGTCTTAGCAACTACGGCACGGAGGTCGTTGGTCATTTATCATACTTTCATAACTTTTTTCAAAGTCCAAGTTTCACTTGCATACCCTAATACTAGTTCAGTTATGAGCAACCAGTTGTTCTTCCATTAAAATGATCCGGTCGGTAAACACATTGTATAACCCACAATTCACTCTATAGATGATGTCATCATTCCTAATTCTGTAATAAATCTCTTCCACACATTCTACGCTAATTATTTAATATGTTGAAACTCTAAATGGGTCATACAAAACAAAACATGGAAAGAATCGAGAGATTGGTATATGCATCTATTGTTTACGTAACGTATTCGTGTATGCATGACCGAGTAAAAACTGACGAACAAAAAGGAAAGAAGCGATTAATAATTGTTTATACAGCAACAATTGTATCAAAGAATCAAAACGTTTTTATTGTAACAATTCAATGACCGGGTTACAACAGTATGGTGTAGATGCGTCTGACAAACAATATAATGCAAAAGTGACTCATCACATCTTTGATGTTACAATGGCCGACGGAACATGTTTAGCTTTAACACCTTCCAGTGATCAAGTTATATTTCCGCGAACAGTCGATGCTCAGGGCTTTATAACATATTTAAATTGTCTCAATTTTTTCACCCTTGGCTGATAATATTGAATCGAATTATGCGTCACATACATGTACATTGTATTAATTTCATATGATAAATAATTTAGGCTATGTATTGTATTAAAACGTCCTTGTATGTAGTCTTCGCATTATCACATCATTGTGGATTGGACAACTTGGATTAATATAAATAAGTTTAAGACGGCTGATTAACAAATGTCGAACGACACTCGCACGTGACCGTCGTTTGGCAAATAATTAAAAAAGGAATGGGACCCTAATCGTATTTACCTCACCTTACATGCCACGACTTAAGCGGTTAGGTCGGTATACTTGCGATATGTGTAGGACCATATATATTGGACGTCAAATTAACCGAAATACATTCTCGTTTGAACCTTCTTAGCGTTGTGTATTGCATCAAGGTACTACCAGCTAACAAGGAATCTATTCACCCAGCTGTCACCAAAACTCATTGGAGTCGAGCTACGATCTCCAGAGATTGAGCGGCAACCATTGAAAAATAGGTTCCTTGCCTACTACAGTTGTTTTAAACCCGAAAGGCCAATTAATGGGGGTCGCAGACAACGTTGTTCACCAACCAAGATATTCATTTTGTCTAAATCGCCAATTCGGATAAGTTGAAGTATACCATACGAGTTAATTAAATGACTTTTTGACAATTTACTGTAAAAAAGTCATTTAATTAACTCATTTAATTTTTACTCTTTTGCGAAGTGAATTTCGATGACACAAAGCAGTAATGATAAAAAAAATCATACATATAATCGCACCGTGTCCCTTGTAGGGTAACGGTAGGTTTAGGTCTCCATATTTTCAAAAAACTTAATGCTTCTTTTAAATATTTCTTATGTTGGAAAAAAGTGTCACATAGCAATAAACCCGTCAGGTTCCATCGTAATGGAATATTTCTTCGTTATTTTTTTAAACACAATTTAAAACTAAAATTGTTTTTAACGTATTATTTTTCAATAAATAAATAATTTCAGCATTAAAATTAATTTACAAGCTAAAAATATTGCAATAACTCAATCTTTAACAGGGTTACGAAAAAATTGAGATGTGCAAAAAATTATAAGTAAAAAAAGCACCCAAGAATAATAATTCATCAACGCAAACGAATTTAACCTTCTCACTTAATTAAACATAGTTAATTAAGGAATGTAACGGGTTCGAAGCCGGCTGCTGCGAACCAATAGGTGAATCGGTTCGTGCTGCTGAACCGGTACGTCATATTTTAAGTTGCAGTGTGATCTCTGTTTTATCTCTGCTACTCGCAAGGTGGCTGCGTGTTCGCGGAAACACATATCCGTGTGAAACGAATGAATGCATACATACATACATACTATCACGCCATTTCCCTTTTGAGGTAGCCAGAGAAGACAGAGCGACAGTTCATACGATATTGACACACATATGTCACCTCATCCACATCCATACATCTATTCATAAAACTCCAACGAATTACCTTTTTTTTTGCGAAAACAACTATCTGTGTAAGCACAAACGAATATATGCATACTATTACGCCGTTTCCCTAGTGAAAAAAGGAGAGAAGACAGAATGTCAGATTTTCCTATCTCAACACATTTCACCGAATATACATTTTTTGATGTATTTAAATCGATTTTTGTTGTACTTAAAAACTAACAGAAATAATTTATTTTCAAAAATATCGCATCAATTTTTTTACAGTTCATTGTTCCATTAAATTTTTTTTACATTATTCATACGTTTTTTTAAATATCTGTAAACGCACTCGTACAATGTTTAAAACTATTTAATTGAAAATAAATCATGTGCACGTGGATTCATTGATTTGTAGCAATTTCATCCAGTCAATGAGCTTTTGTGCTATAACTCTTATTCGGTACCAATGACCGAGCCTAGAAAATACCTAAAAACCGTTAACAATTAAGCAACAGAAACAATGAATAACAAAAAGTAAAATAATAACAAATCTAAAGGAAAATAAAGACTTAGCTGGGAAGAGTACATACATATAAGTTAGGGATGTGAATTACAAAAGCAATTGAGGCATTAAATACATTAATTTAATATTTGAGTTGTATTGTAATATTTAATTTTTTATTCAAAGAAACACTTACAGAAACATAATAACAAGGATTAAAATCCCAATTTATAATGTTAATTGCACGCACAATTTTATCATGTCAGCAGGTCAGTGAAAATGTTACAAATTATAAACAATACACAGAAAAAAATTAAACACTCATTCCTCAGTCAATTTAGCCACCATCCTCAACAGTGTTGAACTAAATATGCCCACATCCGAGTCACCTACCGCATTGTACTGTCGGCACATTCTTACTACTGGATTATAGAAGCCGATGTAACTCCTGAATGTACGCTGAACAAAACATGCAATATTATACTTTCGTTGTATACAGTATAACATAATGAGCTTTTTCTCATGCAACGATCTCTTTCAACCAACCATAGATATGCTAAACAAGCTTTAAAGGGGAAAAAACTGAACTGAAACCTGACTATGAAACCTTACTTTAAAAAAAAATCCGAGTATCTACGGGAATCAATGACAGGTACTATATCAACTACGCCAAGAAGATCACATATAACGATATACTCGTATATAAAGAGGACGTATATAATAATATATAATATTAACGGTACGATTTTGAACTATGTTGTGAATCACTGGAAAAATCGAGGTATTTACAAAGACATTTGCCTTTATTATAATGAAAGTTGAATCCACGTGATCGAACTGAGCGAATTATGAAAGATTAATAAAAATATTTTTAATCGAAGGTATTCATCCGCGAACTACAAGAACAACAACACAACAATATAAAGATAACATCCAGTGAAAGTGTTTTTTCTTGAAATGCCACACAGATCCCAATTATTTGATAAGTCCTCACATTTCATGAGCTACAAAGTGCTGGACCAAAAAAAGAATAACTCATAAAATAAGTCCGATAGTTACAATTTAAAATCATATAGAACTATCCATATTAATTTATTTAGACTCTTGAATGAACATTTTTAAAATGATGAATTTATTACCAAACGGCAATTTCTTCCAACCAACCAAATAAGATTAACACAGATTAAGGTAAATTGGGCGAAAGCTAACAACGTTATTTTCAAAAGGATAAAATAAACTTGAACATAATTAAATCATTAAAAAAAACAAATGAAAAATAGCACTAAAGAAAAACATTTGCAAATGTTGAGAATGCACAAGCAAGACGAAAAAGTGCAAAAAAATTAGGAGACATGAAGTAAGTATCAAATTTCATCATTGAAGATAGATGTAATATTTCTCATCGATGAAAAACGAAAAACAAACCTACATATATACACATGTTACATAACATACATACAAACCTACATACATACACATGTTACATAACATACATACATACACATGTTACATAACATACATACAAACCTATATACATACACATGTTACATAACATACATACAATTACGTAATTTAGCAGGCAGAGACGACAGAGTGCTAAACTGTCCTAAGAAGAGATACTTCCTTCACCTTCTCCACATCCATTAATCGTCTCATATAGTTCCTTCTGTTTCTCTAGGTTTCCTTAGGTTTCCTACCTTTCGTTCCTTCGAACGTTTCAATCAATTGGTCCAACCATACATAACGCGGTCGTCCTCCATCATAACTCTACTCTTACTTGCGATTTAGATTTGTTTAGTAGTCTTTCGTCGCCCATACGTTCAACATGTTCTGTTGCATACCTACTAAACCTTTAAATATCAATAAAGTTTAAATAATTATTTAATATTTTTAATTAATATTTAAAAATTACTATTTCCACTTATATTCTATAAATTTTTACGTGTATCCATTAGCAACGTATTGAGCTTTTAACCAAAAGTTAGCCGAAATAAATAATTTCATATTTGCATCTAATATTTGAATTTTAATATTTGTACCTCAATTCACAACTTACTGATCCTTACAATCTCAAAGACGTTTAAATAATAATTTATTATATTAACCTCATATTAAATATTACTATTTCCGCAAAAAGTATAATAAATTTATATGTTTATACAATAACAACTTACCGAGTCACAGGTCAAAAGTCAAACGTACTGAGTCAAAAGTCACAGGTCAGTCTAAATAAATAATTTGATATTGGCATCTAATATTTAAATATTTAAAATGTGTACTTCAATTCACAGCTTGCTGATCCTAATAATCTAAATAAGTTTTAAATATGTGTAATTATTTAATATTGGCATCTAATAATAAAATATGAAATATATTTATCTTTCTTTAAATGTCACTGTCTCTACTAACAGCACACTGATCTACATAGTCTCAAGTTAGCCTTACTAATTATTCAATATCCACTAAGAACGTACTGAATCTAATAGCTAAAAGGAAGTGTTAACAGTTATTTGATATTAATATCCCTAGTAAACGCGTATTAATATCCCTAGTAAACGAGTCTTAAAATCACTCTGTGAAGCAAGTAGAGATAGAGAGAGCCTGCAATTAAGCGTAAAAATCAACAAAAGCATGACCAAATTGTTGACCAATAATATCAGCTAATAGGACTATGAAAAGGTTGACCAATTTATCTACCTAAGAGTACTAATCTCGAAAAATAAAAATGGTAGCTACAAAGCAAAGATTCAGAAAAGCCAAACAAATAAAGATTCATGAAAAACTTGCTTTGTTCAGCCTAGCTCCATTTAGGAAAGCACTGGTTTTAGTGACCCATTAGTGAGGACAAATTGTAGATTAATCGGCTGTGGACATATCTGGTTCAATGCTGTCTTAGAAGGATGCTGGCTAAATTGACGGAAGAGTGAGTTTTTTTTCTCACTACATAACTAATATTCTATTGTATAATATCCTTAACTGTCTCGCCACCCCCTCTTATCTCGCTGAAAATTTTCAGCGTATTTCTGGTTATGGACTTGCGCTACCCTCAAACAGAGATTATTTATTGACCTTCCCAGTTCACTGTCCATGCAGTGAAACTCTGGAACCAGTTACAAACCAATGTTAGACTCGCTCCGTCCTTGACACGCTTTAAGAAGCGACTGAAAAACTCTTTGATTTCTAGTCAGTAATATAACTTGTTTCATTCTCGATTTTTTTTTCTCTCCACCATCCCTTCCTTTTCCTTTGATTAACGATATTTCACTTTTACTTTCATTATGTATATGTTCATAAATTTCATAAAGATGAATAAGGATTTGAATATTTTTGTGACAATGTAACTTGTTTTATTTGCGTTTGTCCGGTGGTTTGTTAGAGATTTAGCAATTAAGAGTTAAATAAATAACTAAGGTATTTTCACTAACCATCAAACTGTACATGAACACTAGTAATCGGGATTTTAATAGTTGGTATTATTTAAAAATAATCTGTGTGGATTAACTTCCTGTAAGTGTTACATGAAATAAAAAAAATAATCTACTTATTTATTTATTCGTCATATTTACAGAGTTTTTCAATGGCAATAAATGCGCAAAAATGTAAATAAACGACCGCAGTCAAAATCAAACTCACGAGTAACCGGAACTGTGAATTGTTTATTTATTTTCACGTTCAATTCAAATTATTGCTTCAACAATTTTATCGGCAATTATGTACCGCCAAAGCCCCGTTAATCTTATTAAAATTAAAATATTGAAATAAAATTCAACATCAACACGGATTAAATAAACTACATTCTCAATAACAAATATTACAAAACAAATAAAACGAGATACAGTTTTGATGTTAAAATAATACTGCATAAAACGAACGGAGCAATTCTTGCAAAAAGCTATTGAAAACTAAAATTCAATCCGTTGTGAGTATATGCAAAACTCATCAATTAAATTCGTTTTTGGATTAGGAAATTTTAAAAAGCTTCGTTTAATATATAAATTATTCAATTGTATGATACACCTTCACTTATCCGGATTAATAATGCGTATATGTTGAAGTGTGTGGTCGGGAGACAACATTGTTATCTTTATCTTGATTTTTTTAATAAATATATTGTTCACTTGTTAATGTCATGTTAATTGATTTATTTAATATCAGAATACAAAATATAAAATGATAACAAGAACGTTAAGTTTAAACACGATTACTTTATATGATATTGTCACAACAATAACTAAATATTAAAAGCAAATGATTAATTTAGTAAATAAAATCAAATTTGAACTCGAGGCTTATGTGTTGAGTAAGATGAAGTAGTGCACGCTGAGATGGTTTTGACATGTGTAACGGATGAATGAAGAAAAACTAAGAAAACAAATATATATTGCAAATGTTAGTGGAAGGTGTGTGAGAGAAAGACCAAGGAAAGCAAGCTAAGATTAAGTGAATGATATTCTGAAAGAAGAAAAAGTAGAAAGTCAGAAGAATAATAGAAATTGTATGAGATGTATAGATGTAGAAGAGCCTAACGATGTGTGTCACGAAAGGATAGTTTGGTGAAAGTCGTGTGCTTGGATATAAAAGTTTGGAAATCTGTTAACAGCATGACGAGATGTATGTATATGCGTACTATTATTAATATCTTAACTTCACAATACTCCATGTTGGAGTTATCATTTCGATAAAAAAATTTCAACTTACCTACATATTCTATTTGTTCTTCAGTCTGTAACAAAGCAATGGAGCACACTTTGCAGGTCACAAAAGGTCACTTTCCAATTTCGAGGCGCCTGATTACTTATTTTGGTTCCGAGAAATTCTCGAAAAAATTCCCTATCGGCCCGAGCCAATTACGAGCAATTGGCATTTGCGCATGCGCCTGGGCTATTTGTCTCGCAGCGGGGCGCAATGCGTGCGAGCCCCTTTCGCTCGGAAGAGGTGTGAAATTCTCGCGGCACCCGCATTGAGAATCTTTGAATTACCGCTGCTAAAAACTGCAATTACTATTTTATAGACACGGCCGTTATGTGCGATTAGGTTATCATTTTTATTGGGCACCGCCTCTCAAACATTTAAGTGCACCGTGTCTTAAATAATTTATTTAAAAGTTGTTATGAATCAGAAAATTTAAGTACACAAGGGTATTATTAAAATTACATCAAAATATTGGAACACTTATTCCCAAAGCAAATGAACTATGACTGCCCGGGCTTACAAAAACCTTTTAATAGATCAACTAGGATTTTTGCCAAGCACATCGAATTACATTTAAAATGAGGAATTATACTCAAGAAAATTTAGCATGGTCCCTGTGACGTTTGAAATGTCATGTCTCAAAGGGATGGGGTAAAATCATTTTTTTTTACAAATCGAATCGTTGGTTTTTATAAATCGAAAAATTGTTTTCTCTAAAGTGACGTTTTAATTCCTAATTTTAATTATACTGACTTTCTAATGTATTGTATGATTTGTATATATCTTTAAATAGGCCAAGATCCACTATGAATTAATACTAATTACGAACATTTAATTTTATGTATAAAAAAAATCGAAAATCCAATTATCGTATACCCCATCCCTAGCCAACTTTTGACGAACGTCGCCAAATATTATTTGATTTTAACAAACTGACACATTTTTACTAATTTGTAACAAGATGTATTAATTTGTCATTATTGTTTGTTTTATGCAATGTAACATATTTGCCTAAATAGCTTGCTATTTATTAAAATCGAGGCTTATATTAAAGTTAATAAAATAATTAAAATAACTGAACGTCGTTACAAGGTTGTATTGGGGCAAATTTGTGAAACGTCACAGGGATCATGCTACATTTCCTTTAGTATAGATAAAAGCTTGACAACACACTTGAATTAATTTAACATAACGAAATATCGACTATTTAAAACATATTTAATACCGTAAATATAATGTATAAACATTCACATAATTCAAAATAAACATAATGCTTTATCAAAAGAGTCATATTTAACTTTGTGGGACTTCATGTTAGAATAGTAAACGATAAATTACTTATAACTAGCAGCTGTCTTCAGTCGAAACGAGAGCCTTAGATAAGAAGGTAGAAACAAATTTTATTAGTGGAATAACGAAGAAATTTATTGTTAAAAAAAAAAAAAAAATATATATATATATATATATATATATATATATATATATATATATATATATATATATATATATATATATATATATATATATATATATATATATATATATATATATATATATATATATATATATATATATATATATATATATTTGTTTTAAGATTTTCACGGATGAATGAATATGTCATTTTGGTTTTACGGTTTATCCGCGTAGTTTGAGATAATTGTCTCCGAGCTTTCGACAGAATCGCATCTGTCATCTTCTTGGGAGTTATTTGCAAACTGTTTTGTGTAGTGATGTTGACTTTTGTTTTAATTCGTCTTCTTTTTCTTTTCTCTTTTTGAATCGGTCTTTCACTAGTTCTTTTATTATTTTCAGGTAAAGGTTTTAAGTAGGACGTTATTGATTGGTTTTTGGTAGAAGTATTTCTTATTGTTTTGCTGTTATCCGTTGGAATTACAGGATTATACGTTTCTGGTGCATTAGGATTAAAAAGATGAATCCATACATCTGCGAGGCTTCGGGCTTCATCTCTCTGATTTAAGCTGTTTGGTCTTTTTATAATCTCTATAGCTTCTCGGAATTGTCTTTCTGAATTTTCATTTACATTTAAATAATAATATATATATATATATATATATATATATATATATATATATATATATATATATATATATATATATATATATATATATATATATATATATATATATATATATATATATATATATATATATATATATATATATATATATATATATATATATATATATATATATATATATATATATATATATATATATATATATATATATATATATATATATATATATATATATATATATATATATATTTGTAAAATAAATTAATTTATTGTTAAATAAATATGTTTTTTTTTATTGATTACTTAAGAGATATGCAAGTAACAAAAATTATTGCACGCGTACTGGTAGATTTACTACAAATATTAAATTTATAAACAAAATTCTTAACACCAAATGAAATTTATCCACAGGATAATAAATGCGTGTTTAATTAGATATTATACATAAGTATACGAGAAATCATAATCGTGGTATTTTAACATCAAATGAAATTTATCCACAGGATAATAAATGCGTGTTTAATTAGATATTATACATAAGTATACGAGAAATCATAATCGTGGTATTTTAACATCAAATGAAATTTATCCATAGGATAATAAATGCGTGTTAAATTAGATATTATACATAAGTATACGAGAAATCATAATCGTGGTATTTTAACACTAAATGAAATTTATCCACAGGATAATAAATGGGTGTTTAATTAGATATTATACATAAGTATACGAGAAATCATAATCGTGGTATTTTAACATCAAATGAAATTTATCCACAGAATAATAAATGCGTGTTTAATAAGATATTATACATAAGTATACGAGAAATCATAATTGTGGTATGTTTCTCATTTGCTTGAACTAAAAAAAATAACATCATCATTTAAAACTCGGGCAATACTCACAGTCCGAAGTATTTTTTTTTTTGCAATCAACCAGCAAAAATTAATGACCAGATGAACTAATTACAAATGATAAAGTATCGGTTCTGACAGGTCGAGAAAACGCATTTGACACAATCGATTCAACGTTCAACACTTAAAGAGAGATCGTTCCGTACCGCTTTGCATTATTATCAATTAACATAGAACCCCATAAATCACAACGGTAATAGTAATTATTAAACTAAACGGAAATTAACCCACTATTTTATGCGCTTAAAGATTTGAAATAATTTAACCATCTAATAATAATGAGCTCGACGTCAAAATATACCGCTAATTTGGACAATTACATATGCAAAAAAGACCCAACTCAGAAAATACAACAAGTTTAACAATGAAAAGAGAATAATTTTATCAAAAACCTTATATACAAATTAATATATAACATCTAGCCGGTTAAATGCAAAAATATTGTTTTATTAAAGTTCAGTCATCAAATATATTCCTTAATATATGTGTATATACTGTATAAGGTATTTCGGAGCGTGTACACGATTATGGCTCTAAGTATCAACGTTTCAAAACTTTATATATATCATCTTCAAGTTAATCACAGTATTGTGGACGTGAAAAAAGTCAAGCAAATGCTGTCATTCAATATATTTCTTTATCTATATACAGTATAAGGTATTTCGGAGTGTGTACACAACGATTATAGCTAAGTATCGACGTTTCAAAAACTTTTATATATCGTCTTCAGGTAGTGTGACGGGATGGCAAGTACATGATAACGTGAAAACGCAAGTGAGGTGCACTTCGGGAACTTCACCAGAATTTCCTATAAAGGTGGGGGTACATCAAGGATCGGCACTCAGCCCGCTATTGTTCATCTTAGTCATGGACTATTTAACTAACCAGGAAATGAACAGTCTCCTAAAGATCCTACTATTTGCAGACGATATCGTATAAGTGAAAAACATGAAGACCTGCAAAATAGTCTGGAAAGGTAGAGAGGAAGCTTGGAGGGCAATGGATTGAGTCTGAGCAGAAGGAAAACATAATATATGTTCCTACCATTCGAGAACACAAATGCTGTCACTCCCGTAATGCAAATGGATGGAGAAACATTACCAAATTGTGACTCCTTTAAGTATCTTGGGTCACTCATCCATAGCATGGAGGATGTGCAGCAGATGTAACACATAGAATTAGTGTGGGATGGATGAAGTTTAGATCAATGACGGGAGTTCTATGTACTCCGAAAATGCCAGTAAAGTCAAAAGGAAAAGTATACCAAAATATTGTCAGACACATACTCCTCTATGGCTCCGAATGCTGGACGATGTATAACTCTTACTCCAGGCAACTAGAAACTGCTGAAATGCGCATGCTAAGATGGTCAGCTGGCGTGTCCCTAAGAGACAAAATAAAAAGTTCACGCATTCGTGGAATCCTAGGTGTTACAGATATCAACAGTAAGATGGAGGAGAAGCGATTGAGATAGTGTGGGCACGTTGGACGCAGAGCACCCTATCACATTGTGAACCAGGCAATCTCCAGGGGACACGACAAATGAAAGGCAACAAACCCAGATCCATTAAAATAGTGTATTCAAATTAAATTGCCTGTTGTTTTTTCACAAATTGTATATTTTATAGATTTCTTGTCATGTGTAAATAAAATATGTATTATTGTTATCATTTCGCTATCATTTGATAACTTGGGGTCACTAAAAGCGGTTCAAACCCCGAAAGACCTTATACCATAGACAAAAAAAACTTACAAATCCTTAATCTGTACTTTCTAGTCTTACGCTTATGAATATCCAAAACAGGTGATTATGGGTTGAATCATTCTTGCACATGGACGTAATTATGCATTAAGGACTCAACTTACATATTTTATGTTGTGAAATAATTGAGGAAACATTTCGCCACTCTATCAACAAAAAACTTTAACACCTAATTTTATCATTAAATGTTCATTTAACAGGTTCGATAATTTTATATACATAACATATATATTGATTATTGACATCTATTATTTTGCGATATTTCGATTAAATATAAAAAAAATTGTTTGTGGAATAGGTTTTTTTTTGCAAATATAAGACCATATATTATGTACATTCATATTATAATAAGGTGCCAAAAAGCCTGGAGTCATAATAATCGACGGAAATATTTCTTTATACTATATTTAATGAGAATGTTTAATGCCCAGATGAAAAAGGTATTTTTAATATTAAATGACTATAGATTATAACGAAAATATTGATAATCCCTTTTCTCGTATTGCATAGAGCCAATGTAATATTTGAAATCATAAGTTTGTTGAGAAGTACAAGCATATCAAATTTGCAACAAATTCGTATTTTAAAATATTGTGGCTATCTTAAATTTGTATATGAGCGATTTTTTTAAATATTTTGAAATTGAGTCATTTTGTTGACATGCGTTTAACACTTAAAGTGATTCAGATATAACATAGATTTACAAAAACTTTTTAGTTTTGTTTATTTTAAATATCAAAAATACGACGGGGGATGTATGCAGATCGCTCTATGTTATGGTAATATTTCCGGAGAACGAAGACGAATTACAGAGTTTAATAAGTAAATTTAATGAGAGATGTAAAAAAGATCTGAAAATGAATGTAGCGAAATACAAAGTCATGGTTATGGAAAAGTGTGAAAAAACTGAATATACGTGGAACGATATATGGAAGAACAAAAAAAGATGGGAGGAGGTTGATGGATTCTGATAGTTAGGTAGTATTTTCTTGGGTGATGGAAGATTCAAGAATATAGCGAAAGGATAGGAGATGAAGTCAATGGGGCATTAAAACATACTTGGACCGGGGAGTATCAAGATGTGTTAAGATGATAGTCAGCAAAAGCATTTTAATACCAGCTTTGATGTACATGAGTGAACACCATAGACGTGGAAAAAGACATAAAATAACCTTATACTCGTAGATGGTGTAGAAATTCTTGTATTGAGAAGAAGACATGGGGTTACAGTGTTAACAAATGATTAGGGATGAATCTGAACTTAAGGTTGATGTGTTGAGTAGGATGAAGAAGAGTACGCTGAGATAGTTTGGGAATGTGGAACAAATTAATTAAGATAAACTAACAAAACAAATATATGGAGTAAATGTGAATGGAAGACGTGTGAAAGGAAGACCTAAGAAAATATGGTTGGATCAAGCGAATAATATTTTGAAAAAAGGAAACATAGAAGTCAGAAAAATCGGATAAGTTATATGAGTTGTATGGATGTAGAAGAGGCTAAGGCTAAGTTCAGATGGTCGCGCTTGAATGCGCGTTACACAAATCGCTGGAATACGCACGTAAAAAGATTCATAATTCTCATAAACAATTGTTTATCGGAGTATGGTCGCAGGACTTCGCGCATCGTGTCGTCGCGCGACCATATAAACAATTGTATATGAGCATTATGAATCTTTTTACGCGCGTATTCCAGCGATTTATGCAACGCGCGTTCACGCGCAACCATCTGAACTTAGCCTAAGAGCGTGTAACAGGTGATGGAAGTGTTAAGAGTGTAGCGATAGGATAGAAAATAAAGTCAATGGGACAGTAAAATACATATAATTGAACAGGACAGTACCAAAATCTGCTAAGATGATAGTCCATAACATTATTTTAGTAACAGCTTTGAACACCGTGGACGTGGAAAATACTAAAAAGAACCGAATAGATATTGTAGAAATGTGTGCACTAAGAAAAATACATGGGGTGACAATGTATGACAGAATACGGAATGAAGTGACTATGGATGAATAAGAGTTAAGGCTGATGCGTTGAGTATGATGAAGAAAAACACTATGAGCAGCTGGATGTTTCTTAGTGCAGACTCCCTCCCATCAGTCATGTGAAAATATTTCTACATAAAACTAACCTAAAAAATTTTACTGGATTAAACATTTTTTTCCAGTTATTTAAAATAATAGTTAAAATACTTTGATTCATAGGTAAGTTTTCTTCTTGGTTCGTATAGTTTATATCAGGGGTCGGCTAACTTTTTTCACTAAGGGTCAGGTCGTAAAAATTTTAGATTAATATATCCTAGCACACATTTTTAACTTCACCACATCTACCTCGCCATGTATACATACATACTATCTCCCTATCGAGATAGGTAGACTGGACAGAGCGCAAAACTTTCCGATCTCGACTCACATCCGTATATCTTATCATATAACACGAAATGACCTAATTGAGTTCGTTTTCGATATCGATATCTTCTACATCTCGGTAGATTCTTGGATGATTAAACTCCTTAATACATTTTTTAGGTACGAATATAACTGAGTCACTTCACAGGGAAGCATTAGTAACGTTTTCCCTATGATCACTATGCTATATTCAGATATTTAATATTTATTTCTTGTTATTTGATGTCAAATACATAAATAAAAAAACTCCTACGATTTCTCTTACTTTCTGCGTTTCCAGTATAGAAAATATCATTTGCTTAACACAACCAAACATTCCTTACTCTTCCTCTGCCACGCCTTTCACTCACATTCAAACTATATATTTGTTTTATTTGTATTTTTTCAATCATGCGTTCTACATATATAAATCCTTTTAGAGTGCTCTTCTTAATCATACTTTCCTATTATGGAGACTTTTCCCTCTTCTCTTTCAGAATTTAATTCATTGGTTGTATTCTACCACATCTTTCTTGACTTTCTAAGCCCCTCGTACCTTCTATACTACTTGTATAGATTATCTTTTGTATTTTTTCATAATTAATTTATATACGTAACTGAACCTTTTTAATTATGTTCATAGTTTTAATAAAAACCCCTAGCATTATTGCCAGTAAAAAAAGAGAAAACCTTCGATTATTTTCGAACGATAAATATTACGAGCTACAATTTCTTTGCTTTTTTTTATAAAACAAACGGGAAGATATTTTTCAAACAAGTGTTATCCGACATTTCGGCCTCACCCGGCCGGCAGTGTATCATTGTTATGCAGTAAAAATAATGACCACGCTAGGGTTACAATTGATTTATTTCGGTGATTCACACAATGAGAATATGAATTATGTGTATGGATTCCTTATAAGAAAAATAGCGACAAAAACACATTTGTTTTGGTTACGTTTCTTGCCACGAGTTCAGCGGAATAATGTCGTAGATTAATGTCTTTGTCATAATTTGTATTGTCGTTGAACACTACAGTAATATTTTCTTATACAGCATTTTTTTACTTTTGATATATTTTATAACAAAAAGTTATTATAAAAAAATCTATTTTTTATAACGCTAAACAAAATAAGTAGTGGTGTACACTGTTTACTGCTAGGAAGAAAAAACACTTAAGTAGCATTTCTATTTAATATATTGGAATCTTATGTCTTAATATAGATTATTCTACCAAATGTAGCAAAATTGTATTATTTGTATATTTATTGGAGTTTTATCCAATAGCCATTTCATTTATTGAGAAAAAAATAACATGTACAGTTTCATAAAATAAATATTATAAAATTTTCCTTCTGGCAAGTTTCCATCTGCAATGAAAGCTAATATTACACAACATTGACAATCCTTGACAGATATAAGTAATTTAAACGTGTTTTTATATCACCATAGGAAAAAATGTTTTAAACACTAATGCATTTATATTAGATTACTCAAATAAATATTCAATTTGAAATTTCTAATCATACATCATCAGTCATCAATGCTAGGTTAAGATCATTTTTATTTAATTATCTTATATGATGTAAATTGTTTTTTTTTCTAAATGTTACATATTGCCTTTTATCTGTTTTTTTTTGTAACTACCAAATATTTATTAATGTTTTCTTTTCTCACAATTCCAATGGAAGCCTTAAACAGCAATACTCGAACCGGACAGTATCAAAATCTGCTAAGATGATAGTCCACTACAGTATTCTAGTACCAACTTTGATCTATGGAAGTGAAACGTGAGCGTGGAAAAAAAACTAAAAAGAACTGAATAAATGCAGTAGAAATGCATGCATAGAGGGAACAATGTATGATAGAATACCGAATAAAGTGATTAGGAATGAATGTGAACTTAAGGCTGATATGTTGGGTAAGATAAAGAAGAGCGCTCTAAAAAGGTATGGGCACATTAAATACAGTGCAAATGCGAATGGGCCGCATGGTAGAGGAAGACTAAGGAAAGTAAAGTTGGATCAAGTGATCGATATACTTTCCAAATCATCTCAAAGTGGTCCTTTTCATCATAATTATCACATTAGTTTTAATTCATCTTTAACAATTTCGTTCCTAATTCGGTCATACATCGACGCACTAATATTCACTCTTCCAAAGGTGGATATACATACTCTTAATATTGAGGTTTATTATAACCCAGGCTTTAATGTCCCATTCTATGGTTATCTAAAAAATCTTAAGACCAGTTTATTTTTTTATTGAAATTCATTTAAGAAATATAATTAAGAAAATACTATGATTAATGAACTCGCTTTTAATGCCCATAATAAAACACAAAAAGCGATCTTGATTGGACTAAATTAGTCCTCCAACGTGACAACAGTCTCCCTTCCTTTCTTGACCAAGAATCTAAGAGATAAGGTTCCAAAAATGAAAGTGGGTTCACATAGTCTTTGACCGACATAGGGTGACACTCAAGATAAAGCTGTCATTGTATCAAATAACAAGTTGCTGAGGGTTGTTATAAACTGTCGGTTGAATACACCAATACAAAGAATGTATAAATAAAAATATATAGAATTTAATAAAAAAAATGTTTTGGAACAATTATAGAAGAAGAGGTCCCAAAGTGGATCGTCTCACATAATTGATAAACTAAGATAGAAGTTATTAAAAGAGGTGAAACATTTCTCGAAGGGCCCCGAGGAGTATTTTGGTTAAATGATGATGGCCGTATGGTTAAGAAAAGGAGTAATAGAGAGAGAGTGAAAGATAACTAAGTACTAGAAAAACAAAGGATATTTACAACATAGTTCTTTGAAGGCAAAGGACTTGCATAGTCGGTCCCACGTCATTGAAAGGAAATAGAAAGTGATACAAAAAAATTGAGACTGGCAAACTTTCCGACAAGAATTCTCGAATATACCTTATTAATTACAGTATAAATACATACCTTCACGCAGTTTTCTTTGTCAGGGTAAGCAAAGAGGGTAGAGTGCCAGTCTTTCCTAACGCGACACAAACCATTTAAGTTAATAATTCGTTAAAATAGTCACTAGCAATCAAAGAATCTAACATATGTAAGGATTGGAATGGGTGAAACCCGACCAATTTGGTAACCAGAATAGATTTTTTTTAAAATATAACACATTTTCGGTGTTTTTCATGGTGTTTAAGATCTAGTTTATTTAAATACGTTAAGTCATTCGTTTGTCAATATTTGAAATATTAAGTACGTAACTTAAATTATAGTTTTGAGATATACTAAAAAAATCTCAATACAATATATAATATATTCTAAGTTGATTAAAAAAAACGTCCGTCTGATGTTTGTCTCTCACGCTGTTGCCTCCAATAGTTGAATATTTATTCAGCGCACTTTGCTCTTCTTTCGTTTGGATGCATTCCTATTTATTTAATTAAACCGTATGACAATAATTTACTTATTTGTAGAAAACAATAGTTATTATGATCTGACCCTGTTTTCCAAAATAGAAAATGGAATAATTGACAGTCCTAATTTAAGGGAATTGATCAACTTCCGAATTCCTTCGAGAAGTAGGAGATTGCTGCATATATTGAACATTCCGGTAGGAGAGTTGTAGAACTAACAACTACCCAAATTCTCCTGTACCCAGATCGCATCGATTGGGTAATGACTTATTGTATGTAAGGGCTTTGGATCTCCTAAGCTTTGGGCTGTCTCAACTTTGTATTATACACATATGTATGTTAAGTAGTGTGCATGTACGTACTGCTTTCTAATATTTTGTGTATATGATTCTTGTAAATGTGTATACTTTTTGTGACACGTTGATTTTACATTCAAGCGCACTAAAAATTATTTGAGTATTACTATTGCAATTTTTTTTTTCAAAATATAATAAAAAAAACTTATTCGTAACTATGACATTCACAATAAAAAAGTAAAAATTATACCGTAAATATGACAACATCTATTCTTACACACGGGCGTAAGTACATCCAATTTTATATTGTTTAATGATGAATGAATGAATAATTGTCATTAAACAGTTCAGAAGCAAATTCGGGTTTCTTTTCTTTGATTAATATACGAAAATATTGTACCCACAATCTGCCAAACAAAAAAATAGCCAAAACAGTTGTTCAATAATTGTCATATGCAATCTGTCAATTAATCTTAAAGAATATTCGGCCATTTTGAATTCAGAATCCCCATCTTATTATGATGTACGACAGGCGGGCGTGCACATCGCAAGAAGTAGGAATTCCGTGTTGTGTTGAACAGAACCATTCCATGCTTCACTGTCATAAAAATGCGCGTCATAAATACAAACTATCGGACTGTTGAATTTTTCAGCGGTGTTAAACTGATAAATGGTACTTTTTTGCTTAAGTAAGTCAATATATACAAAGTGGAGAATCGAATCAAACCAATTAATGAAGCCAGCATTCCCCGTTTAATTCAATTTATTTTTTATTGGTTTCTGCCCCCAATTTTAATAGCAATTGTATGAAATTATATGGGTTCATATAAAACAATTGATTTATTTTAAATTTTGTTTAAATATGCTTAAGTCTAGTAAAAGTAAAAGTTTTAGGTCTAAATTTAACTCGACAAAAATAGTTTTTATTTTAAATATCGTTATACTTAAATCATGTATTGGTCAAAATTATTTATTTAAAAGCTTCCGCATAAAATAGTAACTAATTCCGAGTTAAAACCTAAATGGATACGCAATAACCGGACTAAAACCTTTAAAGTTCAACAATTTTATCAAATTAAATACAAATCATTAAATATAATATTAATCATGTTTACATAGAAGTAATCATTATTCAAAGAAGAAAACAAATATTTTTTTATATTTTTAAGTTCCTAGATTAACAGGATCATTAATTAATTTGGATTAGTTATAAATATTCTTAAAGGTTAATTAAAAATAAAATTAAAAATAAATCAAAAGATAGCTTAACTTTATAGTGCATACAAAATATAGCTTAACTTTACAGTGCATACAAAAGATAGCTTAACTTTATAGTGCATACAAAATTAAGATATTTATGCAATTTAAACAGACAATTTTTTTTCTCAAGGTATACTAAATATTAATCAAATCAATTTATTTTTATTTGAAATATTAGAGAGAGAAAAAAGAAAATAGACTATTTCTGATAAAGGAAATGGGTTATTAGTGAAGAAAAAAATTCAGTCACAAGCTGAAAATCGGAGAATGCAACTTTCATTTCTAGGTTTAATGCAAATGACTTCCGAATTTACATAAATTAAGTGTATACTCCCCTTTTAACAGAATACATTGCAACAGAATATATGTTATGTTAGTATAACTCTTGCATAACAAGACTACCCTGATTGATCAATTAGTATGGACATTGTATGGTCTTTGGTATGACCTTGTCTACTTACCTAAAGTGAAGAAGTTGTTCATGCCAAGGTACGGTGAAGAAGTTGTTCTTTACAGAATAAATTTAGTCAATCATATGGATTTGTTTTAGTATTGTATTGAGTTCGTCTTCCACTAGTTTTTCCATTGTGCATATATAACACTTCTTACATTTGAATGTTGAATATTGTTGGGTCTTGTAGTATTTTGTATTAAAATGATAATTTGACCGTTGACATAAAATAATATTTATATTCACCTTTACGAACACTTTTTGGCACATATTATATTATATATTATTATACAATAGACTGAAAAGATCTGGATAAATGGTGTAGAAAAGCATGCACTTAGAAGAATTCATAGGATGACAATACATGACAAAATACAGACTGAAGTGATAAGAGCTGAATGTGAACTTAAGGCTGATGTGTTGAGTAAGATGAAGAGCACTATGAGATGGTTTGGGCACGTGGAACGAATGAAGGAAAAAAAGACTAACAAAACAAACATACAGTGCAAATATGAGTGGAAAACATGTTAGAGGAAGACCAAGGAAAGTATGGTTGGATCAAGTGAATGATATTTTAAAAGAATAAAATGTAAGAAATCATAGGAGTTTATGAAAACGTGACTTGATGTCGAAGAGGCAAAACACGTGTGTCAATAGAAATTCGGACGATCTGTCCACTCTGATAACCCCAGAAGGGAAACGGCGTGATGGTGTCCATGTATTTATATACTTATGTATTTTATTCAATATTTGTTTGGCTTGCATGATTCCAATGCATAATACCACACAATAGAGATGATGGTTAAGCAATAATTAAATTATTTTCATCGACATTCTTACTGAATACAATAAATCCTCCTCAATGGAGTGAATATTCCCAGTGGTTCGTGGTCCTCGCAGAAAGTGGCGAGTGTAGTATGGACTACCGTTATGTACAATGTAAACGCGAAACAAGCAGATGACAGCCGGCCACGCCCCGGCCGAGAACAAGAACTCGACAGGTCCTGCTATGCGAGGAGTCGCGGACATCACTAAACCTTGTGTCGATGGACGATGAAACATTCAAGTGTTGTTAACATTAACAATAAGTAGTTTTTAACTATAAATTTGATATCCAATACATTCTGGGTTAAAAATATTGAAATCATACTTAACTGCATGTTACCAGTACTAACATTTGGATGCGAAACATAAACTGTTTATGTACGCTTGATACAAAAGTTTCAGACAACACAACGCAGCATGGAAAGGTGCACGCAATGTTATAACAGGAGAGACCGCAAACGCAATTAGTGGATACGCGCCCAAACAAAAGTTGACAATGTTATAGCATCGCAAAAAAGACTGAAATGAAAGTGGGCAGGGCACGTCGCCCGAACGACGGACATATGATGTAATCCAGTGGTACTCAATAGGTAAAACTAGGTTTGTAAGAATACCAAATGCACGCTGGGTGAACGAAATACATTAGCAAGCTGCGATTACGTGGCAGTAATGTGCAAAGGACAGGATTTCTTGGAAACAACTTGTAGAAAAGCCTATATCCTGCAGTGGGTGGATGAATCCCTATCGGGGTAGATAGAGAGGACAGAGCGCCAGACTCTCCTAACTTAACACACATCCTTAGCCTCTTCTAAATCCATACACCTTCTACGATTCTCCAACTTTCTACGTTTCCTTCTTTCAGAACATCATTCACTTAATCCAACCATACTTTCCTTGGTCTTCCTCTCACACACCTTTCACTCACATTTATACTATATGGTATATGTATAATTTGTTGGTATTTCTTCATTAATTCATCCCAGTTAATTACTTTGTTATTATAATGAAAACATTAATCTCTACTACAAATATTTCTACCTCGTATTCAAGGCTCTCTTCAGGCGGAATGATATGATAGGAGGTAGAAATGGTATAGGTGATAGAAACGGGATTAGAAGAAGGCACGGATTAAGACGTAGAAACGCGTAACGGGGATTAGTATAATTAGTGGAATAACAAAGTCATTTATTGTAATATTGAGTTTCACAAAGTTAAAGCCGAAGCCTTTGATAATATTTAAAGGATTTCAAAAGATGAAATCAAGTCACCAAAAATATTGTAATACGACCTCCGTGGCCTAGTTGGTAAACGCCTTAACTACCAAATGTGAGTGTCGGGTTCGATTCCCGATGTTAACTGAAAAAAAATAATTAAAAAAGCATCGTGTGGTAAAATAGTTCGCCTGGTGTGCCAGTTTTGTTGCATCACTTGCGAAGACTAAATATAGACTATAAATCTAATAAAACCAAGGAAGAGGGTATTGTATTAATAAAAGTGAAAAATTGTGATGGTATGATGCAAAACTCAATCTCAGCAAATAAATAAACAGAAATGCAGTCAGACCCTTCGTGAAAAATATTCCACTCCTCTGGATTACATAAACGCCACCCGCACGTTCAAGATGAGCCATCAGCCATGAGCCGGCCTGTAAGCGAGTACCCAACGGAGTTCATCATCTGAGCGGCGCGCATATTCGCGAAGTAGGTGTTGCTATCACACGAGACGGGGCCCAATTCGCGATAATAAATTACTATTCTACAAGTCAAGAGGTAAAATTGGCAGTCTTTGTTATTCATTTATTCACATTTTTGTTAGTTTATTTTATTTTTAACGTATTTTTTTACTCAGTATACATGAATTTAGTCACTATCAAATAAACCCGTAATGATTATGATTAGTGTACATGATGTTATTCACAATCAATTAAGCCTGTAGTAAGTATATTTAGTGCACAAGATTTTAGAGTAACAGTCAATTGACATTAATTAATCTTGTAGTAATTATGTGTAGTACACATTATTTTAGAGTCACAATCATTTAACATTTATAAAACGAGAATTAATTTTGTTTTTAACAAATGATTTTAGAGTCACAATCAATTAACATCAATAAAACTTGTAGCGATTATGTGAAGTGCATATAACTTTAGGGTCGCAATCAATTAACATTAATAAAGCGTGTAAAGATTTTGTTTTAGAACACATGATATTAGACCTACAATCAATTGACATTCATTACAGTACACATGATTTTAGAGTCACAATCAATTAACATTAATAAAGCGTGTAGTGATTTTGTTTAGAATACATGGTTTTAAAGTGACCATCAATTACTATTAACGAAGTATGTAGTTATGTTTGCGTCTGCGACTTGGGTTATAAGATAATCATATGAGAAAATACGCCAAAATACAGACACCCACGAATTATTGTTATTTAAATCGCATAATACTCTTCAACAAATCTGAATTGATGATTGGGTCATATTGAAGAGCGTGACCAAATAACGAGATTGTCTTCAACCCAATTAATCGAGCGTTCGGGTTAAGAACCGTTTGAGTAAGCACGGAAATCGCAGTTCGTCATCGCACATATTGGCAATAATACACCATACGTGAAAAAACTAAATATTAAGTTCACATATCTAGCAAAATATTAAGTACACATATTGTTACCAGACAAATTATTCTATGAAACTGGGGAGCTTTTATCTGAGTACCATCGGGAATCCAACTCAATAACGCCAGATGGAATACAAGCATCTTACAAAGCCAAAGGAGGTCGTCAAATAAAAAATTATTAATCCTGTAGTGATTTTAGAGAGTCAAAATATACCAACTATTACATATAGTGACATTTGCGTTAGAAATTTAGTTTATAAGAGTACCAGATAAAATATTTATCAGGAAGACCTCCGTGGTCTAGTTGGTAAGACGTCTCCCAGCCCGGATGTTGCGGGTTCAAATCCCGCTGAAACTCAGATTACAAAAAAAAAAAAAGATTTTCATGGTCCACTTTAAAATATTTCTGGTTGGTTGAAAGAGATTGTCCCATGGAAAAAAAGCCAGCCAGGTTGAACTGTATAAAACGAAATAGTAATACAATACATACTATGTTATAATAGTACGATATTTATTTTTTTAAATAAAATATCTCGAAATAGTAATAATACTCCAATATTTGAAGTATGGTAGATACCTTGAAATTAAACATACGTACACACATACATAACATCACGCCATTTTCCTGTTGGGGTAGGCAGAAAGGAAAGAACGCCATACTTTCCTAACTCTACACACATTCTTAGCCTTGTCTAAATCCATATATTTTCTCATACAACCTCGACGATTTCTGTGACTTTCTACGTTTCCTTCTTTCAGAATTAATTTACTTCCTCCAATCATACTTTCCTTGGTTTTCTCTCACACGACTTTCACTCATATCTGTACTTTACATCTTTTTTGCAAGTCTTACTTTATTCATTTGTTATACATGCCCAAACCATCTTAACTTACTCTTTGTCATCTTACTTAACACATCAACCTTAAGTTAACATTCATCCCTTATCACTATATTCCGTATCCTGTCATACATTGTCACTCCATGTATATTTCTCAATGCACACATCTCTTCACTTTCACTCTCATACATCAAAGTTGGCACCAAAATACTATAGTGGACTATCATCTTAGCTGACATTAAATCTACCAGCGTAGAGTAAGACATTTACTGTAAGGTACCATAAGAAGACACCTATTATATGATTGAGGTTTCGCTACTAAGATGGTATGATGAACGCTCTAGTAACCTTGGGCGTCATCTGATAGATGAAGCATATGGGAGAAAGAGGAAGGATTCATCAGGCGCTATGCCTCAAAGTACTGTAATGTCAGAAATAGTTATTGCGATGGTGATATTTAATCCTTCAAAATTACTGTCATTTTTATGACCTACCTAAACTTTGAAACAATAAACTAAACGTTTATTGCAGCCGGAAGCTATTGAACAATAATAATGTATGAAAGCAACAAAATCACATAAAATTAATTTCGCTATTAACTATAAAAGAAAATGCATAAAATGTAATGTATCTATTGAAAAGGAAGATTCGACCAAATAAACTAACAAAGAACTTGGAACGAAATAGGTGATAATTAAATATCAAGATGGCAATTAAAATATTTTGTAGAATGCTTTAATATAACATTTGTTTTAATTTTTTATGCTTTAATTACGGAAAATCAAACGAGAATAAACTAAAACAATAAATCTTCAGAGGTTGTGAGAAGTATTGTACTATAAGATTATGGCGTGAATGTTAAAGTAATAAGTTCAAATGCCTCGCGATAGAAAAATAATAAATAGTAAATAAAAACCCTCAGAGTGGTTTTAAATTACGATATGTTTAAAGCAAGGGTGTGTGATATCGCCATTGTTGTTTCATTTTTCCTTACATTAGGACGCGCCGCAGCTCCCCGTGTCCGTATCTAAGTTGTTGGACCCAATCGTTCTCTGCGAGTGGGAACTTGATTAGGAAAATTTTTAGCTGCGCAGAAATTAAATAAAGTTTTAAGATTTAAAAAAAAAATTTTATTAAAAATATAATACTATATCCTTAAGAAAAACTTAATAAAATTAACTAAAAATATAAAATAAATTAACATTTATTTAACCAATGCTGGGTAACAACCCCCTCAGATTATGTGTCCATCTTTGATCTTCCTAAAATATCCACTCCACATTTATTATTCAATTAGTACCACCATCAATTCGATCTCTGCATCTATGATAAACTATCATTAATGTACTAAGAAATATCTCTTTTCAAAGAAACCCATAACAACCTTTCATAATAAAATATGCTCGATTTACAATGCACTATAAGAAGCTTCACATCAAACTTGACTTAATTGCTATGCATTTACGAGTAGATACAAAATACTTTTACATACTTGCATTATTGACGATATATACCACAATCTTCGGAGTTTGTTAAAATGAAACTTAATATCATCTACCGTATCCATACATAATTGTTAAAATGAAACTTAATATCATCTACCGTATCCATACATAATTGTTAAAATTAAACTTAATTTCATCTACCGTATCCATACATAATTGTTAAAATTAAACTTAATATCATCTACCGTATCCATACATAACTGTTAAAATTAAACTTGACATCATCTTCCGTATCCATACATATACACCATAGCGCTTTTCAGTGTCAGAGTAGGCAGAGAAAACCGAATGCAATTTTTTTCTGCCACGACTATTTTAAAAAAACGTTCCAGTCTCGTCTTCATTTAAGGTTTCTTTAACATCTGTTTGGTTAGTTGTAAGAGACAATTAAGTGGCAATAAATCCGTATACAAAAGAAACTGTTGTATACAATCAAATATAACTTCTCATATAGCTTCGTCAGCTTCTATGACTTATAATTTTCTGTCTTTCAAGATTTAATTAATTTTGTCTAACAATAAATGTAAGGTTGGTTTTCCTATTTCATGTTAGCATTATATATTTGTTTTGTTAGTCTTACATCACTCATTCATTCTACATGAACCGCATACGACTACTCTGTTTAGTTTTAATATTTCACTTTCCTTGTCTACAGTACAAACTGGCGGATTTAACGTCATGTGACAATCTCTCTCAATCGAATATAATCATTTTTACTAAAATTAAGTGCATCAGCCCCTAGTCCTTAATTATTTAATTTCGAATTATCACGTCACATATTCTCTTCACTGCATCAATTTTAGACGGTTCTCCCACATGTATCGAAATAGCAAAAAAGTGTACTATCCGAATAAGAAAAACGAAACACACATACCATTCTGCCATATCCCTATTCAGGTAAACAGAGAGGGCAGTTCTCAACGCCTTTCTACCTATATACACAGCTCTCGATTGTTACATATTCCATACATATCGATATACCTGCTTCGATACTTCATACGCTTCCTTCAGTTACAATTTCTCCAACTTTCTATCTCCTTCCACTTTTTCAGAGATCTGATACATTCCTATACATAGCATCGCACCGTTTCCCTGTCGGGGTAGGCAGAACGCTAGACTTTCCTACAACGACACAAATTTATCGCCTATTCTTCATCCGTATACTACCTCACCACAGCTCCAACGATATCTCAGATTTTTAACATTCCTTTTTTATTTAATATCATTCAATTGATTCAACCATACTATTCTTGATCTTCCTCTACCCCGACGACCTCCATGGCCTAGTTGGTAAGAGGCATGTCTCCCGACCCAAAGTTTGATGGTTCAAACCCAACTTTTTTTAAAAAGGATTCCAGTCTAAATTTAACTTAAGACCTATTTAACATATTTATGGTTGGTTGGAAGATATTATCACATGGCATAAACCCGTCAGATTGTACAGTCTACAACGAAAGTGTAATACAATACATCCACTCATATTATTTATATATTTAAAAAAAGAATAAAATTTAAAAATAATAAGAAGTCATAGATATTCTTATACCCCGAAACTTGACGTAAAAAAATGTGTGTGTCATTCGAGGGGAGTAGCACAGCGCGGGATTCTAGTCGACGACCTTCGACATGGAAATCCAGCGCGTTACCGCGGCCATGCACCTCGAATTAATAAAGAAAGACCAAGAAAATAAATATTTGCACTGTATATTTATTTTGTTGGTCTTTCTTCATTCATTCGTTATTCTAGGTCTGATGAGAATGAAACATACATAAATATTTATAACATATCTTAATACCATATTTAAAAGAACTTCGTATTCTTGTATTTTTTCATGAAATTTTCCTAAGTAATAAAATTTAAAAAAAAAACAATCTTATTGAACATTTTTCAGAAAAGTGTGGGAGTTTAGTATATAACAATAATTCACTGTGTACCTGCATAAATAATAAATTAAGTTACGGTTTAAATATAAAAATGGAAATATGTTAATATAGAACAAACTTCTATGAGCGTTCACAGCAAAACATTTCACAGAATGGCATTTGATTTATTTCCGTTTACATTTCACAATCAAATATAAATAATTATTACAACAGTTTCATATAGCGTATTGTCGACTTTTTCTGTAAACTCGATGTCTCCATATTAGAAAAGTTTTACACGTAAGTCAAAAATTTTACGAATAATTTCTCGATCTTAGAAGAAAAAAAACGTTCGTTTCACTTTGTGGTGTCATGTTTATAAATTTTTAATAAAATATATAAAACAATTATTTTTTATTCACCACTGCTTCATTTGATTTCATTGCCAGTTTAAAAAATCTCCGTCTTCCTCGTCCCTTCATCTTCACCTGAACGGAGGGAGGTCTTTGAAAACGGCAGTGAACTAAAATAAAACAGTGGTAAATACAAAATAAATATTTATTTCACTAAAAATATATTTAAAAATCATTTTTGATTGAACTCAACGTGCATTTTACTAACTAAGCCACATATGGCTTCCGTGTTGAAGTTGGTAAAACGCCTGTCTTCCAGTCCGGGAGAAAACAGGAAAAAGAGAAATATCAAGGTAATTATTCTCAGTGAGATACAGGCAAAAGCCTAGTTTACTGGGGATACGACAAATGAAAGGCAACAAACCCAGATCCATTAAAATTATACGTCCAAATCAAATTACCTGTTGTTTTTTCTCAAATTGTGTATATTTCTTGTCATGTGTAATAATAAATAATAAATAAAAAAAATAAAATTAAGGGAAGCCCATGTCTATCACTAACGACCTCTGTGGCCTATTAATAATGACGTCTATCTTTCAGCTTGGGTTCGAATCCTACTTTAACACATATTTTTAAAGGATCCAAATTTTTTTTTCACTAAAGGCCTCCTTATCATTTTTCTAATTGGTTAGAAGAGATTGACCCATACAAATTTATTCATTAGGTTACTGTATGAAACGAAAGTGTAATATAATATAATGATGTATGGTAAACAAAGCTTTAATCTTGGTTTAATTTGTTCCTGTTCATAGTTTATATATTTTATGGGGAGTTTTAGTTTGTTTTATCTTTGAGAAGCACAACTGTTTTGTTTTACTAAATTGAAGGAAAAAATATGAAACTAACCCACTGAATAATATTTTGTTATTTAACGTCACAAAATAATATTATCGTCCAAATTACCAGTATTCATCTTTTGCACAGCGTAAATTTAATGAGATTAAAATTGTACAGAAATCTATGATAGAACTGAACCATAAATTAAAACTAAAAAATATTAATTTAAGGATGTCCAACGGGAAACGGGTCAATACCTAGTTTGTTGAATCCTAAATATTTAACGTCTAATTTTCAACCACCATGTTTTATTTAATAATTTATTTTTTTATGCTTCTCTCTAGCAGAATCGAAAGCATTCAAGATGTGATGTTGAAGACGTATGCCGAGTATATCTAGAAAGGCGTGACACTAATTTATCCATCATCCAGCAATTTGAAGTTCAGCATAGTCTGTCCACAAATTATCTGCAATGAGTACTATAGCAGGCAGTGTGGAGGAACTGCGAGGAAATAGTAGACCATCAACATCATGGACACGCCAAATCGGAGACACAACAGGGGCACCTATGATAGCAGCATATGGAGAAGCCCAATGTAGAAAAAGGTAGAAGAGAATCGTCGTGAACAGAGTTGATCAGATGTACGAGACAAAACAGGACCCTCAGTCATAAGAAATCAAGCAACAAAAAAAAAAAAAAAATATATATATATATATATATATATATATATATATATATATATATATATATATATATATATATATATATATATATATATATATATATATATATATATATATATATATATATATATATATATATATATATATATATATATATATATATATATATATATATATATATATATATATATATATATATATATATATATATATATATATATATATATATATATATATATATATATATATATATATATATATATATATATATATATATATATATATATATATATATATATATATATATATATATATATATATATATATATATATATATATATATATATATATATATATATATATATATATATATATATATATATATATATATATATATATATATATATATATATATATATATATATATATATATATATATATATATATATATATATATATATATATATATATATATATATATATATATATATATATATATATATATATATATCTCTAATAACTGTATTTTAAATAATTAAAAATATATTGTATCATAAAAAGACGGTTGATGATGATGAAGATTAATGAAATTTTATAATTCTGTGGATATTTCATGAAATTAAGCACGCACCAAGGCGGAGATACACAGTTTACAGATTAAGCCGATGGTATGGACCACGCGTAAGTTTTTTAATTTTCCTACTTGAAAAATTATTTATGGCACTCGATGCATTACCCGGCCGCAAAGCGTCAATATTCTTAATGAACGCAATAATAGGGAAATTAGTTACCAGTCAGGTTACAATATACACTGAAGGCGGATACATCACCTTTGGGAACAATGGGTGTGCGTGGGTTGTGTATATTTGGCTCGCGTTAACGTCAATATTTGACGAGAAAATAATACATTTCAATCCGGTCTTGTTAAAAAGTCAACTATTCAAAGCGAATGTAACCATTTTTTATATACATCATCGTCAATTTGATTGCATTCTGCAATCATTGACGTGATGCTGACATCATGGAGGAATTAATTGAGCGTTGTATTTCCTCATTCAATAACTTCTACCATGAAATTTAACGAAAAAGTGGTACAATCATTTTATTTCCTTCCCATTTCATTTTGTTCTACTATTATTTTAGCTATATAAAACATGATTATTTCTACTAAAATAGGTTGGCCACCATCCTGGCAATATTTCTCTTGTTTACTGCAGCTCGGAACAACCAAGTAGAACTGTGCCGAAACCATTCCCGTAGATTCTTAACTCATGAGACGTGGCATATTTCTCTGCATCTTTCGCAATTTATTTATCTCTAGAATATCAGTTGAACTACAGTGTATCGTATAACCAAGATACGATACTTGCAAACATTTAAAGTCTTATGCAGTTCTCGGTCATTATTCATATGCAAAAGCACTTCCACATTTCTAACACGATCTGTCCAGAGAATCTAGAAAATACTTTTATTAATCCAATTCTCAGAAACCTCGATCATATGTGACGCTTCCTGGTTCACGGTTCAAGCATCCATTCCATACAAAAAATGAATAATTTAATGATTTAACTCAAAAGAAGAAAGTTCGAGTGCTTTGTGCATATAATGCGAAGATAAAAATATGAGATCATTCAACTAATATTACAGGAGAGAGTTCAAGGCAGAACAAGTGTAGGAAGAAGGCGCATTTTCAGGTTAAAAAAATACGAGAATAGTATGATTGATATACCAAATCTTTATTCAGAGCTGCTGCCTCAAGGGTTAAGATACCCTTGTAATAATCAACATCCGAAAACCAGACAAACTTTAAAGAAGAAGATTTTCTATTATAGATAATTTGGCAAATCGCTGTTTCCCGTCATTATGATCACTTAAAGAATGATTACTAACTAGCTTAACCTATGAATTAACTAAATAATTGCACTAATCAAATATATTAAATATTGTTTTATTTTGAACTAATCTAACAGGCTCGTTAATATTGTCACTAGCGCCTGCATGCGTTACATGCTCGACTTGTCATATCTTCAGTATTCGCGTTAAAACATTTGTAGAGATCCTAACATGGATGAAATCATGTAAAAACCCAAAGAGGTCTCTCAAACTGATATACCTAATAATAATTATCAATATAATTGCTGAGTCAGTCATTCATTTCGATAATTATATTTATAGTACCACTTTGTGAACTATCCTGTATGAATGTGTGTGCTGTTGTCATCGTTTCAGATGTGCAGAGGACAAGTTTTCAAATCTACTGAAAACTTCACCAATTTGGAGATGAGGCAACTCAGTGAGGGTGGAAGACTGTTCCATAGAAGATATCCCGCTACCTGAATTCTGATAGATCAAACTCAAATATAATTGTTCAAAATTAATTAGCTAAAAAAGGTATGTGAAAGATTATAATAATTCAATTGAAATTATTGAAATACTGAGTGTCAAGTGACATTTAAAGGTGTTTTGCGTATAAGGGTCCTCTCTGCCTACTCCAAAAAGGTTTTAGCATGATGGTATGCCAGTATGTATTAATATTAAGGTTACAAATAAAACTAATGAAAACAGAATATATTTAACCATTGATGTCGTTGAACATCAATTATTAAATACACAAGTAAAGGATATTAAATTTGACACATACTCGTACAGTATATTGTTACAATACTAGATCAGATATTGTTAATGTTCTCTGTATCGGATGTCAATCGATATCCCCAAAACATAATAGACTCGCAGGTCCATATTGGTAGAGGAGATACTGATGAAACTTAATACACACAATCGCAGATGGAAATCTTGAGGAAGCCTTTTCCAAAATCACAGATGATTGAGATCGTAAAAATGTTATTGCCGTTGCTTAATTTTCATATCAAATTCACTTAATTGCATAATACAACTGGCACCCATGTAAACGATTCAACACAGAATACTCATATTATATAATTCATTAAATTTTTTTTTTGTTATTAACAATACAATATTTACATTGTTTTAATAAAAAATGCGAGATGTCAAATAAAAACACACATGAAAATGCAAAAATCCGCCATTTTATAGATGTAGATAATCAATTCTACAGAAAAGGCATGTGATGAAGTAGTCTCATTCCTCGATCAAGAATTTCATACACTTGTCCCTAGATAATAAAACACTTAGCTTAAACATTCATAATCTGCATTCACATACTTACCATAAATCTCAAGATTTAACATACACAATTTCAACCGCATCATAATCTCAACGACATAAAAATTACATCCAAATATTCATCACACGCTCTATAATCACATATGTCATTCACTAAAATTTCTATGTGGAGACTTGAAATCTTTTTTTTTTTTTTTTTTTTTTATTTATTAAACAAGTAAATTATTATACAAACATTTGTCGAGGCTATACCTATGTACAAATTTATTACTTAACTAATCTTAATTATATGTTATAATTTATGAACTTATTTAATCTTATTTTCCTACATATCATTTTATTTTATTTATTCAATCTTAATATATGAGATCTTAGAAATAATTAACACCTACATACTACTTATAACTAGATAACAATTCTTACACTAATTATTCAGCAAAAACAAGTCCACTCGTTCAGGCTACTTGTATTCCATCACATTCACTCAGACCTTGGTCGTCCCAGCTAATACTGTAGGTGGACTAGTCAGGCAACAGATAATGCTTCGGGAGCTTGTGCTTATAACGGAAGGGTAGGTCGGATTTACTCTCGTAAGCCCCCAGGGCAGCGACTAAGGGATTTTTGTGATTTTGTTGGCTTTTATAGAACTTCACGGTCCAAGCGAGAATGTGGTGTTGTAGGGTTTCTTCTCGCTGTTCAGCGTGAAGTCGGGTAAGATTTGTTCTGGGATGGGTGTTAAAAGATATCTTGAATGCCTTGTTCTGCACTCTCTGGAGTTTCAGGTGATCCGTGTTGCTCACACTACCCCAAACGGGTGCAGCATAGGTCAAGATAGGACGAATAAGGGTTTTATAGAGGAGGAGCTTATTTTTGGGTGAAAGGAAGCTGCGTCGATGAAATATCGAACTGATAGCCCCTATGCCCTTGTGACCCTTCTGTCTGATGGTATTCAAATGGGTTTTCCACGTCAGTCGCCGGTCAAGGTGCAGGCCGAGGTATTTAACCACGTCCTGCCACTCAACCAGGCAACCACCGATGAATAAGGGCATCGATGGCACTCTTTCCTTGATTTTTCGGGAGAACATGATGGCCTCAGTTTTGGCGTCATTGATTTTGAGCCTCCAGTCCTGGTAGTATTTCTCAAGGATCTCAAGAGCAATCTGAAGACGGCGACCAGCTCGATCCACCTTGAGTGACGATGCGTAGCATGCCGCATCGTCAGCAAAGAGTGCGAGTTTACAGTTTGGGGGAGTAGGAATGTCGTGTGTGTAAATGTTAAATAGACATGGTCCAAGTATACTGCCTTGGGGGACACCCATAGGGATGGGCCTGGCGGATGATGAGAGAGCTTGAGACTTGAAATCATATCTGCTGTTTTATTGAATTAAATACCATTTTTTGTTTACTTATTTACTTCAGATGACCGTAAAACTCCTGCAGAGCTTTCGTCTCTAGAACGACGCCTCTACATATTCCACTACCCTGGATATTTGTTCAATATCTTGGTCTACTCAAGGGTCAAAGCTTGAATATGTTTCTATTACGTATATTAAACTAAATCATCATTATGTATAATTCCAACCATATAAAATAATGTACAACTCTTCATCGCTCGCTCTACATTTGAATGTCATTCATTATATTCAAGAATAGTAAAATTCTCCATGGAATAATTATTTCCAGATAATATAAGTGCAATTAAAAAAGAAACTAAACTTAAAAATATTCAGGTATCATACTTTAGACCTTTTGAACAGGTCCGGGCTACATCGATCGATTTTTTAAGGGGCTATAGAGTCTAAATGTAGATATACAGGTGAAATACAAGTAGAAACTTAGTGGTATTGCAACTTTTAAACACACTTTTGGAGTGTTGAAGAATCCAATATGTATTCAGTTTCTGTGTGAAAAATTTAATTTATTTTCTGAGCATGGACTGTCCTTCCAATCTGGATACAGCAGAATCATTTATATTCCAACGCATTTAACAATATTGTATATTTTGCGGTTCACTAGACTCAACTTCAGAACGATCGTCTTGGCTCAATCAGATGTGCTACATCCTTATCGATGTTTAACCCTTTAACGGACATAAGCAGAAATCGGTCGCATATGCGACCACCCTTATGGTTATACTTATAAGGATTCATTTTCTTAATGAAACGTTTTTAAGTAACACAAATGTCATATTGACAAATGTAGTGGACGGACAGAGGCCTTATTTAAGATGGATCGTCGTAAAGTTAACTGCATGTTCAGTAGCAACGATCTAAACATCCAGGCAATTTATTGTCAAATATGTAAAAAGGTATTATAAGTAAATCACCATTCATTAGCCCTCATTTAAGAATTTTATTTCCTAATACAACCTAAACTTAGATATTATTACCTACACATTCATTGGTCACTTTTGCGACCACTGAGATGACCCCTGAAACACAGCTCTCATATGCGACCGCCTCATTTCCAAAAAAAAAAATATTTTAAAACACATTTTCGAAGAAATAAAGTTGATTTGATACACATAATAATGATTTATTCAACAAAAAACTCAATATCTCAAAAATAAAAACTTGCCCTATAAAGACTTAGTAAAAAAATTAAAGAAGCTTTATTAATTTAAAAAAAATCGTCTTAACTCCCACACAATTCCCATCATAATCTCTACTTTTCTTGAAATTTATCTTTTATTTTGATAATTCTTAACTTTTTTTTAAAAAGTTGTTTTCATACACTATATTAAAGACACGGTCATGGAAACTAATAATCGTTATAAAACAAAAGCTTGAAAAAAAATGCAATAATTAAAGCATTAAATCCGCCAAATGTATTTGCACGAAAGTGTTGAATAAATAAATATGTTCTATTGCAACCCTTGGGTCATTGATCAACAAACAGCGTCAGAAAAATAAATCATTGTAACCTTAAGCCTTTTGTCTTTTCGAGTCGTGGCAACCTCTAATATTCGAGTTGGACTCTAGTGGAAGGATATTTGTAGGAAGATCGAGAAACCAATGAATAAAGGAAACTGAGAAACTGTAACAACAAAAAAATCACATGGATTGAGCCAATGTACGTAATCTTATCAATTTTCCAGTATTATTGATATATTAAACGACTTTCTTATAAAAATCCGAAGATTTTTTATAGTACCTGTTTTATAAGTGACAACAAGAGTACTTTGCAACAAGATATTACTTATTTTTTTAAACAAAAAACACTTAAAAGTTAATCTGCTTGTATTTAATCTATTACTATGGAATCCAATATACTCGTTAATACACCAGCATTAAGTTCACATACATTCCTAATAACTTTTTATGTATTTTACTTTTGCTTTCACTTTTTTCCATAACCATGACTAGATTTCACAACATTCATTCTTATATATTTTTCTTCACATATCTCTTACACCTTTCAAACTCCATAGTTAAACTTCACTCTCCGTTAACACTACCATGTCATCAGCGAAATACAATATAATCAGCATACATTCCCATTCGACATTTATATGCCCCCCATTGGTATCTGTAGGATCTTCACACATGAATTTATGTAAATATTAAACAACTAAGGTGACAGTACATATCCTTACTTTACCCCTATTTCAATATTAAACCACTCAGTCAAGGCTTCATTCATAATAATATGTGTTCTATTTTTGGCGTTTAATATTCATTCAATATTTTCTATAACTTGTCTCTTATTACGCGGTCATGTGCTTTTCCAAATCAACAAATGCTGAAGATGATGATTCTTATTAAATTAATATATTTTCACATAAATATAAATTCACTTAATTGACTCTTTAAAGTAAGATCGAGTCGACAAAATAATATTCAAAAAAGATTAGTGTGTGGGCAGAAACATATTAAATCGTCAGTTTCAAAATGCGAAATTAAAAAAAACACACCGGGAATAATTTAATATCATTTTTATAGCCATTATACATCAGAGTTCATATTTCATCGCCTTTTCTAGCAACTACGGGCGATAAATTTACAATTCTCCTCAACCAAATGGTCCAGTATTGATTTTAACTATCGAAAATTTTAAGGTTACATTTTATGTCGCTTATAAAAATCTTGTTTTTATTTTGTACACTTGTAATTAAAAATAAATAAAATTAACAAAACGTAACATTAAAGTAACGATAAAATTCAAACGTAATTGTTGAAAACGGATATAAAACAATGATTTTCTCTGAATGGATGAGCTGAAAAAGGAGTTGTGAACAATTATTCTTCAATTAAAAGTATTTAATTGCATTTTAAATACTGAGTATCAAATGACATTTTAAAGTGTTTAAAGTATTGGGTGTTAATAGCAGGCATTGACTTATAATTGCATTGGATTTGGTTTTTTTCTATGAAATCTGATATACATAATGAACAACTTAAAAGTTGCATAATCGTTTACATTTGGTGGTGGCGCTGTTATGAGATATCTATATGGTATACAATATTCTTTGGGTAAGTCGCTCGTGGTTAAGTAGAGAGTTTGGAGAGGTTTGCGATTACTCGAGGTGTGGAAGGACGACGCAAAAAAGGGAAGAATCCCAATGCGTTGGACTGACTAAGTGAGAGACGTATAGATCATTCAGCCAGAGTACTCATTTTGCAATAGTGTGAGTAACAGTACATTAAAAAACTTGTCACTTTATTTTTTTAATGAAGTGAAAAAGAAAAAAAATATAAAAATAATATTTCATATTCAAACATTGAAATGAACACACACGTTTTGTAAATTAAAAATGCTGTCAGCTTAAATTGTAATAATCATAAAAATAAAATGAAAGTAAGTTTAATATGCAAGTGGAAATGTCCCTTATGCAAGTGGAGATGCACTCAACAATTTTGTTGTAAATAATACACCGACATAGTTATAGGGTATATAACATAAAAACTGTCTAATTAACAAACTGACATGGTTATTTATATCATGAATCTTTTTGCTTGAATCAATGTTAACTCTATTCCTACACAACACTATTTCTCACTAATTGTATTGTGTACTGATGCAAAGCATGACATCTTAGTGGCTCTGATAACTAAGCTTGAAACCATGGAAATCGTGGTGCTGTATAAGAATCTCAAAAGTATCCTGGGTGGACTACATTAGAAATAAGACCATTCTAGGTGTGCTCCACAAGGACCTAAAGCTTTCCAATTCAGTCAAATATCGTAAAATATAATGATACGCAGCTCCAAATATAGACTTCTGGACGCTATTCCGAAGAGATAAGATGGTTGCGTTAGTAAAGGCTCTCCTGGTTGACATATATCCTGAATTATACGGTTCTTGGAGTTCAAGAGTTGTTCCCGATGGTGTGGGATCAGAACAGGACCAATTTGAGCAAATGATAACATTCTGTGATTTCAGATTATGAACACCGACGCTTCAATACAAACACAGCACGAGAAGAACATTTTGTGGTTTTTTCAAAGACTCTTTTGGCCTTCTTTGTAAGACATATGTCTTCCGGCCCGGAGGTTGCGGGTTCGATACCCGTTGGTATCCAGTTTTTTTTTTAATATTGGTTTATTGATCTGGATTCAGCTTCTCTATTACATATAATTTTTCATATCAAGTATAACTTCATTTGTAATAATATTATAAACATTATTTATAGAAACAATTTGCGATATTAATGAACAAATTGACGTCCTCCATGATCAATTTGATAAAACACATATCACATATGAGGGGTTGCGGGCTGATCCCCATTGGTATAACTTTAAGAAAGTGTCTAGCCTGGTTTTTATTTTAGACCCTATTAACACTTTTCTGGTTGTTTATAAGAGATTGTCACATGACAACAAAGCACAAACAAAATGTAAAACAATATACGCATACTTAAACAACTTAAAAATTGTGTTGTATTATATTACATATTCGTTGTATACACTACAACCTAGCGGGCTTATTACCATGTGGCAATATATTCCTACCAACAAGAAAGATGTTAAGTGAAAACCAGGCTAGAATCCTATTATTTTTATTTTTTTTAATCTTGGTTCCAACGGGAATCGAACCTGCAGCCTCCCGGTTGGGAGACTAGCGTCTTACCAATTAGGCAACGGTGGTTGTCGTCGAGGTCATAATATAGCATGTATAAATTATGCATATACAATTAATAATTTTCAAACCACGTGGGCATAAAACGAAAAATACAATAGTTCCCTCGAAATTTTCAAAATAGGCATGAAATTATTTTAAACGAAATTACATTGTTACAAAAAGATTAAAACAATCAAAATTTTCTCAGACTTATATAGAAAGCAGTAAAAGACGGCTAGTTTAATTGGCAACGAGACAACAATTAATTTGGCCTGCCACGCAACCGACCGATTAGGACTCACTAATTGGCCGGCACTGTGAGACTATCGACTATAGAGAGAAGTGGAGGCTTCCCCAAACAGACAACAGACCGACCGGGACGTGTTAAAAGCTGTCATATTCTGTTTGGCGAAGAGGTGGTACAGGATTTATCGCACCGCGCCGCGATAAATTATTGTCAACGAAATTAAAGATAATGAGATTCTCGTACACAATGCAGTCTTCATTATCCGAAACGGGGAAGAAACAGACTTGTACTGTATTAAACCTTCGTTGCATACAGTACTACCTAATGGGTTTATTGCCATCTCATAACATCTTTCAACCATCCAGAAAGGTGATAAACCCTTTTTTAAAAAACTTTGTATACCAGCGGGAATCGAACTTTTAGCCCCCGGCTTCGAAGACAGGTGTCTTACCAACTGAGGAATGGAGGTCGTGAACTTAAAATAATTTATAAAAATGGCAATCACCGTGCTAAGCAATCATTGTAGTTTGTTTAGTCAAACAATGTTTATTCCACTTTACATAATGATACAACCCTACTGGATCCAAGATGTTAACCTCATCATCAGGAAAGCAACCAAAGTCTTGTTTGTGATTCCCTGATGATAAGATGAAAAGCTTGAAACCGGTAAGGTTTACACCGTTAAATAAAGTAGAATAAACAGCGTATGACTAAACAAATTACAATGTCTTGAAACCTCCACTGTGTCAATGCCTTAACTATAAATAATATAGTCATCATTGTTACAAAAGGCTTCTAATTTCCGATTCTACTTTCGTATAGTAAGTATCCTTCAACATATCCGAAATGGTAATAAAGATAATATATTATGGCTAGGTGACAGTATTGTCTTCGGTCCCGGTAATTGAGTCTTCAAGTATAGAATCAATGGCGTAGGCACAGAAATCACGGTTCATTTTTCTCCCCTTTTAGCAGGCTTGAACCATTTTTTATTAGGTGTTATCGAGAATTGAACCCGAGGTACTAAAAAGTAAAATATTTTTTTCCAATCTGGTTTAAGAGTTCGCTTTACAACAATATTCGCATACGCTAGAGGTGTATGAGTGTTGTCGCAGTATTGGCAACAATATAAGTGTCAAGCCTACTCTACTGGTATAAAGTCAAATGCTCGATTTTTGAGCAAGAAGACAATTTCACGGTCACGCTGTTCAACATATCTGCATCACCAATGTAGACACGTTGAAGGGCACCATTGTAATAAATTAATGTATCATTTTAGGTAGCTAACGGGATGCAGTGGTTATTAAAATGTAGTCTAATGGGGCATTATTAGCCAGTCTCATTAATAGTTCTTAATAATTTAGATATTTGCCCAAATATCGAAGCAGTGTTTTCAGTATAAATAATTGATGGATAGTGGATTAAATATACTTTGTAGACACACAGATTTTCAATTTCGATTCATTCAGAGACATTTATTTCACTTTCTGACATTATTCCACCTAAACTGTAAAAGGATATCCGTATGTTACATTGAAGGATTTTTTTTATGAAAATAAATGTGTTAAGTGACTTAGGTTATTTCATTCAGTAGTTTATTACATGTTTCATAGAGGTTATTGAAAAATTAAGTATCTGACAGTTTTTCCCAAATGGCTCTTGTTACTTCAAACTGAATATAGTTTTTATACAAAAATTAAAACACATACAATAATAAAATAAAAAAATATGCATTAAAATTAAAACACACGAATACTTGAAAATCACAAAAAGTCGAATAAATACTTTTTTTTAACAAAACACATATTCTCAAGCGTTGAAGAGTATATCATTTCAATAAAAGATTAAAAGATCTTATTGATGAATAATAATTATTTATTGGCGAATACCTAGTTTTCTTATAAAGACCGTCAATGTTTACATGATTCATTGGTGGATCCGAGCAAATGAGAGTTCATTGTACATTTTTGGTAAGTTCGCGAATATTTTTCTGATTTATTCCGACATTTCGCTAACAAGAGACAGCGAAAAGAGATAAAACGAAAAAAGGCGAACCAAAAAACAACAAGATATATTGCGCTGCACCGGTCGAGATTTGAATTATTTTGGCCATTGTAAAAATAAAAGCGTCTGACCTTAAAGGGCAAACATTGCATTACGCACAAGACATTTAAGACAACCCAGAGGGAGTTTTTAAATATTTTATCTACAAATTAATCGATTTTGTTCATAAAAAAATATATGTTATAATGAATAATGAAAAAATAATAAGAACATACACGCCATGTCCGTTTTGAGATAGGCAGATAAAACACTTCCACGTCTTCTACATTCATACATGATCTTCTGTTTCTCATAGTTCTTACCTTTCCTCAGTTAAAATTTCTTCCTAATACACTCTTCCTTGGTCTACTTCTTCCTCGGTCTCCATTATACAATTATATATTTATTTCGTAAATTTTAGCTAAGTACTAATTCTCTCAAAGCGGCCAAACCCTCTTAAGATTCCTTACTGAATTATACTTACAACATGCCGTCTCTAACGAATAAGAAAAATTATGACTATCAAAAAATATTTCAACAAACCGGAAATGACACCCCTATATGGTAACCAGCCAGCAATATCGAGATTGAAATCCAGGAATAGTTTCATAAAGAGAGTGCAAGAACTGTGGATTTTCTAAAATAAATAAAGGTCACATGACGACTGGACGAAGCTCCCGGAAAATATGACACCTGGAGACCAACTACCTTAGGCTACTTGGAGAGCACTGAATAGGTTCAGAGCGGGGGTGCCTAAATGCAAGGTGAACATGAAGAGATGGGGTTTCTTGAACGATAATGCTAGTTTATTCCAACATCGGGACTACGTCGTCTGGGCAGGACCTGATTGATGCGAACTATAAGGTGATATCTGTCACTTCCTACTGGAAACATCGGGACTACGTCGTCTGGGCAGGACCTGATTGATGCGAACTATAAGGTGATATCTGTAACTTCCTACTGGAAACATCGGGACTACGTCATCTGGGCAGGACCTGATTGATGCGAACTATAAGGTGATATCTGTCACTTCCTACTGGAAACATCGGGACTACGTCGTCTGGGCAGGACCTGATTGGTGCGAACTGTAAGGTGATATCTGTCACTTCCTACTGGAAACATCGGGACTACGTCGTCTGGGCAGGACCTGATTAATGCGAACTGTGAGGTGATATCTGTCACTTCCTACTGGAAACATCGGGACTACGTCATCTGGGCAGGATCTGATTGATGCGAACTGTGAGGTGATATCTGTCACTTCCTACTGGAAACATCAGGACTACGTCGTTTGGGCAGGACCTGATTGATGCGAACTGTAAGGTGATATCTGTCACTTCCTACTGAAAACATCGGGACTACGTCGTCTGGGCAGGACCTGATTGATGCGAACTAGAAGGTGATATCTGTCACTTCCTACTGGAAACATCGGGACTTCGTCGTCTGGGCAGGACCTGATTGATGCGAACTATAAGGTGATATCTGTCACTTCCTTCTGGAAACACGTAGCATAATTGATAGTTGATGGTCCGGACACGGAAATGAATGATCGATTAAAAAATCAAGAGGGATTTTTTTATGGACTATTATCAAAGGAATAATTGTCGAAGTATTTCAAAAACAAACCTTTTGTAACATACATTTTATAACGTAAAATATGTGAATTATTTATGCTATAAATAATTCACATATTTTACGTGAACTATCTATGCTATAATAAAAATATGCGAACTATCTATGCTATAATAAAAATATGTGAACTATATGTGCTATAATAAAAATATGTGAACTATCTATGCTATAATAAAAATATGTGAACTATCTATGCTATAATAAAAATATGTGAACTATCTATGCTATAATAAAAATATGTGAACTATCTATGCTTTAATAAAAATATGCGAACTATCTATGCTACTCGTATAGTAAAAAAATGAAGTACTAAAATATTTCTTTATTATTACTTCCATCACACTTTAAGGAAACTCGCAGCGTAGCCCGCTTCACAGGCAAAAATAGTGAACAAAATTGTATTAGTTTGTTCGAACATTGCAACTACGTGCTGTGGGCAGGTCCTGATTGATTTTTATTATTTATTTATTTTCTCAATACAGGCTTTGCCCAATTACGTTATACAAAATTTGCCAACATTAAAAAAAATTATATACTATATATGCATACATATATACACATATATTCAAAGTCACTTAAATACGTTGATGAGTGCTTTCTAACGCCCCCAATCGCGAATGATAGGGTAATCTCTGTTGTCTCCTACTGGAAACACATGGCATAATTCATAAATGATGATCCGGACACGAAATTAATAAATAACTGAAGTTTAGTTCGAGCGTCCATGAAGAGAGTCTACTCTCTAAACGGCGCTGCATAAATTGTAATTTTTATTATTATTATTGCAATAATTATCTGCCTTCCCCAATAAGAACATGGCATGATGGTGATGATCATGATAATGGTGACACAATTTTGAAGATGCTCTTTGAGCAAATCCGGAAAATGTGCAAAAAATGTAATGACAATAAACAGCATTTTGATTGATGAATGTATGTTACATTGGTAAAAAAAAAACTATGTAATGAACTCGTACATTGTTCAAATGTTATTTTTCTCAGCATTGAAAATCAGTTGAGGCAACTTGGAATTATACAAAATAAAGGGATGAGGACTATGCTAAAATTAAGTAAATACATTAGAATTAATTATATCCTTTTTGAACTCGATATGTGCATAGCAAAACTATCTGTTATTTTTATGTCTTCCGGTTTTTTCCCTGTCTATTTATTTTATTTGTTCAGGATAGATTGCTGGCTTACAACACCGCAGAAAATAATCTCAGTAACTGCATCTCTTAAGTCACAAAAGATTTTTTTAAGTTACGTCACAATATGTTGCCTTGGTATACTCGAAAAGGTATAATGTTCTATAAAGTCCATAATTACTCCACAAAAAGTCGCGATGATTTTCAGCTTTCAAAAACAAAAATGAAAAAAAATCTAAATAATTAATATTACTAAGGTTTCGACATTTTTAACGATAAGCCATAAAAATTATTTAAGACGAAAAAAGCATCTGAGCTTTTCGATGTCAATATGTTTCGTATGTTACGGATATTTATTATTTATTTAACACTTCACTGTAAAAACAATCTGGTAGGTTTATCGCCAGGTGGCAATTTCGTCCAGCCAACCAGACAAAATTAAACAAAGCAAGTTAAAATGCCTACCCATCCCCACGAAATTAATGAACATATATGTGAGCTTACGCCCATAAACTCCACAAAGACAACGAACAATCACCCGAACATTCCTTTTCATATAAAGTGAGATATCGCTAATCAAAGGAAAAGGAAGGGATGGTGGAGGACAGAAAAATCAGGTATGAAACACGTTATATTACTCAGTAGAAATTAAAAGTTTTTTCAGTCGCTTCTTAAAGTATGCCAAGGACAGAGCGAGTCTAACAATGGGTTGTAACTGATTCCACAGACTCCTTGCAAGGATAGATTGTTGAAGTGAAAAAAAATAATAATAAAAGTTCTCGGGTGTAAAATGATAGATGTAAGTTAAAATTTTGTTTGATTTTTTTTTTTAATTAACTAAATAAATAAACAAACAAACATGCATTGTACCTGTAAAATAACCCATAAGATATGATATAGTCAGATGTACGATGTACAAACCAACTCTGATTCAAGATTTGTTAGGATAGTAAATTTTCGAAATCATAACACGATCTGGTAGCGTAAGAGCATCATGAAGTATTGCAATAGTTTGGATCCTGCCATTTCGATTGTCGACGATAAAATCGTCTACATTATATCTGCTCCATTGAAATTCAGGACCATTCTCCGCATTACCGATACTCCGTGGAATATGGATGCATTTATACTCAGTTATCTTAAGAATCAACTTTTTGCATTATGTTCAGGTGGAATACAAAGAATATATTAGTTTTGCTTCGTAACGAATTACTTTATTTCCTACATCTTGTTCTTGAAATTTTGATAAAATGGAAAGTATAAAGCATACACACACGCTGTTTTCTTGTCGTGATAGACCGAGAGTCAGATATTCTTATCACGATATATTGTACATATTTGGCCTTCTCTCCATCTACTATATATACCTTCTCATAAAACTCCTACGAATTCTCTGACTTTTACATTTCCTTATTCCAAAATATCATTCACTTGATACAACCATAATTTCCTTGGTGTTCCTCTAACCCAGCGGTCGCCAAACTTTAGGACCTCACGGACCACTTAATTCATAATTTTAAATCCTGCGGACCTCTAATACAATTTTTTAGTGTTATTTTACACGATTACATGTTAATTTCGTTATTTTACACGACTACATGTTAATTTCGTTATTTTACACGATTACATGTTAATTTCAATTTCTACACACAAAAAACTTAGTAAAACGATGACAATACAATATTTAACCCTGAGAGATCGGCGCACTGCTATAGCAGTGGAAGAAATTTGTTATACCCTTGTATTCTAAATGAATATCATTCATTTAGAATACAAGGGTACATATTCTAAAATATATTTATGTTGTAAAAATATTTATTTTTTGTTTTTTTGTTGTTTAAAATAAATATTTATCACGAACGTCCGAATCGTAAATATATCTCAGCACTAGATAGACAATTATATTTTTTTCTCGTAGCGCTCTCAGGGTTAAAAACATATTTGACTTTTTTAAGCACTCATTTCACTTTTAAAATGCCTTAAAACGTCAAATTTCTTACGGTAACGTCCCGTTACTGCATGGCAGGAGACGTAATTTTTTATCATGGTAAGGGACGGGTTAGTAAACAAAAATTGTAAAAACAAAACAATTAAAAGATGGTTTAAATATATTAAACTTTTAGCTTTATACATTTCTAGTGTTATGGATGTTCCGGCTTGCTTGAAATAAGATTATGGATATTTTGATCCAATGATATTAATGTAAGACGGAGAACTGCATTTATTTCAAGCCGAGGTCGGTACCGTGTTTTGATGGCTGTAACAGATGAAAAGGCCTTTTCACATAAATAAGTTGTGGAGAATTGTATCAGAAATTTCATCGCCTTTTCACCAAGCAAATGGTATTCACTTTTTATGGAAAGCCAAAACTGAGGTTTTGATAAGGATGAATGAAATTTAATTTTGAGAGTGTCGTCGGACGATAGGTCGATGAGGCTTTCTTTTAGATGTATGCTTAAATTGCTACCCTGAATGTTCGCTGCAAACGGATCTGTTATCCACATATTACCACGAGGCGAGATTAAGACAAAACATGTGCAATGCAGCTAGCTACACGTCTTACGAGATCGTCATGATTTCATGCATCTTGCATCGTTCATCCGTGCAAGTCACTTATTTTTCCGGGCTGGTTTGCTGTGGATTAAAAAATTGCAAATAATGTCCCCATTTCTCTGCGGACCAGCGAAATTTTCTCGCGGACCACCACTTTGGCGACCGCTGCTCTAACCCACCTTTCGCTCACTTTGCATTGAATATACAATACAATTGTTTGAATATTTGTTGTTTCACAAAAGAAAACCTTTCTATGCAGATCTACTGGACTGTTCCCTCAATTTTGAGGAGCATGATAGCCATACTCGACAACCATCCTTCTCCAGCGCAAGCGATCTATTAGCATATGCAGTGCCTCTTGAAATGAATACCCTACTGATATTTTCACCTGGTCACTGCATCGCATGGATGCATTGGACTCTCCTTATTTTGCCATTCACATTTCCCACCAGAATGACAGCACCAGGCTGTCGTTATCTCCGCGCTGTGTTCCAAGTATCGTGTCTAGGCCATTCCTACGTTTAATTGTTTCAAAATATTATTCATTTGATTCAATAATACTTTCCTCGGTCTTCCCCTCTCACGGGTTCCACTCACATTTTCACTTTATATTTGTTTTGCTAGTCTTACTTCATTTATTCATTCTACAATACAGGCCCAAACCATTTCAGAATGCTCTTTTTCATCATACTCAACAGTTATTTCCATGATATTCTTCACCAGCCATCATTTCCTTGGTCTTCCTCTCACATGTCTTCCACTTTCATTTGCACTAGATATATGTTAGTCTTTCTTCATTCATTTGTTGCACACGCCCAAACCATCTCAACGTACTTTCATTCATCTTACATAACACCGCAGCTTTAAGTTCACAATTATCCCGTCCCTTAATTCCATATTATGTCATACATTGTCACCCTATGTATTCTTCTCAGTTACGAAGCGTTATTAGGTTATGATAATATTACAAAACTGCGTTTTCGAAATTACGGACACATTATTATCTGAAAAAAATTGCATTCATGATAAAAAAAAATCTCAATGTACTCGTAATACGAAGAAGGCAAAAAGAAAAAAAAAATCAAATAAACGTGGATCAAGAGACCTTTATGTCTCCATTAAAGAGCACATATCACTCAAGCTTCGTATATGCCTCATCAACAAGTCTCGTAGCAATTTATACGCAAATAAGGTGACTAAATAATGCATGCTCGCTCGAGTTCTGTTTGTTTTGAAGGTGTGCTGAATAATTGGCGAGATGAGCACTGACCACTGAGCAGTGGTCAGATCTCATGTGTCGGAGTTCGTGACAGCTGAGACTTGGCGTTGAGCTGTGTTATTGCTGGAGACAGGGTCGAAGACAAAAGCGGTCACGTTCCAGAAACTTACCATGCGGACTGATATTTTAAGTTCAAATGTATCGAGATAATTCAACAAGGTTCTCATTTTATAATTTGTAATTAAGTCAAGTACATTTTAAAAGACTGATTTGTTTAAAAATGTTTACAAATATTTTATTGTTCGAAATGTATTTTAAGGAAGTTCGTTGTTTCCAAGACATCATTCGATATTTTTGGAATGTTGTGTTGTTAAAACTTGTTTTATCGGAAGTTCGTTGTTTTTAAGATAAAATTCGAGATTTTCGGAGTTTTTAAACTTCCTTTATCGGAAGTTCGTTGTTTTCAAGATAAACTTCGATATTTTTGGAGTGTTTAAACTGCCATTATCGGAAGTTCGTCGTTTTCAGGTATATTTCGATATTTTCGGAGTGTTGTTGTTGACCGCTATCAGGTTTTCAAAAACAGGCAAAATTACGAGTATTTTGGCTTTTTAATTATCTTCACATGAACAGACTTGTCACTTCCGCGTTCTTTCTTTCATCGCAAAAAAATCTCTTAATTCATACATTTTCGTATAACTACAAACAAGCAATAAGCGAGTATTTTAAGTAAACCTTTATTTTTTTATTTAATTTAAATGCAGAATGTTTGACACTCAAATGTAAAAAAAATCTACAGATAACATAAATTAAAATGACAGTTTGACAATGGTAAAATCAGTTTCGCTTTACAATACTTAAGATTTTTTAAATTTAAGTGTCAATCATTCTGTACTTAAATTAAATTATTTAAAAAAAAATAAAGATTCACTCAAAATACTTGCTTATTACCAGTTAATAACTATACAGTTTGAAAATGCTTTTGTAAATCGAAACTAATGTGTCACTTTTATTTCAGTAATTGCGTCGATTTTTTTTCACATTAAAATGTCAAATCATTATGTAATCAAATGAAGTTCAGTGATATAAATAACAAATCAATTAATTATTTAAACTAGTTTCAGCCAACTGATAACACCAAAATACAGTTTTTATTCGAATTGCACACAGATTAAGAATAAATATAAAACTAATCGCAAATTTTTGTAAGTTTTGGTTGCTTTACTAACTGAAAATGTCATCTTAATAATAAGACGAACAAAATGTATATCTATTGCATTAACACTCACTAGCGTCTTATATCTAAATGAAATTCAAGCATTTAGCATAAATATTACTATTAATAAAAATAAAGTCTTTACTTTAGCTGATGTGTTGGAAAATACAATGCAGCACAAGCCTTGAATGTCAAAATAAATGAAAAGAAACAAAAATTCTAATATTTAAATACATAGATAAAAAAAGATAAAAAATTGTAAAATAAAAATAATGGAAATAAAAAAACACAAAAAATAAAATAAGACGAAGGGCAGTTGTGGCGGCTCTACGAAGGTCTGAGAAGAAAAGGTGAGTCCATACACAGCAAATATGCTCTCAAAAAGGCTCTAAAAGCTGAATTAACTCTGATCTAAAAACTTACAACAGTGCCGCAAATAAGTCGACTTTTTTCGGCGAACATTTCACAAGCTTTGCAGTACAGAGGTTTTTATAAAAGAAGTCGTAATGCACTGTCGCACGATATTTGAATTTTGATTCCAGTGTGATTATACGTGTAATTGTACCAAAAATAAGGCGTTTCTAGAGTAGTAAAGTACGCATAAAAAATAAACCACTTTACACAAGAAGTGTTGTAATAATTTCAGGAGTATTAAATAACTTAAAAAAGAAACCCACAACCGAAGCGAGAAAACTATTCAAAAATATCCTGTACAAATTGAACCACTGAAGTATTATGACCAGAGTCAATGAGCCGTCACTGGAACAAGAACAAAGGGAAACAAGAAGGCACAGATATGTCACCCTGTCACACTCGTCAGCAGCGATGAGCAGATAATAATGGCCTGCGGAGACCATTTAGAGACCATTTCAGGACAATTTCAATGGGACGGATCTGGTGCTGCAGCGGCACGTATTGTAATACAAAAGAAGTGGCAGTAACTCGTATGAATGCAATTTTTAACAGTCACATCATGAAGGTTCAAAGGGTAGGAATGATTCCAGATGGAAGTACGTGATCTGAAAGGAATTTTGAATGACAGAATCAGGTTCAGAAGAGATAAAGAAACCAAATAAAAAGAGTACAGATCAATGATATTGTTTTAAAACGTACTCGTACGTGATACAGATTCATTTCTTGTTTATCTGCAGATTTTAACATATATCATTTAAATATAAATATCAACACATGCAAGCGGATTTTGTAAGTAATGGAAAAAATATCTTTAGGATTTTTTTACTATCTGGGGGCATGTTTTCAAGACATTTGCACTGAATATTTGTTTTGTTAGCCGTTCTTCATTTATCCTTTCTATTTGTACAAACCATTTCAGAGTGTTGCTCTTCATCTTACTCAAAACATAGCCCTTAATTTTCAACGTTAATGTCAACGTTTCACTCTCATATATCAAAGTTGGTATTAGAATTCTGTTGTATACTATCATCTTAGCGGATTTTGGTTTTCAAAAGACATTTGCACAGCATATTTGTTTTATTAGCCGTCTTCATTCATCTCTTCTACATGAACAAATCATCTCAGAGTGTCGTTCTTTATCTTACTCAACACATAACCCTTAATTTCATATTCATCCCTAATCCCTGCACACCGTGTTTTCATACATTGTCACCCCGTGTAGTGTTCTAAATGCATGCATTTTAACAACATTTTTTCGGTTCAATTCAGTATTTTTCTACGTTCACATTCCACTCTCATATATTCAAGTTGGTACTAGAATTCTGTTGTGGACTATCATCTAAGAAGATTTTGAAACAGTCCTGTTCAAGTGTATATATTATCCAAAGTCATTATGATAGAAAAGTATGATAGGTAAAGTAAAGATATATATGAGTGAACCATGAAAGTTTAAGGATGTTGAGGAATCCTTATAATAAGGTAATATTTTTTCTGATGTTTGAAGAGTTGTCGAACGGCATGTAGCGATAGGAAAAAATATCAATGGGGCACTAATTGTCAATTGAAGCTTGTTTATTGGTTGACCGTTAAATATTATACTTTTTTTATTAATTTTATTGTATTGTTAACTTTTTGAATAAAATAAAGTAAAATATGAATAATTACAGAAAATACCCTAATGTCCAAAATATCATAACGTCCTGAATATCCTAGTGTCCAAAATATCCTATGTCCAAAATATTATATTGTCCAAAATACCCTAACATAGAAAGTACATTTGAACAGTATTTAGCACAAAAGTAATAAAATAGTACAAACAAAACGACGAAAAGACTCAAAAGCAAGCAGATAATACGGCTCTACCACTCTCTTATGTTACTTCGCAAAATGGTTATACTATGATAACAAAAGCTACACGACCAAAGAAGCATGAAGGAACACCGAGAAGCCGGTATGATAGAGACAGTATTTGATACTACGTGGCATGTGAACAAGTCCTCGGCATGTATGCATGCGCGGTGAACAGGGATCCTATAACAACTCTACCGGTATCCTTGTACCGGTATATAGGGATAGACTGGTATGGTACGGTGAAACCGATGTGATAAAATCAATATGTGATACTCTGCAAACAAGATAATGAAGTGTACTCGCGATAAATAGCGATTTTATCGCATGTTGAAACGATATATCAGTTTACCGGTATTTTCTGATTAACAAGGAATTATTGTGTTCGGCCTCCTGTTTATAAAGATAAAATGTCGAAATTACATAAATTATTGCAATATGACTTTAGGTTAATTAATGCAATTTATGGTCATTATTCAATTTGTATATTTGAAATAATTTATGAATCTATGGCCGCAATAAGGTATAAATATCTTTCTAGGTAACAACGAAACTAGAAATATCGTTAATGAAATTCATATGATCTTGAATAAATGTATTTTTAAACGATTTGTAGGAGTTGCGTAACAAGCCAAAACATTAGGGCTAGAGCAGATATAAGAAAAAAACCGTTACTAGTGTTTCAGGAGCATTTTAGTGCAATAATCAAAATTGACAAAAGGTTGCTATACTGTAATCAAAATGGGCATAATAACTTAACAAATATTCACTTACGATAGTCCTATACTTAATTTGTATACAGAAACTACTGCAAGAGTAACAAAGTTAAACAAAATTAGATACCAAAAGTCAGATTGTCGCTCTAATCAGAGATAAAAAAAAATAATAACAATAAGCTATTTCACCTTTAATGAAAATGGTTCTGAATTGCAGAAAATGGTTCTGAATTACTTTTTTCCAGCACTGGGGTTTACAGTTCGATTACCGATGTAATTTAATTTAAATATTCAAAATAATACTTAGGTACAGGAAAAAATATCAAGATTTTCACACGTAACACATAATTTATAAAAAATAAAAAAAAGGAATAACATCCCAATTAGCTGGGTTCATTTCATGCACTTCCGTCATGCCAGCAGGTCAGTGAAAATGTTACACATTATGTACATAGATTTCCTCAGTGAGATACAGGCAAAAGCCTAGTTTACTGGGGATACGACAAATGAAAGGCAACAAACCCAGATCCATTAAAATTGTATGTCCAAATTAAATGACCTGTTGTTTTTTCTCAAATTATGTATATTTCTTGTCATGTGTAATAATAAATAAATAAAAATATATGGAAAAAGTAAAACACTCATTCCTCAGTCACTTTATCCACCATCCTCCTAAACTCTGATATTTCTTTCATGAAAAATATCCACATTAAGTCAGCTACCGCATTCTATTCTCGTCACATTTATACTACTGGGTCATTTAAGTCGCTTGTACAAAAAAGAGTAGTTCCTGTCAGATTTTTACAATAGGATTTTTAACGAATTTCTGATTGGTTGGAAAAAAATGCACATTGCCAAGAAACTGGCCAAGTTCTACTGTATACAACAAAAGTAAAATTCGCCTTGTTATTATATTGTATTACACTTTTTTGTGTGCACTACAACCTAGCCGGTTCATTGCTTTGTAACAATTTCGTTCAACTAACCAGAAAGATTAGACAACCACTTTTATTAAGTATATATTCATAAATTTCATAAAGCTGAATAATCATTTTTTTGCGGTCATGTAACTTCTTTTGTTTGCTTAAGTCTGATTGGTTGAAAGAGTTTGCCGTGTGGCAACAAGACCGCCAGATTGTTTTTACAGTTAGTGTTAAATAAATAAAAAATAAAGATGTTAGAGGTCTTAAGCGACAATCTGACAAATATTTTTTTCCAAAAATCTGGGCTAGAAGATTGTGCATCACGATGGATCATGTGACGAGTTGTACTAATCACGTCCTTAAAAGGAAGAAAGAGTTAAGAGATATATCGAACGGCATGTAGTGATAGGAAACAAAGTCAATGTGGCATTAAAACATATATACTCGAATCAGACTAATAAAATCTGCTAAGATAATACAGTATCAAAATCTGCTAAGACAGTCCACAATAGTATTTTGGTGCCAAATTTGATGTATGGGAGTACAACGAGGACGTGGAAAAAGACTAAGAGGAACCGAATAAATGCAGTAGAAATGCGTGCATTGAAGAATATATGTAGAGACAATATATGACAGAATACGGAATGAAGTGATAAGGGATGAACATGAAACAAATAATCATATGAAGTAGACATCACTTGACACTGGCGTATACTCCTTCATATGTGTATAAAGGAGCTCACGGCCATTATTTAAGAAGAATTTAGGGCTGATCTGTTGAGTAAGATACAGAAGAGGACGTTGAGTTCGTTTGGGCATGTGAAACGAATGAATGAAGAAAAACTAACAAAACAAATGTATAGTACAAATGCTAGTGAAAGCCATGGTAGAGGAAGATTAAAGAAAGGTTGGTTGGATTAAGTGAATGATACTCTTAAAGTAGGAAACGTAGAAAGTCAGAGAAATCGTATTTTTTTTATGAGAAAGTGTTTGGATGTTAATGACGCTAAGGATGTGTGTCGATATAGGAAAGTCTAACGATCTGTCATATCTGCATACCTCGACGGGGAAATGGTTTTATGGTATATATAGAATTTTAAATGTCCAAGATATTTTGTAGTCAAATGTGTATATTGACCAGAACCAACAGATAAACCTAGCGAATCCGGAACGTATCGCAATACCGTTTCGACGGCCCATCCAACTAGCCGCCGCGGTGCGGTATCGTGACGCCATTAGCCGCTCAGATATTTGAGATCTTATTTCGTGATCACGATTCTATCTGCGCCCCCCGATCGGCGCGTCCCTCGAGCGATCCCGACAGCGGGGTACACGCCGGGACCCGAACCCTGGCTGCTGCATGTCGTTGCAGCGACAAAACCGATGCGCGGGGAATTCGCTATGCAAAACAGCGCGAGCAACAGTGAGTGGTATTATGGTAGCAGGTCCCCGTGACCGCGTGAATTCCGCACTCTTGTTGCAGACATTGCAATCGTGTGCGTCGTCGCTGGTGCACTTGTCTTTGTCACGTTGTTTACCTAGACATTACTTTTTGTCATTCCAAATCAAAAATATTATTTATTTACTAAGAAAATAAACTACACTTACTACGTGTTCTTTATACATCACAGTAATAATTAAAAAATAAAAAAATAATTAATTAAAAAAACTTAGGGTTCATATTACTATACATATATCTTTCGAAATATAATGCATAAACATAGAAATGTATACTATAAAGCCATGTACTAATGAGAGCACGATCACACGCATGAGCCACTCATGCGTGTCAGCCACACTAGTACGAGTATGTTATGTATCAGTAAGTGCGCTAGGTTCATCAGACTAAAAGTAAAAAAGTAATATAATTCAATCAACAATACAAGACTCATAAAATACGAGGGTCATCCAGAAACTTAGGTTACAGGGCTCCTGAGGCCGGGAGGGAAATTTTTGTTTCGAATTTGGCGCACCTGGCGTCTAGGGGGGATCCTAACGGTCAGTTTGTTTGTTCCCGCGTGTTTGTCGGCCATTTCGTTCAGTCACAGTAAATTCTTCCGATGGAGTGGTCGTCGCGGGCTCCCGCCACCTCTCGTCCGTGCGAGACCCGCGCGGTCATCCGTTTTTTGACTTTGCAGAACAATACCGCCGCGAATATCCATCGGAAGCTCATGGAAGTTTATGTTAGTGATGTGATGAGTCGACAACATGTCACGAAGTGGGTTAGGTTGTTCAGAGAAGGCCGTACTGATACTCACGACGAGGCAATGCAGTGATTTCTGACGAATTTGTGCAAAAAATTGAAGAACAAGTGCGAAATGAACGCTGTGTGACGCTTGACGACCTTCACTAAGAATTTTTTGACATTTCTCGAAGTCTCCTTTGTAATATTGTGTCGGAAAAACTTGGTTACAAGAAGTTGTGTGTGAGATGGGTGCCCAGAATGCTCACACCGGAGCACCGTCAAAATCGCGTGACCACCACGCGTGAATTTTTTGATCATTTTACACAGGAGGGAGAAGTTTTCTGGAATCTATCGTGACGGGGGATAAGACGTGGGTGTGTCACTACACCCCGACAATTTTCCAACGATCAGGAAGTCGAGGAAGCAGTGAAGAAGTGGCTGAAAGAGCTGGCGGCGGAGGTCTATGACACTGTCATACAAAAGCTGGTGTCCCGACTACATAAATGTCTCGATCTCGACGGCCATTACGTTGAAAAATAGTTTAATATATTTGTGAAGTATCCTGTGAATTTCAATTAAATACAAGCATTTTCGATCCTACATAAATGTTGTAACCTTACTTTCTGGATGACCCTCGTATAACTTAAAAATATAATATGTCTGAAGGAGTTATAATGAAACAAAAATACAATATATACATACATACCATAGCACCATCTATCTGTTGGGGTAGACAGAAAGGACAACGCATCAGACTATCCTGTCTCGACACATATCCTTCACCTCTTCCATATCCATAAACCTCTGCATGACCGCGCGGTAAGCACTAGACTTCTGTGCGGAAAGTCGTCGGTTCGAACCCCGCGCTGTGCTACTCCCTTCGAATGACACAGGTATTTTTTTCCGCCTAGTACCTATTCGGCGAAGGTATAAGGATACGTATGACTTCGGTCATATATATTATTTGAGATAAAGGGAAAAAACATGCTGTTATGCTCCGATCGTCTCACTTCATGCGTACCATCGAATCCAGTACAGGGGCGTGACTGGTGAGTTTGCTGGTGTGCAACGGCTCACTCCCTTAATAAACAAACTCCACGGTACAGTTTCGCTTTCCAACTGAATTGATATTGGAATGGCGAGGGGATCCTGGACTACGAGGCCCAGCAACGACGATCCATAAACCTCATACAATTTTTAGGTACTCCCTAACTTTTTACGTTTCCTTCTTTCAAAAACAAAATATTTAACAACAAATGAACTAATCAGTTTCCAAGTCAAGATCTAAGATTTAGAAAATGGTAAGTAAGAACTCTCCTGAGCTTAATAATATCTACAGTAAAAAATATCCATTTCGTATCGGTGACTGAGGCATAAGAGAAGCCGAGAAACGATTTTGAATTGGAGACTGGCCAGGTATGTATAAGAGGAACTAACGCGGAACCTTGATATTTTTGTCAGAGTGATCGCCAAAATCCGAAATACTTGACAAGGCAACAAAAAAAATGGCTATTTAATATTCACGTTTAGATTCGCCAAGATGACCTCGAGTGTGCAAACATAATTAAAAATATCAAAATACAACCCAAAACGTATGTATATCTCGTAACAGCTTTTGACAGAACTTGAATATGAAATTATATCGAATTCTTTCTTGCCCTCAAACTGTAATGTATCTTTATAAGGAAACGCTTGATAAGAATAATTGAAATGCCAGTAAAGTTTGATCAAGATTATAGTTTTGATATTAGTTAATATCAAAGTTACATTCTCGTCCATCCATTTGATAATGTCACGATCTTTTGTAAGTCGCATCTGGTCTCTTCTTCTGACAACTTATCGTAAATTATCTATTTAGACAGCACATCAAATTAGACGAAGATATTTTATTCAATCTAACATTTGATCAATTTGTTACGTTTTGATCTTATCAGAATGAGTCCATTCTGACACAGGTTCGGCCCGATTTTGAGGAACTGTACAATCTAACCAGAATCGAAATACCCTAAACATTTGCACTTGTATGTCTCCTTTAAATATCACACATTAATTAGTAATACTTCTAACATAATGCAGTCACGAACGATATCATTCGGTTTTATCACCCCTCTAAGGGTTTCGGGCTCAATTTCCAATGGTGCTCGAAAAAAAAAACAATAAAAGTAGGTCTCCGTCTAGTCGAGTGTCCGAGTTTTAGTGCCTCTTCACAAGTAGTAAAATTATCAACACGTGCAATGACAAATTGAGAATTCATGGCAATCAAATTGCGACTTAGGGGCTGTCTGGGGGATAGAGAGATAACCAACACCAACTGAAAGTCAAGATAACTCAAAATACTTCTACTAAGTATTCACAGACAAACAATGCACTCACACACATGACACAACAGTGAAGTAGGTACTCCTCAAATAACTGACATAAAATAACAAAACACGTAGGTTACGTGTTATTATTATTTTGAAAATAAAATCTTAAAACTAGATATGTTGCATTGCATTGCAATTGAGAATTAATGTCTACTTCAGTGGTTCTAAACTGAGTCTAAATTAAGGGGACGAAGGCAATATGGGTCCACGATTTTTGCATCAACTTACGATTTTTAATAAATTTTTTTAATAGAAACCCAAATATAATATATTTTTTCCATTTACTTGGAGTGGGCTTTATTTATATGTAAACCTAATCTATTCTGTGTGGTTTCCGGATTCATCTGGGCATTCCTTAATATTGTATATAAGTAACATATTATATTTATAATCATGGGCGCAACTCGAGATTTAAACGTACTATAAATTGACGGATTATAAATATTAAAAAAATGATTGTAAGGATAGGAAGATGGTAGCTGCGATCATTAAATAAGAAATTTATAAAAGATAATAAATCCAAAAAAATCATGTAAGAGACCGCTTGGAAAACTGATCAATTAAATTTAGATAGTTCCAATAGCGAGATTTTCCAGTTGGAATACTGCAAATATGGAATCGATCTGACTACGAAATTGAGCAAATACACTAGAATTAGAGATATGCTTTGTAAATTAGGTATTTGCACAATTAAACCGTCTATTTATTTCATGTATTTTTAGGTACATAAAAATGTGTTGCAAAAGTATACCCGAAAATGTGGGATGTACAAAATAGGTCGCGATGACTTTTGTCTTCCAAAAAGACAAAATAAAAATAAGTCATAATACATAATACCTAAATAATTTATACAACAAAGTATTCAAAATTTTTAAGAAAATGTCAAAAAGAATTAAAACATCCGGTTTTTTCGCTGTCAATGTTTTATATGTTAGGGGTGGATTCAACTTTCTACTCGTGGAAGTGAAAAAAAATATAAATGTAAGTAAGTTCTCGGATGTAATCTGATAGATTGTCAGTTATTTGTTTTTTATTGTTTTAACTAAATAAAAAATGTTTTGTTTTCATTTCAAATAAGCCATATAATGATAAACTTAAACAAACAATATACCATTACTAGACGCCATCCACGGTCTCAGAGTTTTTATAACGTTTCTAAAATGCTATAAAACATATATAACATATATAAAATATGTACAGGGTTAACTATTTACTACTTCAATACACATATTTTATATTAATTTTCCAAATAGAAGATCGCATTAAACACAACATTACCGCCCCGACACATTAACTGACAACTGAATATCACAACAATGAAATCTTCATTCGAGATTATTTTTTTTTAATACTTCAAGACGTGGGTAAAAATGACTGATTTCAATTGCATGGTTGAATTATTGCAGCGCGTGTCTTGTTTCAATAGTGTAACATATATTATTACAAATCAGAACTATCCAAATTATTTCACCGACAATAATGTAGTATTTGGGTAACATCTGTTTTTAGATTTAACAATTTTTCCATATCGGACGATATTCAGAGCGTTTCGGACAAGTTCTAGGTGTTATTATAATGCTAAAATTGTATTCAAACATTACGGTAAGTGACTGCGGTAAATTAATATATTGTATGTAAATTACGTCTTTCAATGACTTGAATAAAATAAAAGGGCAAGAATTTTAAATATTATGAAGAGAGACACAAAAAAACGTTTTTTTTTATATTTTGTTTCATACATTATTTTATAAGTTCTAAGTAGGAAGTTTTTAAATACCTTTCGATACAATTCCAGTAGGAAAATGTGGGTTTGAACATTTTAAGCAGCAAGGCCATACCTGAAAAGAGAGAAAAAATATATATTATAAAATGCTCGAACATGTTAACGTACATGAAATACGAAAAAGATAATACAAAACATAAATTAAATGTGTAGAACCATAAGAATATCTCGATATTTTCAGAATGTAAATATGTTTTCTATCAACATAGTTCTTACCATTTTTGTATATAAAGCTTGTACCATATATAAAGCTTACATTAGGTCTTAGAACCAATGGCATATAATTACAGCAGACTCCATTATCGGGAGTTGCATTAGACGGAGAAGTAAAATAATCGATGTTTTATAGATATCGAAATTGTATTCAAAATGTTATAAGAAAAATCGGATTTTTTACTGCTACGGTTAATTCAAAACCCGGTTTATGCGACCCCGAATATTCGAGGGCAGTAAAATTATTCTACAAAATATCTCTAATAAAATATTGAGATATTTCGGACGAATTGGAATGTTTTCTGCTTCCTACATTAAAAAAAGAAAATTAGAGGAGACCAAAACATTTGCAATGTTTCTTGTTTGTAACATTTTGGAAATATTTTCCTAATGTATGTTATTGTTTTGATATGATCAATGTTCCATTTCATGATCGCGTCAGGTTCATATTAAGGAAGGCAGGGTAGAAAGAAAAGATCACTATTCTAACAATGCCACATATATCACTTCTGCCACATACATTCTCCTCGTAACAGTTGATATGATCAATGTTCCATTTCATGATCGCGTCAGGTTCATATTAAGGAAGGCAGGGTAGAAAGAAAAGATCACTATTCTAACAATGCACACATATATCACTTCTGCCACATACATTCTCCTCGTAACAGTTGATATGATCAATGTTCCATTTCATGATCGCGTCAGGTTCATATTAAGGAAGGCAGGGTAGAAAGAAAAGATCACTATTCTAACAATGCACACATATATCACTTCTGCCACATACATTCTCCTCGTAACAGTTGATATGATCAATGTTCCATTTCATGATCGCGTCAGGTTCATATTAAGGAAGGCAGGGTAGAAAGAAAAGATCACTATTCTAACAATGCACACATATATCACTTCTGCCACATACATTCTCCTCGTAACAGTTGATATGATCAATGTTCCATTTCATGATCGCGTCAGGTTCATATTAAGGAAGGCAGGGTAGAAAGAAAAGATCACTATTCTAACAATGCACACATATATCACTTCTGCCACATACATTCTCCTCGTAACAGTTGATATGATCAATGTTCCATTTCATGATCGCGTCAGGTTCATATTAAGGAAGGCAGGGTAGAAAGAAAAGATCACTATTCTAACAATGCACACATATATCACTTCTGCCACATACATTCTCCTCGTAACAGTTGATATGATCAATGTTCCATTTCATGATCGCGTCAGGTTCATATTAAGGAAGGCAGGGTAGAAAGAAAAGATCACTATTCTAACAATGCACACATATATCACTTCTGCCACATACATTCTCCTCGTAACAGTTGATATGATCAATGTTCCATTTCATGATCGCGTCAGGTTCATATTAAGGAAGGCAGGGGGTAGAAAGAGAAGATCACTATTCTAATCATGCACACATCTATCGCTTCTGCCACATACATTCTCCTCGTAACAGTTTTTCTAGTTCTTCTCAAACTTTTGGTACCTTCAATGCTACTTGTAAAGATAGTTTTTATGAAACTTCCATAATTCATTATTTCTACGCGATCTAACTATCTGAATGCTTCTTTCTTCATCTTAAGCACCATATCTTCTTTCCTAATGCCCTCATTTCATATCATCATCAGCCTGTATCTATCCACTGTAGGATGTAGGCCTCTCCAAGTTGTCTCCACAAAATCCTGTCCTTTGCACATTGCTGCCACATAATACCTGCATGCTTACGTATTTCGTCCACCCAGCGCGACTTAGGTCTTCTTAAAGGCGTTTTTATACCTATTGGGTGCCACTGGATTACTTCATACGTCCAACGATGGTCTGTTGCTCGGGCGATATGTCCAGCTCACTTCCACTTGAGCCTTTTTGCAGCCTCTATAACATCTTCAACCTTTGTTTAGGCTCTTATCCACTCATTACGTTTTCGGTCTCTTTTGGTATAACCTAGCATGCACCTTTCCATGCTGCGTGCATTTCATATACTGCGACACATTGTTTATGAGCACATTCCACGCAACGCTCTCGTTTCAATAAGTTACATTCCATAATCCTTTTTCATAACCATTTGAAACAAGTAAAATTTATATTGTAAGTTCCTTTGCATATTAATTTCTTATTTAGAACATATGTTATTTGGAGGAACGAATAAATGCTACAGAACTTTATACACTTAGAAGATGGAGTGACACTGCAGATACAATGTATGAAAGAATAAGAAATGGAGTGATAAGGCATGAATATGAACTGTGTTAAGTAAAACGAAACAGAAGACTTTGAGATAATTTGGGTACATATAACGAATGAATAAACAAATACTAACAAAACAAATATACACAGTTCAAATGTGAGTATCAGGCATGGTAGAGGAAGACCGACCAAGGAGAAAAATAGGAAATGTAAGAAATAAGAGAAATCGTAGAAGCTGTACGAGACGACGTATGGGTGTGGAAGAGGCTAAGGATGTGTGCCCAGATAGTAAAGTCTAGCACTCTGCCTTCTCTGCATACTCCGAGAGGGAAACGACGTGATGGTCTGTATAAATGTATGTCATTTAATTACGGATTTATTAAATGTTTCCCTATGGTCAAGTTATGACCTGTGTTGCATTGCACCATTTTGCATTGTGACTGAAAGTACGAGTATGTTATAATTATTATTATGCCTATTCTAATGACAAATGACTTGATCGTGATAATAATGATGTTTTATTTAACGCCTTTTAATGACAGTGAGTCACCCTATGGTCGTGTTGATGACTCCTTGTGTAAAGGTACGTTTATAATTTTCCTATAAAAGCTTCTGATGATTAATATGAGGTCATATTTAATTGCAGATAATTAAGTGTGATCAAAATATACATATTTCTTTTAGTACAACATATATATAAATATATATGAAAGAAAAAAAATTATTTAAACACGTAATTCAATACATTTAGACACTTCATCATCCGTGAAGATATGTATTAAATACAAATTAAAAAACAAATTATGTAATTAGTGCAAAGAGAAACATCAAAATAATTCTTGTTAGCGTCTATTATAGTTAGCGCGCCGTTTAATTGGACACTTAAAACCGTCAAGACGTATCTGCAAGACGCTAGATAATTGCAAAAATATTCCAAGAAGCGAATTGATCCAGCAACACCCGAGATAGAACCATGTCGCGAGACAGAAAGGGAAATAGACCAAACTATGTGGAGTTAACACTTCAGACACCATATAGTTGATAAGTTCGCGTGTGGACGCGTTTAATAAGTAAAATCTTTGGTAATAACAAATTAAATATTTTCAAACTTCGTGTAATGACCAAGTATAATTCCAACATTCCCAAACTGAAGACGCGTGTCTTCCGCTTAGGTGTTTCGGGTTCGATTCCCAATATAACCCGAAAATAAAAAGGGTCGTAGTCCGGTTAATTCCGTCAATCAACCAGACGTAGGCGCGGAAACGTGGCCTCTAAGAGCAAAGTAAAATAGGTGCAATTGAAGTGTGGGCTGGATAAATATGCTACAAATTCTGTGGACCGTATGGAGAACTAATTCCTCTATTGTCGAAGAACAGAGAGTCATCGACGGATTGATGACAATATGTCTACCTACGAGTCCTCCGATACTTAAGACACTTTGCCTGGGGCCAAGGAGACAGTTTGGAGAGACTTGCGGTTGATGGCAGTGTGAAAGGACGACGCACAAAAGGAAGAGTTCCAATTTGTTGGACTGACCAAGTAAAGAGGCGTAAAAGGACTAACTATTAACAAGTTATTTGAACTGCGTAGTGCAGGAATTGATGAAAAGGAGTCCTTAAGGGCTATCATGAGTCACGATGCTCAGTCATGAGCCACACGACACGATGGGTGGCCATTAATATATGTTACTCATAGACTAACCTGTATTCAGAAGAACCAAAATCCGTCTCGTAAAATCTCTAGTGTTCTCCACAATAATAGATGTCTTTGAGATGTGGTGATGGAGGCAGATGATGCGTATTCCATGGACCTCAAGTAGTACTAACGTATCTATCATTCTAGAATTAGCAACTGCCGAAATACTTTCAATAACACGCAGGAAAAGTATCCTTACATACTATGGGCATCCACAAAGGGCAACGTTAATCTTCAGAAGCTGATTATCACGAGTGCAGTTGAGGAAAAAACCAGCAAGACGAACGTTTCCTACAAGATGGACGAAATAAATAAAGGAGTAAACTGGAATATCTTCAAATGCTGCATTCAACATGGTCTAGGACCGGGAAGAGTGGAGACAAATGATGTGCAAAATTCCAGAAGTACCAGAGGACTACGATGTCCAGCATTAAGCACGCGACGAACAACTAAATTATTACATACCTACTACAGAGCCCTTAAACAAGAAGTCAGAAAAAGTGAATGGACTGACTTTAACGACCTAGTCTGTAGAACGTTTGATTTCAGGTTCAACATGCCCAATCCAATAAAATGAATGACAAATAACAAATGAGCGAATGAATTCGAAGAGTGCTCGATCAAAATGAAAACATTTTCAAACAGCACATTCTCCAGTGCAATATTTTTAGTTCATTATTTGTTATCATTTAAATCTTGAAACCTTTTAAGATTCAATTTAATCATCCAATTTCGATAATATTCCACTTTGTCTTTCATTTGAATTTACGAGTACACACATGTTCTAATTGGATTCCGTATTTACAACGTTTGAAAAGGAAGAAAAAAAGTAAACTTTAAAGAAATTCCTTGGTAAATGTATTAAATAAATATAATAAAAACGTTACCAATAAACTCACGGTTAAAATATTTTCATCCCAATATAAAATACATATTTTATGAAAAGATTATCATATATTTACTTGATTAAAAAAAAGATGCGTTTCTAGCCATATTTTTCAGGTTCAAAAGTTTCCGGTCTGGTCTAGATTTAGTAATATATAATATTTATAATGCGCTTAAGATACTGCTTGTCTAATTTTATTTATTTTATTTATTATTACACATGACAAGAAATATACATAATTTGCGAAAAAACAACAGGTAATTTAATATGGACATACATTATTTTAATGGATCTGGGTTTGTCGCCTTTCATTTGTCGTATCCCCAGTAAACTAGGCTTTTGCCTGTATCTCACTGATGATGCTAATAAACCATGAAATAAAAATACTATATGACTGATTGCTTATCTTTTAACAATACTAATTGTACAAATAAAGTTTTTTCGTTTCAATTCGTTTTTTTTAAATTAGTCTGTACAAATTTGGCACGAAACATTTTGGAATGTGCGGTGTTAACATAAATTGAACTCCCACAGACTTCTCGGTAGAGTGACATGCAACAGTATTGTGTGGTGCGAGGCATGGCTCTTCTATTGTGCTCTGCCGGTAACAGGGTCTTCTGGAAGTGTTACACTATATTATTCAGAAGTCCTTATTACTAACAAGCACAAATAAATAAATAAATAGTTGAGGTATCCGGTCAATTTTTTATTAAACAAAGTAATATATGGTACAAATATTTGCCAAGGCTATACCTAACATATATACAAATTTATTACTGAACTAATCTCATTTATATATTATAATTTATGAAATTACTTAATCTTATTTTCCTACATCTCATTTTATTTTTTTTAATCTTAATATATGATTTCTTAGAAATAATTAACACCTACATACTACTTATAACTAGATAACAATTCTTACAACTAATTATTAAGCAAGAACATATCCACTCGTTCAGACTACTTGGTCTACCTTGGTCCTCCCTGCTAATACTGAAGGTGGACTAGTCAGGCAACAGATGATGATTCGGGAGCCTGTGCTCATAACGGAAGGGTAGATCGAATTTACCCTCGTAAGCTCCCAGCGACTAAGGGATTGCTGTGATTTTGTTGACTTTTATAGATATGGTCAAAATCTGTTATAGATATATTTTCAGTTTGATGATTATATTTTAGATTTATAAACATCAAGTTAATATTTTTGACAATATTCTGTTTCAAAATAATTATAAAATAGAAATTAATTTGATTCATTTGAACAACCCTTATGATCATCGAAAATGTATTAAGTACACTACATCGTTTTTTCTCTTAGTAAAATACAAGCAAAATCCTAGTTCACTGCGGATACGACAAATGAAAGGCAATAAACAGACACATATCCATAAAAATGGTGTATCAACATTAAATTACCTGTTGTTTTTTCACAAATTAAGTGTTTATAATCATATACTTATAAATAAAAAAAAATTTATTGGAAATACCCTTTTTCAAAAATATAATTTTTTTTACATTTTTTTAAGTAAGTATGTATGTAAAACGTGAATTTATATCAGTATCATTGTTTTTGTTCTTTTTATTTAAATTATGGTATTAACTTTTTTAAATTGTTGTGCTCTGTGTACTATGAGTAATTTTAATTGAATTTTGAAGACTCAAATATTATCTACTGTATATTTGCTAAGTCGCGATACAGGGATATTTGTTTAATATTGTATTTCGGTAGATAGGGTTTTAATATAAATATTGTTTTGTTATGAGTAATCCAATATCATGGTCGGCTGAAGCTCGGACTTCTTCAATTGTATATAATATATCCGAATTTCGCAGGTATATGTCAACTGTCTCTCAAATCAGTCTATGTTAATATGTCCTGTTTATAGCTATATAAACATTTAATTTTATTTTGTACACACATCTGTTATTTTTATTTATATAAACGTTGTGCCTTAAACATGTATTGGAGTAATATTTTTTTAGAGTGTACATTTTCATAGTCAAAGTGACCGTAAAATACCAAAATAAATACAGAACTTTCTGCCAGTTCTACGACAGTTTTCAAAAAAATTTATTGAATTATTTATCATCATCATCAGCCCACATTCATTTACTGCAGGATATAGGCCTCTCCAAGTTGTTTCCAAGAAATCCTGTCCTTTGCACATTGCTGCCACGTAATCGTTACTTGCTTACGTATTTTGTCCACCCAACGTGTCTTCAGTATTTTTATGTGCCTAGTTCTTCCTATTGGGTACCACTGGATTACTTCATACGTCCAACGATGGTCCGTTGTTAGGGCGATGTGCCTAGTTATTATTTTAAAAAAATTAACTAAATAAGTTTTAAAGCTCCGGTTAATTAATGACCTTAGTGTTGTCCAATTTAATAATTCTTAAAATAAAGAAGCAGAATAATGATTTTTTTAAATCAATGTGATTAGAGGGAAATAAACAGCATTCATTTTTAAATATTGTAAAAAGAGTCAACATTTGTTATTTAATACGTAGCTATTTATTTATTTAGTAACCAAAGATCACTCGAATGCGCATACGTTTCGATATAACATCTATCAAATAGTGTGACTTAAAGGAACCTCTTGAATGTCTTTATACTATCAGGCTGTCTGAACTCCAGAGGATATATATTCTATGCTATATGACCAGCCACTCAAACAGATTGATCGAGGTATCTAGGTATTTTCGACCAATTCACCTCAACTGAACGATTTATAATCTGAGACTCTGACTACCTCAATGTATCAATCATATTTCCCAGAGGTCACATCCCTTATCATGTACTACAACATCAGACGATTTAGAGCTTTGAACATTGTTAGACTCAATTCTTTCAGGGCACCTTGTCAACATCCAGGGCAGTCGAATTTGCTTGCATCAAAATCAAGACCACAGTGAAAACAGTTGTCGAAACCTCTTCATAATTCTCATAGCTTGTTTCTAATCGTATGTTTTTTTCCTGAGGCCATGTTAGAATTGAACCAAGAGGTATCTAAGCTGTGTTCTAGCTTAGAGGTTTGCATGAGGAACATATGTGGATATAAGCGCTTAAAAGTATCATAAGTCTGAATCATTTAAATTAAGTAAATTTTAAACTGTTCTTACCATATTCAATAAATTACGAATTAACAAGATTTAAAAAAAGCAATTCACGCAAACTGAGCTGTTAAATACAATTTTGAAACATCTGCTTATGTCCTAAGGGTAAAAATAAATGTGTTGTCTGACGACGTGCACCTTTAAGAAAAACTCAAAAATAAAATAACACTTCAGAGATCTAGTTAAGATCCCTGTCTTTTAGTTTGAAGGATATGGGTTCGATTTTCATTGGAATCCAATAAATTTTAATATAAGTTCCTGATTGATTTTAACTGAAGGCCTCTTTAACATCTTTCTGGTTGGTTGGAAGTGATTAATTAACATATGGTAATAAATCCACTAGGTTGTATGGTACTACAACGATAGTATAACACATATATTTATTGATCCACATTTTCAAAATCTACGAATAAAAAAACACTTAAAATATTTATTCTAAGACATCTGATACCTTTAAAAGTAGGTATTCTTATTTTCCATTTTAAAGAATATACTTACTTATCTTCAGGGGAATTTAAACTACAATAAAATACGTACATGCACATATGCCATTTCCTTGTTGGGTTAAGTTAAGTAAGGTTGTTGGGATAGGTAGAGAGGACAGATCACCAAACTGCCACATAGTTCCTTCGCCTCCTCTATTTCACACATTCTCCCAACGATCCCTCTTGTTTCTGTTACTCTTTACCATTCCATTGGAAAATTATATATGTAGCTTAACGGACAAAGATGTAAATTGGATACAACAATACTTTCCGTCAGCTTCACTACAAATACCATTTCATCACAGGACATAGCTTCACAGGATTTTTGACCCATTTTACTGAATAATAAAAACTATATTTCAATGGATCTCGTCGTCGTATTTTGGACACCGACGTAAGAAAGTACTGCTTTCAACGTGAAAGAGAGGAAATGTTTTTTTAAGGACAGTGCTATTATTTTTTAACCTTTAATTTTGTTCCAAATATATTTTTTGTACTTATATAGCTTGACCAATGTTGTGTTTTAGGTGTTTCTTTTTTATTGCGCCTATCTCTATCATAAGTTGGTTTACATACATACCATCACGTCGTCTCTACCTTCCTCGACAGGGAAATTGTATGATTGTATGTATGCATATACCTCTGCAATATATTTCTGTTTTATGGAAGAGATTGCCACATGGCATTTTTCCACTAGGCTGTACTATATACAAGAAAAGTGTAATACAACACGTATTTGTATTGCATATATTTATACAGTTTAAACTAAAAGAAAAAAACAACCTTTCAATTTAAAAAAAATACTAAAACTGTCTTGAAAAAATATTATCTAAAAACTGATAGATAAAAACAATATTTATTTAATACTACTATTATATTACAGCATATGAAATAAAATCAAGAAATTAAAAATAATAATAATATATTCTCAAATATATATCACTTTCGAACAACCTTATTTAAGGGAGATCAGTAGTCTTCATTCCGGATAAGTAAACAAATCTCCGGTAGACGTGAAAGAGTGCACCGTGAAGGAGGGATATTGAATAGATCTTGTTCCTTTGACCAGGATCCCCAAGGATTGTCCTCATTCAACGGACGTGTTTACACGAGGCTTTATTAGAATACAATTGTCATTTTTCACGCGAAATTTCAGAATTCCCGAATTTCTAAACAAGCCCAAATCATGGTATTTATTGTCATTTGAATCCCGTAAGCGATTCTGGATGATCAGAAAATAAACGGGATAGCAAAACTTACTACTGACTTGGCCAAGTCAGATATCACAACAAATAACTGACAACTTAATCACTTTGTGCGAAAATATGAAATTTAATTATAAAAATCGTGTTTAACGCATGCATGTTCATGATCAAATGTCAGCATGTTATGATAAGCAAACTGACATCTTAATGGATTTATTTCCGGGTTATCTGTAGGAACTAATTTTTTTTCACTTGAAATTCTATTGCATTACACTTTTGTTGTATATAGTATCAACTGGCGGGTTTGATGCCATGTGGCAATCTCTTACAAAAAACCAGAAACCTTGAGTGAAGACTAGAACCTACATAAATACCATCACGTCGTTTCTCTATTGGGATAGGCAGAGATGACAGAGAGTTATACTTTCCTATCGGATACAGCTATAACGATATATCTTCTTTCAAATTATCATTCACTGGATTTGACCATATTTTCACTTCGTCCCCCACGCCCCTCACTCACATTTGCACTATATTTTTGTTTTATTAGTCTTTCTTTATTAATTTGTTCTACATGCCCAAACCGTATCAGCGTGCTCTTCTTTATCATCACATCAGCCTCAAGTTCACATTCATCCATAATCCCTTCATTCTAACCCTGTTATACCACCAGGAATCGAGCCAGACAGCCCCTTATTGGAAGACAGGCACTTAATAGACCATGAATGTCATCGAGGAAATTGTGTTTGTATTAGAGTATTATGAATAAAAAATAGGAATATGTCTATGTATTTGAAAACCGTATTTATTTTCTGTAAATACTTCATTGCACAATATACAATCTGGCGTGTTATATTACACTTTCGTTGTATAAAATACAGCATGGCAGGTTATTGCAATATGACAATCACTTCTAATCAACCAGAAAAATAGCGAAAAGCTTTAAACGAAAACTAGTATGGAACCTTTTTAAAATCAGGTACCAACATGAATCGGAGTAGGGTTGGAAGACACGCGTCTTACCACCTTGGCAACGGAGGACATCTAATGACAATATTTAGGACAGTTGGAAAATGTATGAATGGCAATAAGTCTACCAAAAAGTATTTTTAAACATAATAACATTAATACAATTTTAATCTTTAAACCAATGAATTAAATTTATAAAAAGTATAACGATGAAATTATTTACTGGTACTTTTTGTCTATTCGATTATTTCACATATAGTCTATAATAGGTTACTTAAGTTAATGTTCAAAATATTAGTACCATTTTAAAAAATGATAACCTTTTATTGATCGGGCAAACCTATCCTCCCGGTAGGTCAATACTTGACATCGTCAAGTAATGATTCACAAATTATAGATATTTATCCTAAACTAAATACATATTTCATTAATAGCTGTAATTTTATAATACCCTGATATTTTCTTTTATCCATTTATGGGTTTCTACAACAAAGAGATCGGGTATTTAAATACATGTATCAAAAATAAAATAAAACAATTCATAAAAAAAACTAATCTCTGAACGAAATTAAATTGACTTGAAACAATTACTTTAAACGATTCCAAATTCTTTCACATTAGAGAAAATCATAAATCTAGGTGAACTATCATTTTCTCCAGTCAAAAATTACAGGTGTATCCAACCTTGATATGATAAACTTAATTTAATATTTTCACTAGGTCTTTTTTTACATATACTATATCTGGATTATGTTGCAAACATTATTCCAGGGAGGTACAGCATTATCACTTTCCTTCCTGGCCACGGTCAAGCCAGTGCCGCCTTCTTTCCTTGCTCCATCTGGATATGTCAAGTGTATTTGATATCTGCCAAATGCCTGAGTTTCTGACCTATCTCTAAGAGGTTTCCCTTACGATAGTCGATTCGTAGTATTCTCATCAAGAAGATTTTCCGTAAACAGCATCCAAAGGTAGTACATACTATCTTAGTATCTTGTTTTCTTGAAAAAACTAAAAAACCTCGCGATATTCAATTTTAAACATTTAAGAATATAACGAAACAACACGTCTTCTATCGGTTTTCGGTGACAATACTGAGGGTAGAGGTATCAACTTTTCTATGTAACATCACCTAACCATACGTAGGGATTGATCGGCTTGAAATTTGTTCATACATAATTTTGTTGAGATCGAAAACTTGTAGACCATAGTGGTATGTTACATTGAATGATGAAAATCAAATAGGCTCATACGAGGGTTGCTACTTAAGTTTTGAGATTTGGCAACACCAATGTAGATACGTCAAATCTGATATCAGCATCGTAAAGTTTGACGTTTTTAATGGTATACGTGCTCAGAAAGTTTTGTCATGCGAGTGCTATTTGTGTTGTTTACAGTGACTTGAAAAAGTCATATCGGCCAAAAATGGAATTAAATCGTGAACATTTTCGTGCGATGATTTTTTATGATTTTCGACGTGGACTAATTCAACAACAGTGTGCCGATCAACTCGCTTCGACTTTTGGTGATGAAGCATCATCCCGGGCTACTGTGTTTAGCTGATTTTCCGAATTCAATCGAGATCATAGTTAGCTCCAGGACGAATTTCGTGAAGATCGTCCAAAATCGGTTGTTATGCTAAAAAACATCGATGCTGTGCGTGAACTGATATTGCAAGATCGTCATATGACTTATCGTGAGATTGAGGCATATTTGGGCATTAGTTCCACTCGCATACATTCAATATTGCATGAACATTGGGCCGTCAAAAAGATTTGTTCGCGTTGGATACCGCATAATTTGACAATCGCTCAAAAAAAGGCTCGTGTTGATTGGTCCAAAGAAATGTTGAAAAAATTCGATGGCGGTGCTTCAAAATACGTCTATAATATCGTGACAGGCGATGAATCATGGATCTATGCATATGAGCCAGAAACTAAACAGCAGTCGACTGTATGGGTCTTTAAAGATGAGCCAAATCCGACAAAAGTTGTTCGCGCACAAAGCACTTCGAAGCAAATGGTGGCTTGTTTCTTTGGTATCAATGGTCATGTCGCAACAGTGTCTTTAGTGAAACGTCGTACGGTCAATTCCGAATGGAACACCACCATTTGTTTGCCAGAAGTGTTCGGAGAAATGAGGAAAACCAACCGCCGAAGACGGATCATTCTCCACCACGACAATGCGAGCTCTCACACATCGGCTCAAACAAGTGATTTTTTCAGCACTCAAAACATTGAATTGATGAGTCATCCGCCGTACAGCCCTGATTTGGCACCCAATGACTTATTTTTATTCCCGAACATCAAAAATAAATTGCGAGGTCAACGTTTTTCGACGCCTGAAGAAGGGGTTGATGCGTTCAAAACGCATGTTTTGAAGTTACCTCATTCGGAGTGGAAAAAGTGCTGCGAAAATTGGTTCAAACGCATGCAAAAGTGTATTGATCTTCATGAAGAGTATTTTGAAAAACAATAAAGCCATTTTCGATTATAAATATTTGTTTTTACTTGTACGTCGTCACACCAATGCAATTACTAGCCTGATTGACGTGTCCTGAGTGAGTGGGGCTGAATCGGTTCCTTGTGGTATTCTGAGACCGCAATGAATGACAAAATTATGCATAAGGGATGTACCTCCTGAGAGACGTGTTACGTTACGAGAGACGTGATTAACACTGAGATCATCTACTTTTTGGAGTCGTAGCTATATGTTTGAAGTCAATTGAAAAAACTGATCCAATTATCTCAATCAACCTTTCGGAAAACCTATTATTATACCATGAAATAGACTGCTCTGGAATATAGGCAAACTGATAGTATCGAATTCTACAAATTTATTCTTAGATTCACAAATGTCACATAATAACTTAAACACCATTTGAGTGACCTTTGGTCAGTTATAACCGTTTCACTCAATGGCACTAAAGAAATAAATACGAATGTAATATGAATGTAATGTAAATGTAAATGAATGTGCATATTGACTGAAATGTAGATGTTGATCTGTTTTGAATGTAAATTTAAATGTGTACGTTAATGTTAATTTTTTTTAAAAGTGAGTTTGAATTCTGAGATAAAGTCCTTGAGAAGAGTATGTTATGTATACGGCGCTCCATAAATTGTATTTATTATTATTATTATTATTGATGTAAATATAAATAAAAATCTAAATAAGTATTCCTTTTTCAAGGGTTGCTTGGACATAGGCATCTCACTTCCACACTATTCAAACCGATGTTTTAATTTGACATCATTTATCGCTCTTGTTATAAATATATTGAGTATAAATAATAATCAATTATTTGAACAATATAAATTATCAATAAAAACTTGACAATCTCTGGTAGTCGCGCCAAGTTCGCATCGTCGATCTGATGATCCATGCACATCCCCCTAAAAGTGATCCCGGCTCCTCGGCTCCAGAGCTTATGCACGGTGCAGTACCAGCCACCCGTAATGGACGGACACACGCCCCGGCCCCCCTAATAATAGGGGCCCGGCGAAGCCTCGGGGAGAATAGATTACCCGAATCATGCGAAAAAAATAAAGAAACGTTTAAAATGTTATTTCTACCTGAGATAGTCCCTTACATTTCTGGACGATCGAAAATACAGGGTGATAGATACGGCTATATACTTTTAAATTTAAAATGCATATTTAATGTTTAAAAAAAACATGTATTTGCAGTAGCAACAGAGCTTATGAACACAATTCTGGTATATTTACACATTCCAGTTAACGCACATTCGTCCATCCATTGCTCGTTCCACACTCCTACTCCTTACTTGTCACTCAATTAAAATTCCTTGAGCTATATCATTCTATTCTATCCTCGGTCTACCTTTTCCTCACCCTCAACTCATTCTAGATGTATACGAGTATGTTTTGTATTTCTTCTGCAACTCCATCTCTGACAAATAATGTAATTATATTTTATAGGATTATTTTAACATTGATGCATCAGATATTATTCACAAGGCACACATTTATCCTAGAAAATTATCATGAGATATTTAGTAACTATCTATTATTGATGTTTCACGAAGTATTTTTAAAATATGTAAAAAAGTCACTTTAGTCCAGTTTATTTTACAATATCTAGTAGCATCGTATAACAAAAACTAGAACTCGAAGGGGGTTTTGAAATGTGGAACGAACGAATGAAGACTTAAAAAATAAATATAAAGTGCAAATGTGAGTGAAACGTGTATGAGAGGAAGACCAAGGAAAGTATGGTGGGATCAAGAGGATGACATTTTAAAGGAAGGAAACGTAGAAAATCAGAAGCACCGTAGGTGTGTGAGAAAGTGTATTGATGTTAAAGAGGATAAAAATGTGTGTCAAGATAAGAAAATCTGGCGCTTAGTCCTCTCTGCGTACCCTGGCAGGGAATGGCGCGTTGGTACACATGCATATGTATGTATCGTATAACAGGCATTATTAGAAAACTATTCCATAGTTGTCAATATGACTTGACGAAAGTGTCATTGAACTATTTGAAAATTGGTTTCCAAAAAAGCTACTGGTAGCAATGGTAACGGGGCAAAAACTTATAAAGACCTGAAGATCTGTGAAATTTAGGAATTAAATGGCATGAAACAAAGGACGCTTTAATATATGGAAGAGGATTCAACTTCGATTATCTGAATAAGCGATAAAAGGAAAAGAACTTGAACTAAACAAAAGGCTCTAATAATCGAAATAAAATTTGGAACACACTGTATTCGGCGTAGTTTGGTGAATGCATTTTGCTCTACAAACTACCGTGCTAATGCAACGGCCACGCCTGTTGCATCGGACACTGGCACAATACAGACATTGTTGAACCAAACACCGAGAATCCGGAACACACTTGCATCAAAGTGCATGGAGAATTTGTCTGACACTATTCTATTGCATGCGTTCAAAATCGATATGTAGATTATACAACAACATACCCTTTTCTTCACAAAAAAAAAAAATAAAGTATTGAATTACTCTTTCTAAATCTTTTGCCAGCTGCTTAGGAAGTATTTGAAGAACTCAGTAAATTGAGTTAACTAGAACGTTATTCGAAATAAAACTCAAAAGATGTATAAAAAAATGAAATGTTCTGAAATAATAAAACTACGAGTACAGGCGACCCTCGACTTTCGCACATAATTGATTCCTGAAAATGTGTGCGAATGTCGAATGTTCGAAAGTAGAGGGATGTAAAAAAAACATCAAAAATTGTGTTTTAAAATATTTATTTATCAATAATAATAGTTATTTATCAATAATACATTAAAAATGTTTATTTATCAATATACATAATAAGTTAACGAGGCGAGTTTAAGTGCTTTCAGGTATTTTCTTTAGAAACTTGTCAAGAGTTAGTTGAATACCACCCTTTTTATTCTTTTCTTGATAAAGAGTTCTATAACATGCTGTGTCTTTCTCAATCGCCCTACACACTTGAGATATATGTACGTTCTCCATTGGGATCACATTCTTCCATGATAGTCACAAATTAGTCAGGATACATGAAGGCTTCATTCATATTTTTGATTGTCAAAGTCTTGACGATTTTATCAGCTTCTTCTTCCTCACTTTCATTGTGTATTTCATTTAACTCTTGTTACTCAATTAAGTATTCATTTGACAGAGGTACTGAGTGAGGTTCAATAGAATCATTAACATCTTCGTTGTTCACGCCCAAGTTAAGTTAATTCATTAGGCGAACTATTTCATCTGTGATAGTTTCCGGAGTTTCTTCAGAATTTATCAAATTGCTCATCAATTGTGAGCATAATTGTTTCCAGGAACCTTTCATTGTTGACACTTTTATTTCAGCTCACGAGTCTCCAATATTGTTGATTGCGTTCCATATATTATAGTTCTTCCAAAAAAGTGGGAGCGACTGCATGGAAGCGAATGTTTTTTTGCATTATCGAAAAAATCATTAAAAAATTTATTTAAAAAAATGTGCGAAAGTAGAATATGCGAAAGTTGAGGGCCGCCTGTATATAAAATATATTCAGAATATAAATAATATTGTTATACATCATATTTATATTTATATGCAAAGTCATGGAGATAGAAAAGCGTGAAAGGAAAAGTAAATTTGAAACATGGATGAGTTATGAAAGAACAGAGCAAGTTGATGAATTCTGCTATTTATAGTACAGTTAGAATTTTCTCAGATGATGGAAAGGTTATAAGGGATATCGAACGGCGCGATGCGATGAGTAACAAAGTCGATGGGGTACTTAGGCACACGAGTATATACTTGAACTGGACAACATCAAAAATTGCAATGAAGATAGTCCATATCAGTATTTTAGAACTGAATTCGATTTTTGCGAATAAAAAAACGTGGAAATGGATAAATATTAAAATAGAGACGAATAAATAATGCAAAAAATGCTTGAACTTAGAAGAATATACGGGGTGGCAATATATGACAGTCAACGAATAGCAAATTTAAAAAAAAGAGCACTCTAAGATGGTTTGAGAATGTAGAATGAACGAATAAAGAAAGACTAACAAAATAAATATACTCGTATAGTACAAATGTGAGTGGAAGGCGTGATAGAGAAAGACCAAGGAAAGTGTAGTGGAATATAGGGAATATTTTGAAAGAAGAAAACGTAAAAATCGGAGAAATCTTAAGAATTTTTTTTTAATCGACTTGGCACGAATTTTTCCTGTTACACAAAGAAGGTCTACTTCAAGAGCGTTAGCTTATTCGTTAGGAAGAATAACCGCCAGGATTATTCTCATAATGCTAGGCGGTACCGAGAATATATCAACAGTGTCATTCAGTTGGTTCAATATCTCTATACCACGCGTGACTGAGTTATATGAGGAGTCTTGATATAAAAAAGGCGAAGAATGTGCGTCGAGATATGAAGTTCTGGCGCTTTGTCCTCTCTGCCTACCCTGACAAGGAAATTGCATGACGTATGTGATATATATATTCCATAAACTTAATTAAAAAATCGAATAAAAATATTGTATTGAACATGTATTATGTTTGATTCCAAAATGTAAAAAAAACAATATTCACGATATAGGGAAAAAAATAAATTGCAACTAAGGGTACTTGCCTATATATTTGACAGCGTGGCAACTGTGGCTGAAAACTTTTCACAACCCCTGATACTCAACGGCGATTGGCTTCGGTCCATCCACGGTCCCTTTTATATTTAGATAATTTATTATTTAAAATGAGTTTTTTGATTACGCGTGCAATTTCCTTTTCTTTTCATCGTAAAATGAAAAGGTGGGTTTTAAATTAATTCACCAAAGGTCGTGAGTGTACAAAAAAAAGTTTCATAAATATTGATAAAAAAAAACCGCCGCCGACTTATGAAAAAAAATAGAAAAGATATCCAGGTAAACATGAACTGGGAAGCTGTGAAAATAATTTACAGAGTTTTTACGTATTTTAATTGATTAAAAAAATTTGAAAAAAATGCTATATTGAGATATCACTGATACTATAAGCAATTAAGTGTCTGATTATACTTCATCGGGGTCCGTGGTCTAACGCTTAACATTCACGCTAAGCAAGTAAGTGCCTCAGGTTCGATTCCTGATGGATTTATTTCCGGATTGATTTTACTCTTACATCATTTTACATCTGATTTAGTGTTTTTATTGCTTATACTCGTACATAGATTTCATAAATTCTTATACCGTTGTTTAGTTAACGTTAAAATAGCACTATGAAAAAAATCATGTCTTACGAAGGGTTGCAGCAAATTAAACCTGCCGATTGTCTAGAACTTTGATATCATTGTCATCAGAACTTTGGGTTTGATATATCAAAAATGTGTGCTTGCTGAAGTGCAACAGCTTACACACAATTAAAAATATACGGACAAGCGTCTTCTATCCGCAAAATGACTAACGATCATCCTTGATCACAAGGGATTGCCTGTCATTATCATATGGACTCCAAGGTATTGTGTATTATATTATATTACACTTTCTTTATGTACAATTCAACCTAATGGTTTATTACCACGTGACAATCTTTTCTGGCCTACCATAAAATGTATTAAACAAGCCTTAAGTGAAAACCTAACTAGAATAGAATGTTTAAATCTGGGTGCCAATAGGAATTGAACACGACATCCCTGGGCTTGAGTACAGGCGTCTTATCAACTAGGCCACGGAGGTATACCTCACAATATATTGAACAATGAACATTTAAGAATGCTCTTGAACTCGACAACATTATGTGTCAGAAAGAAATTAACGAACTGCATAAAAATGACAATTCTTATTATGCTTATTCAATTAATATGTTTGCGAACTCCAGCCAGACCCACGCGACAACAGCAATTATTATATTGTCATCGAGCAATCAACTTTTCGTACAATCGTTAGACTGCACAGAATGAGAAATCAGTATGGACACTTGATAGACCCTTTTAAACTCTCCTTGAACTCAAATAAATTGGTTCAGAAGACAATTTTTCTTAACTCTTAACTTAAATGTATCCGCGACTGTATAATAATGATTTGTTAGGTCTTTCAGTTTTTATAGGTGATTGTTGTTTTTATAATGATTTTTTTTTTGTCTTAGTCATCTTCTTGTCTTGTTACCTTAATATTTTGACCTGTTTATTAGAGGAATATAAAAAAAATATTACAAGTTCAAAACAATTTCAAAATAATACATCATGAACATCGTCAATCCACCTACAGTACCCGGCGGTAAGTAATACACATCGTTTGTAGAGCGTCGTCTCTGTCGCACGATGCGCTAACCGCATCGTGACTACGATACCGGACTGTTAGCGCATCGTGCGACAGAGACGACGTTCTACAAACGATGTGTATTACTTACCACCGGATGCTGTACCTCTGTGACTTAGTCGCTAGGACGCATGTTACCGACAACCAATCCGGGGGTTGTAGGTTCGATTCCTGTTGACTGTCATTTTTTTAACGGTCCCAGTCTGCATTTTTCACTTAATTTTTTTAACATAATTTGATATAGTGCTGTTATCAAACCGATAAGATTACCTCAAGAGCGGTTTCTTTCTGGCTCAACGTATAAGCTTACAGAAGATGACAGGAAAAGTGACTTTTCAAGTCCACCGAGAACATATTTACTGTCATATTTTTTTGTATTATAATGTACGTGTTGGCTGAAAAACATATCATGTCCTCGCAGCTGAGCTCGTCCTCTATTGGTGGGAGTGTATCTCAACTGGGGGAATATAATGAGATGAATTCAGACTTCTTGATAGCTTCTCTCTTAAATGATTTTTTTCTGACTATCAATACACTTATATTTATTATTTATTTCTTATTATTTTTTAACTTTGCCGATTTGGATATTTCCGAAGGATGGAAAACTTCCGATTATTGTAATTCAAATATAAAACAAGAAATATTTTCTTAGTACTTAAGTAAAACCAATCATTTTTTAACTTTGCCGATTTGGATATTTCCGAAGGATGAAAAACTTCCGATTATTGTAATTCAAATATAAAACAAGAAATATTTTCTTAATAAGTAAAACCAATCAAAAAATAAATAGCATACATAAAACGGGAGCGAAATTTAAAAAATATATAATCAAACAAATCGATGAGTTGAAAACCCTTTTTTTCACAGTTCAAGTAGCAAAAATCCTTTCTTAAGAATAAAAATAAGTAGGGAAGGGCTTTCGTCAAAAGTTACTTCAGGTTTGACACAATAGAAAAATTAGTATCTTTACACAAAACAGTCATTAATTTCGCTCCCAAATAACGGGCAGTCACACATAGCTCGGAGCAGTCGGCGAACAGGACCAACCTGTCGATATTATTTACTTGCCATCATAGCAAACAAATTCCTTAGCATCTATTTCTTTACACAACCATTTATTACTTTCACGCCCTGTGAGAAAGGGCCAGGCCGACTGTCCTGTTCCAGGAAGACCTAATGCCAATCTTATAGGGAAGAAAAGACGTAACTACGAAGGGACAGATTTTCAATACTGTTTATTTAACAAATACTCGAATATGCTAGGACAAAAAAAACTTTAAATTTGACAATTATCTTACATGAACGTATTAATGTAAAAAATACCGAATTCTTATTTTCTCTGCTTTATGATAGTCGAGCAAGGAATGAGGATATTAAGGTAGACGACGTCCGTGGCCAAGTTTGTAAGAAGTTTGTCTTTCAACCCTGGTATTGCGGGTTCGATTTCCATTTGGAATCCAGATTTTTTTAATAATCATTAATCGGATTTCAGTTTGGTTTTCATTTAAGACATATTTACCATATTTCTAGTTAAATGGAAGTGATTGCTACATGGCAACAAACCCACTAGGTTGTATTGTATAAACGAATGTGTAATAATCATACAATAATACAAGAAAGAAGGAGGGTTGAAATAGTGCTCAAGATGAAGATTGAGATAATGTAACCACGTAGAACAAATTGAACAAATAGAACAAATGAATTTTAAAAGTTTTTTTAAAATAATGAAGAGTATATTTGAAGTTTAAAAAGACTTAGAAAAACGTAGCACGGCCAAAATAAACAAGCGAGATGGAAGAGTGAAATCTCTATAATAGACGAGTATGCATTACAGGGTGTATGGACGTGGCAGAAGTCAAAGATGTGTGCCAGAATATAATGAAGTAGAGATCTGTTATATATTTCCACCCCGATGCTGTCATTAGATTAGGAACCTATGGAGGTTCCTAATCTAATCCAAATATGTTTTTGTAAACATATGCATGGGCATATGTTTACAAAAACATATTTGGTAAGAAAACTGCAAAAATTTATAAAATGAAGGTGACGCACAAAGCAACCTTTGTTGGTCTTCCAAAATATGATAGTAACACATTCGGCTTTAGGTGGAGTGTAATGTATATGTGTAGTGTTCATACATATGTGTACACAAATGCTGATAAGATCTCCCAACAAAGAATTAGCTTCAAGTGCTTCCTGAACACTTTGAGGCAGACAAAAATCAAATTAGTTGAAATATTACTCGAAAAATCGAACCTTAACCAATAATAAAGATCTTTAATTCATTAAATCTTCTTCTTCTTCCTGCCACTGTCCCAACTCATTACCTAGGTAGGCTGTTGGGGTCGGCTCTTCTCGTTCTCAGGCTGTATGTTCTTCGGTTCTGGGTGTCGCCTTCATCTAGGCCGTTTCTCTGCAGGATTTTGGAGCACTGGGTTATCCAGGAGTTTTTTGGTCTTCCTCTGGACGGCTGTCGAGGAAGATCCACAGACATTGCCTGATTTACCGTATGGTCTGGTGATCTCCGTCTTATTTGCCCGTACCATCTCAGCTGTCGCTCTTCCAGCTTACTGTTTATATCAGTGACCCCCAGGCTACCACGAATGCGTGAGCTCTTAATTCTATCTTTTAGTGATACGAATACTCCTGCCGACCACCTAAGGATTCGCATTTCTGCTGAAATCTTTAATTCATTCAATATTCCACAATAATTATATGATTGCTGCAAAAACAAAATAAACACGTTAAAATGACGAAAAATACACTGTTACAGAGTAAAATCGAAAAAAAATAGACTAAAAATAATGGAATATTGTGCACAACTTCAAGGATAACCACAAACCTAATAAATCACAATTTACCTTAAAAATTCGAACCGAAAAGAACAAATCAAGTATGGCAGTATAGTAGCGCCTCAGCATAGTGATTAAATTTCAATCACATAAGAAAACGTTTTAATATCAAATGGTACATTTTGGGGGTAGAGAAGGCCCTACTAAGCCAAAGGCTAAGACTAAAACCTTATTGAGTAAACCTGCCCAACAGGGTTTCTGAAAAACCAATAGTCATGGTCGAATGTCCATATCTCATAGGGGTCTAATGTTTATATTTTCGGTACAGTCATCATTGTCAAACAATGGCGTCTCGGTCAGAAACAGAAAAAACTCCTCGCCACATCTATAAGAGACTACGAAAAAAATCAACAGAATTTCGGAACGTTTTCTGTATTCTTTTTGTTCGGTGAGAATAGAAAGACCACAATAGTAATGCAACCGTCGAAAATAAAGATAATTTGTCAAATGTAGCCGAAAGGGTTGTCGAGGGTTGATGGGCTTAGTTATATGAACTGATGCCCAGGATTAAGGATCGAATGGGGGCTTGATTGGAGTTTGTGTACGCATCGTTTAGGGCAATTAAGGATACCACTGGACGTATCACAGATGCCAAAGATAAATGTTGTGTATCCCTCGAATAAAGTAACCTATATTTATTTATGGATTAACCAAGAAAGGATAGTTTGTTGATTTTTTTAAATTCTATTACGAAAGGGTATAGGGGTAAGTTTTTTTAACACAAGAATTTGTTAAGTAATTAAAGAACTAGGAATTTCAATTCTCATTCGGCTACTGGTAATAATACTTGACTTTAGCAAACTTAGTTTGAAAAGCACTAATGCAAGAATTTGTTGATTAATGAAAGAACTAGAAATTTCAATTCTCATTCGGCGACTGGTAATAAATAGTCAACTATAGCAAACTTAGTTTCAAAGGCACTAATGCAAGAATTTGTTAATCAATTAAAGAACTAGGGATTTTAATTCTCATTCGGCTACTGGTAATACTCGACTATAGCAAACTTAGTTTGAAATGCAAGAATGCAAAAATTTGTTAAATAATGAAAGAACTAGGAATTTCAATTCACATTCGTCTACTGGTAATACTCAATAAAAGCAAACATGGTTTTAAAGGCACTCTTTTTCGACTTATTTAAAAGTTGTGCATGTATTCGTCTTAAGGGTGCTTTCAAATTTCAATTACGTGTTCCTTCTAATTAAATAGTAAGAAGTTTTTCAACGAGGAAATAAATGTATTTCCCTATAGATTCTTTTTTCCAGTTCTTTCCCGTTATCCTTATTTCGTAGTATTTGGAGACATTTGTAAATATTTTGTTTCACTGGTTATTTTGCATTTATTTTTTTACGAGATTAATAGGTTTACGTTTTCTTTTTGAAAGTAGCTTTATAAGTTTTCACCCAGCAATTGGTAGTAATCTACGTAAGAATTTTATCTGATTAGATGGAAGAGATTGCCGTTTGACAATAAGATCACCATTTTTATATTATATACTCGTATATTGGGTGTTAACATAAGCTGTGTCCGTTTTTTTTTTTTCAATTTTAAAATGAGCACCAAAAGTAAAACAAAATGGTAAAGGTTATACGTCATTCGAAAGAAAATTTTCTGCTCTACAAGATATTGTGTTTGCTTTTACGTTACATATATTATAGAATTCGCAACCCTCGGGTTAGATGACATTTTTTGACAAATAGGTCATCATCCTTTTGCGAGTATACAGCATATAAAAGGAGATTAGGTACTTACATATTTAGTCCTTGCATATAAAGGTAGTAAGATCGACATAATACGAGTAGTATGATTAAAAAATATTATTTTCAAGAACAACGCGCATAAATTCCAAAAATAGTACGACTCTAAATTAAAATTAAAAACGTTTAACTGTCACGCATGACCTACAAACTATTCTGCTTAAAAATTACAACCTTATTTTGTTAAATTAAACATGCTCGTATTTTATCCTAACCTACCCCCTAATCACAAAGCAATAATGATAAAATATGAACAAAAGTCTGGCCAATTTGGCACACGTCATTGTCTTCAACAATGGGATCTTCAGGAAAGGTAACAAAAATGATAATAATACTATATTAATAGAGTTATTTGTTTTAACGTAGACATTTCCAGAATAAAGTGGTATGGAACAGAGATAAGGGATAATTTAGTGGCGATCAAAATGTCCGATTGTCGGCCTCACCTGGCGATGCAAGGGTATTATCGGACCATATTTTACTTCAGTGACACTATACGGGTATTTGTTTCATGCTATGCTAGTTTTTTTGGTTGTTGTCTCTATTCAGATCCCCAGTCTACAGTGTGATAATAAACAATGGGAACTTGGGTTAAATCAAACATTTAAATCAAATTACTGCTAATATATGTAGTCGAACAATGAACCTCATAAAATACTATGTTATCCGATTCTATAAAAATGCGTTAATAATTATGGCACGGTATAAGGAAAAAAAAAAAAAACAACTATGCATTTTAATTTTCTTTTCAACACCATTTTTTTCTACTTGCGATGACGACATAAGAGGGGTGTTATAAAATGAGCCCAGACCTTTTGATAGCTTTTCTCTAAAATGTATTTTCTGATATTTATCTTGCGATGTATGTGCGATTTCGGAATGTATTCATACATATACATACTATATTGCTATCAATAAACCTATATTTATTTACGTATTTGCATGACGTAATTAGAACCAAGGTTTTCACGTCTACTAACTTGAATCTCCAGAAACTTATATTGAATAGAAAAGAGATAAATTAATTACTTATCAACAGTGATGTTTATAACTTCAATGTGGTGACTGTGATAATTTTTATATAGGAAAGACAGGAAGGTCCTTTGAAACACAGAGCCACTTTAACAAATTCCTCTAGTTTATTCTGAAATAGCTAATCATTGGCATGGCAAAAATCACATATTTTCTTTCAATAATGCCAAATTCTTGTTTATCAATAATAACAAAAAATAATAAGACATATAGTATTAAAAGTCCTTGTAACATCCAAGTCCGAATATTGGGATTAAACCATTGGTACTAAAAAAAGGCTCATCACTCTGATTAAAGAGATCGTGTGGTAATAATACTTACACTACCTAGACGTGTGTGATTTTTGTTGCCTCTTCACGCGCGGAGTAGTATTCCAAATATTCCAACAAACGAACCATGAATTCCGTGCCTGTTCTTGTGATTCTAAACTCGAAGGCTCGATGAACGGGACCATAGAAAATGTTATATTCCGGCAACGCTCTTTCATATACCCGAATCACCAATTAGATTATATTGAAGGCTTACCATACGAATAAAAAATATATTCCTAAAAACAAAATTATTTTGATGATCGTTATAATATTTAACATTGTGGATTATGTAAGAATAATATTTGAAAAAATAAAAATTATATTATTATAACATACTACGAGTATTACATGTAATATACTATTTATATGTAAAAATATGTTATAATAATTTATTTTTCTCTTATTATAGATGTAAATATTCATGTTCCAAGCGTTCCAACTGTTATTCATTTTGCATGAATAAAAAAAGTCAAATAAATTGTACGCGCCAAATTGTTTAAATTGACACGCGCCTAAAAATCTTATTTTTATATTATCAAGAATACTTACTCCGTGGCCTAGTTAGTAAGACGCATGTCTTCCAACCCGGAGGTTGCGCGTTCGATCCTCGTTGGAACCCAGATGTTTTAAATGTTTCCAGTCTGATTTTCACTTAAAACATCTTGAACATCTTTCTGGTTCGTTGGAAGAGGTTGCTACACGGCAATAAGCCCGCCAGGTTGTATTTTATACGACGAAAGTGCAATGCAATGTTTAAAAACATTATCGTATACATAAATGTTCAGTTTAATTATATTGATATAGCAGTACTTGTTACGTTTATAATTAACATGTTTTAAATTACAGACTTCTAAATTTTTCATTAATTTTCAACTCGATTTTTTTCCAAACACCATGGATATAACAAAAAAATAAAAGGGAACTTTTGATTAGGAATACCATAAACACATAGGCACAATACGTTATTTTTTTATTTGTTTGTTATTGTTTAAGTTATTTTGTTTCAGGGAAATGTGTAACACAGCATGCAATGGCCAACATTGCCACCAGGAATGTGGAAAGAATTTGGCTTTGCGCAATATAATATATGGTTAGTAGTTATTCAGGGCGGACAACCATATGCATTGAGTACTCTGTTTTTAGAGTTTTTTTGAGTGAGGCTATACTATAACTATACAAATAGACCAGTACCTAAAATTTTGTAAGAAAATGAAGATCCTGATTGCTGAGGTACGAATTCCAAATAGAGAATCACCTTTCAAAACCTCTCTTTTAAGCACGTCTGAAGAACGACGATGAGCAATGAGGACATCTCCAAAATATGTTATTTACCTTTAAGGAAGACAATTGACGAGTTTCTCCATTGGAAATGAAAGTAGGATTTTAAGGAAGATCAATACTTAAACTAGATTGTAAAATCTAACATAAAATATTAGAAACCCAAAAAAGCTTATATTCCACTAAAAATAACGGAAAAATAAAATTATATAAGTACATGTAAAAATACCAAAAGAAAACTTACTAATTTATTTATTTTGATCGTAACGATAACCTTTTGAACTCAAAATATGTCAAACAAGAAGCTGTTTAAATTAAACAACTCAATTTTGTCGAATCGTTCGTGGAATAAATTAAAGGGTTGTTTATTAACGACAAAAATTCAGTAATACGAACATTCATATCTTGAAGTTGATCAGCTGTTGAAATCGTTTAAAATCAGTGAGAGTCACTGCATAGCTTCTAAAATTTCTTACAAAATCACTAAAACTATTTTAGGGATCAAATAATAAAACTTCATAATAAACAGCTTACATACTGGTTTAAAACTATTCACTCATTTTATGTTACTGGCACTAAAAAATATTATTTTAATCCTATTATCTACCTACATTATTAAACTGTTGTTTATAGTTAAGGCATTAACGTTGTGGAGGTTTAAAGACATTGTAATTTATTTTTATCAAACACTGTTTATTCCACCTTTTTAAAAAAGTGGAATAAACAATGTTTGATAAAAATAAATTACAATTAATAAACTTTTGTTATTACAATTAACACCCTTTTCCTTTAAAAGGAATATAATTAGTTTTGTACATATACATATTTTTTTTGTACATAACACGTAATAATTACATTGATCTGAAAGGTTTTTTTTTTATTTCAAGAGTTGGCAATTTTTTTTAAATATGATGAGTTTAACTAGTCAGATAAGTTAAAATTTATTATGATTTTCAGATTTGTAAAGCGTTCATGAGTTGGACTTTGGCAGCACAACTACATTTAATTCGCTATGCAATTTTATTATAATTTGCTCTCGTATTATTTTTGATTATATTGAATATAATTCACTCACTGCATATCAACTTACCAAATGCATTTTTTTGCATACATGGTTTTGACTTATCCAAATTGTAATAAAAACACATATATACATGTGTTTACAGTTAAACAGTATTCATCAGGCATTGACGACATTTTTACTGAAGTCATTGTAGTGTATGTACAATAGTACAGTCGAGTGCGTGTTGAAGGATTGTTGGAACCTGCATGAGACCAACGAAACCTACTGATTGAGGTTTCAACTAATTATGTGAGCAGTAATTCCTGTATAGGGCATAACAATGATTTCGTAAATTTTTTTACTTGCTCTAAAAACTAAATTTATTACAAAAAAGATAGGTGAACACTGGCTAAAACGATTGCATCGAATCAGGTGTGAAATCCCATCAAAAAACCGAAAGCTAGAAAAGCAACACTGCAACGTGAAAGAGGTTAGGCAGGCTTCTCCAAGGGTGGTTTACGATCTGCACCCTTCACATCGGGCGGTCGGCGGCCGGCTGGGCAATGGTGGATGGGTCACACGTGGAGGTCCCAAAAATTAAAACTTCCAAGTAACGGTGCAAGGAAATATGCCACCCTTACACTGATATTTTAACCTCAAACACGCCGTATTGAAGATGCGTTAAAAACTATTGATATTACTCAAGAAAATCTTCATGGAATAAATAAAATTTATCACTCGTATTATTTACTTTCGCGGATGTATCCTAAAAAAGGTAGACATATTTTTTGTTTTACGGGTTCCGACTATACTATTAACCAGTTATAAAGAAAAGTCATTTTCGTTAGCAAAAAAGTTTTGTTATTTTAATATTGCTTCTTAAGTGTTTTAGTGAATGGATTTTACATAAATAAAATTCTGTTTAAAACAAAAGAAACAAAAACTAAGGATGAAATATTCCTAGCTAAATCGTGATTCGTTTATTTGCATTAAATGGGTCGAAAGAAGCATTTCAAAACAAATTCTGCAAAGCTGAAGAATTTTTAGAAATTTAAAAAATGGTAGGTATATTACATTTTGCTAAGATACATTTTAAAAAGATTTGTATTTTAAAAGCTCCTGAATAATGTCGCCTTTAAGCGGTTGCTTTATCAAATTAGAGAATATCGAGTCCTGTGCCTGAATTCAATATGAGGCGTCTGATGGAATCACTTCGATAAAGCAAAACCGTTCTAAAAGGGACAAGATTAGTGGGGAAATAAGCTTTTTGTGGAGAATATATCAAGACAGCTTTCAAATAAAATAAGAAATGTGCTTTGTAATAAACTTGTTATTTAATGTCTTGCAGAGATGAATGATTAAGAAAATTTTAATAAAAAAGAACCCCGAAACAGCGGTAGTAAAATAAAAAAATATGTACATATTTCGATTTTAAACACCTTGGATAACAAATATATTTTAAAATAGTATCATCGTCAGCACCAACTTCGATTGAAGAAATGCGAGGTTAAACAAAAATATGACGAACTTAACTATATATGATATACCTACAAATAAATCCTACATGACAGTGTTTCATTAAACGTTTTTATTTTTGTATCACAGAAAGGATTATTATTATTTTGCAATAATACTCGTAATACTGAATTGCATTAATCAATCTTTTTTTAAATTATCATGGCAAAGAAAAATTGATTTCTTTAAAGAAAACGTGCCAAAATGCCCCTTCGTCGGCATACAAAAAATATTGTTTGTAACATTACATAACGCAATTAAACAGAAAAATAGTAAACCTTAATTCATAGAACTAAACAGATTTAGTACACAAAAAAGATATGTACATTTTTTTAACAATTTTAAAGTAATAAAGTTTGCTTTCATCATAAAAGAGAGTAATGGCAATTCCTTTGAGTTTTTCCGAAATTTAATGACAGCCGTAAAATTTGTCCCAACGTAAGAAAACCATAACAAATTTATTATAATCTCCTAGTGCACGCAAGTGTCCTTTACAAATTTGTGGGAACTAGGAGACATTGCATTATTTCAATGATTCTCAATAGTTATGGGGTAGTGTAAGTATGTGTGAGCGTGAGCATTTATATTTTTAACAATTTTCGTATATATTTATGAAATTTATAATTATTTATTTACTATCATTTTTTTGTATTATAAAATCTGACATTCTCACAGTTGCGCTCGATCTATCGGCGGGAGTGTAACTCGATTGACAGTGTATTATGAGATAAGCCCAGAGTGTTTGAGAACTTTTCTCTCAAATGCATTTGCTTTTCCATTCCTTTTCTCTCAAATGCAGTCGTCGTTACTGGGTCTCGTAGTCAAGAATCCCCTCGCCATTCAACATCAATTCGGTTAAAAAGCGATGCTATGCCCTTGAGTTTTTTGTTTCTATGTTTTTATCCTCGTTAAGTGAGTAAGCCGTTGCACACCAGCAAACTCACCACCCCCGCCACTGTACTGGTTCTGATGATACACAGAAGTGAGAATATGACTGAAGTCATAAGTATCCTATTGCCCTCAAATACTAGGCCAAAAAACGCCTGTGTAATTCGAGGGGAGTACCACAACACGGGCTTCGAACCGGCGACCTTACGCATGGAAATCCTGTGTGACACCGCGCGGTCATTACCTAAATATGTTATGTGTGTGTAATTTCAGGATTTATATACATAATGTCTTTATTATGTTGCTATCGATAAACCTATTATTTATGTCGATACCCTCTAGATAGAAGTGATTTGAATTAACACAATCGGAAATATTTATTGACATGTATTTTTTTCTAAACAAAAAACTTTGTAAAGGTGTGAATGTAGATAAAATGTAACGGGGTTTTTATGTTTAGTCACCATCGAGGAACGATATCATGTGTTTAACGCATTTGCAAGAGATCGTCCACTAGGCTATGAATAACATTTTTAATATCCCGATATAAATTTTTTTTTAATGTTTTATGTTAATGCTGCAATATTGTGACTATTATATTTTAATTTTTTGAGAAAAATATTTATCACACGACTTACTTTGACTTGTCTGATATAAATAACAAGCATTTCATGTTGTGATAGGCAGAGAGGATGGAACGCGAAACGTCACATCTACATTTCCTAATAAAATTATTTCTAATTATCTTGCTCCTTACTCACTTAATTTGCCTGCATTGTAAAATTTGCTTAATCCATTTTTCGAAACCCGTCCGTCCTACATGACCAAACCATCTCTACGTGTTATAGTGCACCCAACTTATCAGTGGTTAACCCACATCTATCCTTAATATATATGTTTTTTTATTATACCATACATTGAGATACCACATTATTTTCAGAGCACTAATACAGTTTCTTGGACCAAGAAAAGTACATCTTTTGTGAAACCTAGTGATATATCTTGCACCAAGCTTTCAACATCTTGGGCCAATGATATCCTTATTTGGACCAACAAAATTATATATCGGGTCAACTGATGATTCCAAATTTATTATATAATTTTTATTGCCTTAACTAAAGGAAAAAAATAAGGTAAAGAAAAAATAGGTATACACATATAGTAAGAATTGCACAAAATATTTATTTTATTATGAGCTGTATGTTTGTTAGGTAAAACATAAATATTATTACAAAATTATAAGATAATACTTAATAAAAAAAATAAAGACAAACATACACACCATTAAGACATATTCAACAAAGCGCAACACAATAATCATGACACACTCAACATAATATATTTTTCTCTCTAAATTTAATTTACTTGATCCAACCAATCACGTTTCGACCTTCCTCTCCTTAAACTCTCACACAGTTTCGCTCAGTAGATTTATTTGGTTAACATCACTCGTTCTTTCTACATGGACAAAAATTTAATTTTATTTAAAAATCAAGATATTAAGTAAATTCACGTCCCTTTAACTATCATGATGCACTGTTTATTTTTATTACAGACCATTGACGGTGTGATGTACCCACAAGACAATGCAAGAACGTTCCTAAAACAATGCTCTCCAACAAGTGTTTGCAGATATGCCTCTGAATATTTCAAGAATGCAGAGGGAGTACACCAAAGTCATTGTGAGACATATACTGCGGGAGAGCCACCTTAACTTTCCTACAAAAATAATTCTAGAAATATAAAAGTGGTATTTCGTCAATTTCTTAATTACGAATAGATAATTGTATATTAATGAGGATGGTGGCTGAATTGAATGAGGAATGAGTACTTAATTATTTTAATTATTGGAATTTACTCGGAGACCTTAGAAGAAATTGTAGATACACACCATAACGGCATTTCCCTCTCGGGATAGGTAGAAAGAACAGAGCGCTAGACTTTCTTATATTGTCACATATCTTTCGTATCTCCCACATCCACGTATCATCTCAAATATATCCTACGATTGTAAAATATCGTAAATCAATTTTATATTTTAAAGAAATTAGAAACAAATGCAAAGATAAAAGTGGCTGGATCAAGTGAATCAGATTTCGAAAGAGGATTAAGTGAGGAGAAGTGTTGATAATAGAAGAATGTGCATGGCGAGATGCATGAATGTGGATAAGGCGAAAGTTGTGTATTTGAATAGACACATATGAAGATCTCTTGTATCTGCCTAACCCGCAAGTGACACGGCATAATTATATGTCTGTACGACAACCTCCGTGGCCTTGTAGGTAAGACGCCTGTCTCCCAGCCCGAGGATTGCGGGTTCGAATCCCGTTGGAACAAAGATTTTTTTAAAACAATTCCAGTCTAGTTTCACTTAAGGCCTATTTAACATATTTCTGGTTGTTTGGAAGAGATTTCCACATAGCAATAAGCCCACCATGTTGTACTGTTTACAACGAAAGTGTAATGCAATACAATACAATGTATGCATCTATAGATATTAAAGAATAAACTTCAAATCAAAGTTGCTGAAATGTCAGATACACATAATTAAACTTCAAAAATAATAAAATGTGAAATAAAAATTAATATTTATTTACATGGCACTAAAAAAACAGTACGAAAAATGGAAACATTAATTCAGTCCCAGTACAATCGCCATCACTTCCGACAGAGGCGGGCAACACAAAATATTTTCATTTCTCCGGCGCACAATGGGCTTATTGCTTCCTGGTAAATAGGGAATGCATGCATTCTCTTCATTGATGCCAGTGAGCGCAGTTAGATCATTCTGTCTCCCTCTCATTCAAATAACTCAAAGTGTCCAGTTGCTCTCTAACTTTTCTACTTCGGAGTGATTGGAATTACAAAAATTAAAAACTTTTTCTTTCCGTTATTTCATCACTTAAGCACTATTTACTGAGCAAAAATTACTCCTTAAAGGAACATCTATATTATTGATCACAAAACACGTTTTTGCATTAAAACACAACACATGTTATGTATCTAAAGAAACGTACCAGATTTTTGACTCTTGAGCATTATACGAGTATATCAAGTTTTAACAGATCTCTATAAAACTTTGTAGAATACCACGCCCAATGAAAGTTGTATTTCTTCTTCCAACATAGAGCTTCTTCACTTATAGATCGATGGTTAAATTAGTTGAAAATTAGAACCATTTTTTTTAACCTGGCGAGTTAATTGCCACGTGGCAATCTCTTCCAACCAACCAGAAATATGTTTTTATAGGCCCTAAGTGTTAACCAGACTGGAATCCTATTTTTTTTTTAAATCTGGGTTCCAGCGGGGATCGAACCTGCAACCTCTGGATCGGCAGACAAGTGTCTTACCACCAGGCCACGGAGGTCGTCTAAAGATATATAATTTAACATTCATTTTATCGACTCGTGGTCGTTGATTTTAACAGTGATGACAAAAATCCTCCTCATGAGGGTGCATTACCATATTCAACATCACTATTGGGGTAGGCAGAGACGAAAGATGTCCAATGATATCTATCCAGGCACTCATTTTCGCTACGGCCACTTCCATACACCTCGCCATTCAAACTCTCCTTTTTAAAGGATGATGACAAAAATCGTCCAAATGAGGGTGCATTACCATATTCATCAACACTATTAGAGTAGGCAGAGAGGAAAGATCTCCACTTATATCTATCATGGCACTGATTTTCGCTACGGCCACTTCCATACACCTCGCCACACATACTCTCATATTTTAAAGCAATTTTACTCTTTCAAAATTCGATTCGTTTAGTGGTGTTTCGTTTTTTCCAGGAATTCCAAAACTTTTTGCAGTATCTATTATACCCGTATAGATTAATATTGTAAATATATGATCTTCCATATTTTTTACGTGGCCAAACCATCTCAATACTCCATCTTCATTTTTAAAACTGCATCTACATTCGAACTGCAGTATTCTTATTTATTCACTCTGTCACACATTGTTTTTCACATATTCTACGCGACGCTCTCATTTCTACTGTATTTACCTTACTTTTACTATGTGGATTGCTTATATATAAAACACAACTTTTATCTAGTTTTCAAAACTCAACGGTTTATTTTTTCGAAATTTGTGCCACAACAAAACTAGTTAAGACTTTACATGATAAACAAAAAGTTGGAGAAACTCGATGCAAACAATACAATATCTGACAAAATGGAAGGAACAAGACAGTGGCATTGTCGGCATAAATAAAAAAATCCCTGGCAAAATAACAATAAACACAGCTTATTATACGTGAAATCTCCTTTCTTTACAACAAAGTGCGGATTATTAGCAACAACGCTGAACAATACGTCAAAAATAAATCCTAAAATTTATGTTTCAAAATGTATTTCAACACATGGAGGCTTATACAAATATTTCTTTTAATATTGTATGAAAGAGAATATCAATTCATATCAATTCAAATTACTTGTATTATTACATTTATTTGTAGGAAATATTAAGAAAGGGTTGCCAGGTATAACGGAATAATGCCAATCAGACAATATGAGTTGAGAAAATTGACATCAAATGACCACACATATTAGTTATTTGCATTATTGTGATTCAGTAAATATAGTGCATTACCAAACACATTGTACTAGATTTGTTAATTCTTTTTTTCAACTACATAATTTCATAAGGGATGGAAAAAAGAGGTAAAAAAACGTTATTTCGCATTTATTAGAATTGTAGAAACTTAAATGATTTTTATAAAAGAAAAATATTCACTTTTTCCTTATATTTATAAATATTTTAATGAGAATACCAAAACAAGTTTAGTCAATTTCGAGTATTTATATACTCTTTTTGTTAAACTTGCTTCAATTTATTGGTCCTATGGCGTGAAAAGGTTTGCCTTTTAGTAGAGATATGGGTGGCGTGTGCAGCTTTGGAAAGCACTTAAAGACAAACCTTTTTTGAGACGCCTACCAAAATTAATGATTGTATATGAACATTACACATATACACCTAAAGCGGAACGTGTAACTATCACATATCGGAAAATCTACAAAGGTTTCTTTGTAGTTCGTGTTCCTTGCTAAATTTACTGCGGTTTTCTTACCTAACATGTTTTTCTGAACATATGCAGATGCGGGTAAGTACCTAATATAATGGTGCAGCAACAACCTTCATATCCTTAAATTCAATTTATATACAATACATATATTAAATTTGTAGTAGGTTTAGATCAATGACGGGAGTTCTATGTGATCCGAAAATGCCGGTAAAGTTAAAAGGAAAAGTATACCAAACGATTGTCAGACCCGCACTCGTCTATGGATCCAAATGCTGGTCGCTGTAGAACTCTTACTCTAGGCAACTAGAAACTGCTGAAATGCGCATGCTAAGATAGTCAGCTGGTGTGTCCCTAAGAGACAAAATAAAAAGCTCACGCATTCGTGGAAGCCTAGGTGTTACAGACATCAACAGCAAGATGGAGGAGAGGCGATTGAGATGGTATGGGTACGTTGGACGCAGAGCACCCGATCACATTGTGAATCAGGCAATCTCCATGGATCTTCCTCGAATAACAACCAGAGAAAGACCAAAGAATTCATGGGTAGTGCAAAAAGATAACCTGATGCAGAGGCACGGCCTGGGGGACGTAGTCCGGGACAGAAGAGCATACAACCTGAGGACGAGGAGAGCTGACCCTAACAGTCTTCGCATACAGTGAGTTGGGATGGAGCCAGGGAGAAGATTAAATTTGGATTAGGTATTTCAATTTCTCAATAATAGTGGGTTCGAATCCCGAATTCGAACGCTTTTAGAGAGATTCTGCTCTCTCACAAGGCGATGTACGAGTATAAATTGTTCTTCTGTTATTAAAATTGTATATATTGTAATTAGTTGTAATACTTTTAATCTAATGACCATATGCTAAATACTCTAAGAAATAAAGCAGATATATTGTTAGGATTAAGTTAATATGGTAAATTATTGGGTATTAATTTTCGTGTTAAATAAGTTTTATGTATAGAGTACTCTTAAAAATATCAGCATTGGTGATGTGCACATGTGGAAGAGCGTGGCCAGCAGACTGGGGTTCTTGGCCCCCATTGATCGAGCCTTCGGATTTTTTACAACCACTAAAACAGGCACTAAACTCGCCGTTCGGCATCATATAGGTATGCAGTAGAGCCTACGCGCCGTAAGGAAAGAATAGTGTAGAAGGGTAACCATGATTTTTTATTTACTATATATTCAGAGTATTTAGTTTATTTATTTATTATTCATTTAAAAATACAGAAGTGATTTTTTTTGTTTGGAACAAATATTTGTTTATTGATACAGAAAAAGAAAGTTTGAAAGAAACAAGAAGTTCTATTTATTTCTAACAAACCTTATATTTTATTTACAAATATATTATACAATGGAAAATGTTAAAGAAATTGAAATGTTTGTTTTTCTAGAAACGTATTGGTTAAGAAGCACAGTATAGAAATTTTATTGAACATAACAATACAACATAAAAATACAAAAAGAACTTAATTTATTATACTTACAAAAATAAATTTAAAAAAAAAACAGACTCGTTTTATTTCACAAATAAAATTATTTACAGTCTGATGATGAATCACTACCACTTGCTTCACTTAAACTTATTATGAAATTGTGGTTTTCACTTACATGGTCAAACATGAATTCTCTTTCCCAATATTCCGACTTTCACGTGGCTACATATTCTGCTCCACTCTTCAGTTTGTCAAAGAAACTTTTCCTATAACTAATTGATTCACTGTATTCAATGTAAACTGTACATTTCTAGAATCAACATACCCTTCGACAGAGGCCCAAATTTTCTCGATCTATTTCATAATGTCAGCTTTGTAATATCACTAGTTTGAATTATTACTAGAAATCATGGTGACCCTATTTTTTTGACACATTAATACTAGAAACTGACCAATCAGCACACATAAGTTGACTAACACAATCACACGCTCTGTGTATCTACGCTCTAGTAAAATACAATCACAGATTCTTTCCTTACGCCGCGTGGACTCGAGCCCGTACTGGTACTATTACCAGACAACGTCTTTCCCAAGACTGGTACCTTTTTTTAGGTACAATCAATGTTCAAAAGATGATCGTCTTACTCAGTAGACCATAGTGATCGTAAAATTAAGTATGTTAATATTAAATCATATACGTTGTGGACAAAACATTACATACTTTTAATTATATAAACAATATTGCTAAAATATGTTAAAAACTAATGTACGACATCCAGAGAAAAACAACTTGAAAATAAATAATGTAAATTGTACTTTTTACATAACTTTCTACACAATTTATTCCTCCTTCTTATTTTGTATGTATGTGACCTGTTTATTCAGATTAGATAAATTTGGAAACCAAATATTCTAGTTAAAATGAAACTATTCCTGTATTAAAATTCAAAGTATTGAACTCAACACGATCGTGTGATTTAAAGTTATTTTTTACCCTAGCATTGTACCGCATAATAAATCGATACGTTTTTTCACTTGAGTCACATTTTGGAGTTCATGAAATTGGTTCTCAAGAACGTAGTACGTAAAAAAGTATATATGGTACACATATGTAAAAAGGCTAACCCAAAGGTAATAATTTTTGGTTCATTTGAATTATAAAAAAAAACATGATTTTATCCAAATTATTTAATTTTACATACAAAGACACCATCTCACTATTTATCTGTTGGAATACGCAGAGAGGACAGATCGCCAGACTTTAATATTCCAAACAACATATTTCGCCTTTTCTTCGTCCTTACATGTCTCATAAAACTTCTAAGGTTCCTGTGACTCTTTAATTTTCATTCATTAAAAATATAATTCACTTGGTCTAACGATAATACCTAATAATAATAAAGACAATTTTTATACCGCCGTTTGGAGAACGGACTCTCCTCCAGGGCGCTCTAACGTAGGATTGAAATCTTACAAAATAAATATATATAAGTTGAGTGTAAGATTCGGAAGGTGTTGGCTGCGACTGTAAAATTAGGTACTTTCCTGCAGAAAACCGAAGAAAACTTATCAAGGGAAGATGAACTACAAAGAATAATTTGTTGATCTTCCGATATGTGATAGTAACACATTCGAATTTAGGTGTAGTGTATAATATGTGTATATAGTTCATATTGTTACCCCCTTGAGGAGAGTTAGAAAGAATGAACAATGAAAAATTTACAAAAATATTATGCATAAGAAGTATAAAAGGTACGTGAAGGCTTAGAAAAAAGAAGTAAGACCAAATAAACACAATTTAAAAAAAGAAAAGACTGTATAATAAGGTAGTATACATGAAGAAGTGTATGAACGTGGCAGAAGCGAAATATGTAGATCAGAAAAGGAACAGAAATATATTATTTCTGCTACCCCAATAGGGGCATGGCGTGATGGTGATAATTATTCGGTGATGTGTCGAGCCGCGGAGGCTGGGATTGATGGAGGGGAGTCTTCAAAGGCTATCATGGAGACACGGTGTTCACTCAAACTTCTTTCAAAAGAAGGAAAGTCGGAACAAATTAAATGGGGTTTAGATGCTGTCTACGAAGGATCTTCATGGACCTTAGAAGTATCACCGAGACAAACAAAAATATGCACGGGAATACAACAAAAAAAACATTTCGAATGACCAATGAACTGCAAAAAGGAGACATTCCACATTTTACCTGTTTTGAGATAATTATCACCAAATATATGCTATATATTTAATCCTTATCCCCTTACTCAAGTCTCGCCTAACCTCCAAGAACACACAATGCCAACTTTATAAAACACTGCTAAAACCTGTGCTAACTTATGAACAGTAAACCTAGACACTTATAGAGTTATCTATACTATACCACCTTAACCACCAACCTTTATTTGACCACCTCCGTGACCAAGTTGTTAAAACGTCAGCCATCCAGCCAGATAACTTCAGGTTAAATTTCTGTTTGACTTTATTTTAATTCTCATTTACTTTTCTTAAATTTCGATGAAAAAATACTATAAGAAGTAGTATGAGTATATCGATCTATATAGTATACGTGCCGGTAATTATGACAGTGGACTTAATGAAAAAAAAAAAAAAAAAAAGGTTCTCTGGATTTTTTAAATATAAATAATTGTTGTATATAATAAATCATAAAATCTTAGTTTTTTTTATTTTTTAACTTAGTACACTGTTATGATTACCAGCACATGTGTGTATGTCAGTTTGGACGACCTCGGCGGTCTAATTAGTAAGATGCCCAACTTCCGAGGTTCGTAGGTTCGATTACCGTTTGGCATTTTTTTAAATTAGGTCTTTTTTATTTTTCTCTAAAAATTTTCTGGTTGGTTGGAAAAGATCGCCTCATGACAAAAAAAACCCTCAGATTGTACTATTTACAACAAATGTACGAGTATAACACATATTTAAATATGTTATTTAGGGAAAAAAGTCATCGTTACACATCAATAACTTCCATGAAGATATAATCTTCATGTTTACCCATTTAAAGCAATACCCTACTTGTTGTAACAAAAATTTATAAAAATTCGTTTTACTATGTCAATAACTTATTCAATACTAAGATAACAAAAGGAGAACGATTGAAAGGAGCGATATCAGTAAAAAAAAATATGAAAAATCAACAATGGCATTCGTCAGTTTGGCAAATACTTTCGAATTACTTAGTGCGCATTTTTAAAAGAATACACGAAGACCTCACATGGTTATGTTATATTTGGAAATATTTTATCAAGAATATTCTAACCCACATATGACTTATTTTGAGATATTTGAGTACGTATAAACTCGATTCTAATTTTTACAAGTGATATGAAATATAATTTTTATCGGTATCAAGATGTGGGTGCTCTTAATTTTATTGGTGTGCTGAACGCCCAAAACCACAATCATGAAGCTCACCGTCGCGACGCGAAGGACGAGAGGAGACTGTGCCTGGGAATGGAACTGACTCTAATGTGAAGTCCTCCAGCCCACCGCGCTATTGAAGCTGAGGATATATTCCCCAACTGCTGCTCAACGAGGACTAAAATCTTGACGGCACCGACCTCCAGCCTCTCAAAATAATCTGGCACTTGTAAGTGTACACCCTACCACTGTATCTACCTAAATAAAATTATAATGACTTTTCTTCAGCGTAGTTGAGTGACTTTGTGTCAACTTAAAAACGTTTTGATGACTTATCTGATAAAGAAAAGTGTTTAACTTTCTTCTGAAAGTTTTTAATTCCACGTTCGAAAGAAAAGTCTACAGGCATATGATTATACTGAACAGATCCAGCAACACGAAAATATCTGTCATAAAATATCGGTTGGTTGACCCTGATTGAACGAAATGAATATTTTTTATAATCGAATATTTGAAATAAAATACACATTAAAAACAATAAAATAAAGCATTGTGCACACATTAAGGAATTTGAAATATGGCCCTATCATTGAATGCCGTATATAAACTGCTCACAATTGAGGAAGTCCTAGGTACGAAAAGGTACGCGAACTGCCGGAAACAATAAAATCTGGGATATGAGAGACATAACTTACTGCAATTCATAATGATGGACAAATTTTTGAGCTAAAGAGAAGTTGGCACAAGAAGAAAATCCTGACTTGGGAATATCCGACAGTAAACGGGTGTACGGCATGTGGAGGAGCTGTTTCGACTTGCTAGGAATAAGGACCTTAACTAGTTGAATATATAGGACAAGAAGAAATATAAATTACCAATTGAAGTTTTATTAATATTTCTTGTGAATCGTACGTATGAGGATACTATGGAATATTTATTGGGATGTGGCCTATTCTTCAAACCAACCGAAAAATGATAAAGAAAGTCCGTTAATTAATAAAATCAGATATCATCGCCAATAGTGGACTCTGTGCTTCACATCAAGAATCGAACCTGAAACCTATTAGCAAAAGAGAAATGTTCTAGCACTTGAAATATTTTTTCACTGCGGAAGTAGTCGAAGAAGTTGGGTAATTTTTGCAAATACACGGCCATTTATGCGAAGGCATCCGAGCAGTGGCGCAACCATCATAACCCTCCGCGAGCCAGTGGAGGCACAAAAAACATCTCAAGTTATAAAATATGACAGCCCCATTGTGAGACTTCAATTGAATAGGGACAAAAAAAGTCGGGAGGCTCGGGTGCATTTCAATCGATATATTGTTGGATATTTTGAACTGGCGCAGCAGACGATATTTGTAACAAAATGTTACATAAATATTTTGTTTCCATAATTAAAAACAGAAGAATTTTGAAATGCGTCATATGTTAATAGCAATTTACTTACGACAGTTAGACGTTATAATTAATAAATCGTGAGAATGCAACTATTAGGTACCTCCATGCCTGTTTTGATGGAAATTTTGAATAAAGAACTGTTGGGCTAAAAAGGGTCTTCTCCGGCATTTTCTAAATATTGACTCTTCATTGAGAGGCTGGATGTTTTGTTTTAATGTTATCTTATTTTTTTGTGATTTATTTTCTTTGATTGTGTGTTGTGTAACAGCGTTGTTTTACTATCCATTAATGATATCTTACGCAGTATGCATTAAAAATATTTTTAAATTTTATCTTTTCTTCAATTAATATTTTTTTAAGGTTTCTATAGGACAACCAGCACTACTCTTAACTGACTGAACTACCCTTACCCCTAACTGCAACTGGACTACCCTTAACAACTGCCCTTCGAACCGCGGAGTGAAGGGATGGATGAAAAGGAGTCGTAAGAGGTTATCATGGGAGTCACGATGCTCAGTCATGAGCAACATGACAAGATGATGATGATGAAGGGACATACAGGTGTCCTTTACCTTTCCAAAAAATAAATAAATATATGTATCGAAATTGTATTATTTTCATATTTTATTTATTTATTAAAACATGACAAGAATTTTTATGAATACAAAATTTATGAAAAAACAACAGAAAATTTAATATGGACTTGCATTTTTTATAGATCTGGATTTGTTACGTTTCATTTGTCGTGTCCCCAGTAAACTAGGCATTTGCCTGTATCTTACTGAGTACATTATCAACGTCTTTCCAATCATGGATTAGCGCTACGCTCAAACAGAGATTGTTTATTGGCCTTTCCAGTTCGCCGCTCCTCTTTATTTACGTCGTCCTTTACTGTCCATGCAGTGAGACTCTGGAATCAGTTACAAACCAATATAAGACTCGTTCCGTCCTTGGTATGCTTTAAGAAGCGACTGAAAAAACTCTTAATTTCTAGTCATTAAAATAACGTGTTTCATTCCTGATTTTTCTTTTCCTTTCCTCTCCACCATCCCTTCCTTTCCTTTTGATTGATGATATCTCACTTTATATGAAAAATAATGTTCGGGTGACTGTCCGTCTTTGTGGGGTTCGTAGGCATGTGCTCACGTATATGTTTATGGATTTCGTGGGAATGGATAGTCATTTGAATGATTTATGCGACCACATAACTTGCTTAATTTACTTTTGTCTGGTTGGTTGGAATAGATTGCCGCCTGGCAATAAGCCCACCTGATTGTATTTGTAATAAAAGTGTTAAATAAATAAATAAATTATACAATAACATATTCAAAGTAAGTGTAATAAACTTAATAGTAATAGTTTTAAGAAAACACAAAATTAAGTCGAAATGTCCCACTGCTTAAAACAAATTATACAGAGCGATAAAGAACATGTTTTGAAACACTAAATGCGATGAGTAATAGAAAAAAGTAATTGAAATCATTATTAACTTCATAAGCTTCCAGATGGTTTTTGAAAAAGACAAGCACATACGAGTACATGAGAATAATATAGGGAAAAAATAACAAAATAGGTATACCATTTCGAATAGCACACGTCAGCTCACCGTGCGCGAGATCAATTTCAATTATTGACGCATGTTAGATTAAGAAAACAGCGAAGAAATGTTTGACGGGCAGAAGTAATATAAAGATAAACATATAAAATATATTTTATAATAGAAATATTTCACAGAGGATTATTTTTTGAAATAACATCCATCTACAAAAATGAGGTATCAATAGGAGAACAATGGAATGGAATGGGATTGCTATTTTAATGCAGGCAGTAGCATTATACAGCAACGGCCAGTGAATTATTTCAGCTGCACTTAAAATATAAAAAAAGGATGTTTGTTTAGGAGAATTTATTACTAAGAAAAATTATCTCGGTAAGCATACTGAATATGAGTAGGGAAACTGAATTCATATTAAATAATCCTAGCAAACATGTGTAATGAATAACATACATCTCATTGCATCGACGATCTACGAGTATGTGGCCTAGTTGGTAATACGCTTGACTTTCATCCGGGGGTTTCGTATTCAATGCCCGATGGTACCCACAAAAAATATATATTAATCTGGTTAAAGAGTTTGTTCTTCAAAGAGCCAAAGTTGATAGAGAGTTGCTGACTAAAATTAAAATCCGAAAGGTGTCCTACTTGGGTCATGTACTTAGAGGAGCAAAGTACAAATTACTGAACCTGATCATCCAAGGCAAAATAGAAGGCCGAAGAGGTGTTGGCAGGAGGCAAATCTCCTGGCTCCGCAATATACGTGATTGGACTGGCCATAAGGGGCGTTAAAGATCTTTTTCGGGCTGCCGGGGACAAAGATGTCTACTCTCAAGTGATTTTCAACGTTGGAGGACCTGACATGTCACTGGGAAGAAGAAAGAGTTTGTCTAGTAACGATGTTCAGACTCGCTAGACTTGTTCGAATGTCGTTGCATCTACATATACTGTAGTATTGAAAACACATACGATTACAAAAAAAAGAATTCCGTGCCTATTCCAATGGTTCTAAACCCGAAGGTACGATTAATGGGACAATATTATCTCTCGAACACGCTCTTAATTATTTTTGAATCACTTATTCAAATACTATACTAAAAATAAAAAATAATTTCAAACATAGGGGTCGCGGGGCAAACAGAATATGACCTTTAAATTGTATTTTTCCGATAGTCCATATAAGGCAGATATTCGCAAATCACATTCCAGGATCAGCCATCCTTAGAGTTTCCTCCAGGCCTCGGGGTCGTTTTATTAATAACATAAAAGGAAAAAATAAGTAAAATAAAAAACTTATTTTATATTTTTGTGTTCTTCACAGGTTTAATTTAGGTTCGCAACTAGTTTCGAAGACCACCGTCTTCTTCGTCAGGTGAATATAAAGTGTTTATATTCACCTGACGAAGAAGACGGTGGTCTTCGAAACTAGTTGTGAACCTAAATTAAACCTGTGGTGAACACAAAAATATAAAATAAGTTTTTTATTTTACTTATTTTTTCCTTTTATGTAAAAAATGGCACCACAAAGTGAAACTATAGTCTTTTCGAAGATTCATGAAAAGTTTTATTAATCCCTCAAAGTTCTTCAAAATAAACAATTACAATAGTCAATGATCGCCTCGGAACTGGTTCTTCCACAGCTTCAAAAGACGTGATGTGCAAGGCTGTGGACCTTGGTAAAGACGTTTTATTGCATCCCTTGGTTCCTGAGCGAACGACCATGTAACGAATTTACTTTACAGCGTTTTCTGTTTTCATCTTCTTTCGTATTTTTTAAGTTCTTACAAATTATATTGAAACAGCATTATTGACCATACACATAAACATATGGTGAAAAACAAAAAAAAAAAAAAAAAAATAATGATACACACATCACATGGAAAAAAATATGGATGTCGCAAAGAACAAAAAATAGTCTGGTCACATTAAAAGTTGCAGAATTAATACATTTCGGCTAGTGTTTTTTTCGACGAATTGAAGATTTAGAAGAGATATTGAACGGCCTGTAGCGATAAGGAACAAAGGCCTTAAACACATGTTATCAAACGGGAAAATCCGCATATAATCCACAGCAGTATTTTAGTACCAATTTAATGTAGAAGTGAAACGTAGACGAGGAAAAATACTTAAAAGAGAAGAATTGTCTCATCTCTACAGCATTTATTCTGTGTTCCTCTCAGTCTTTTCTACGTCCACGTCTCACTACCATACATCAAAGTGAATGCCAAAATACTGTTGTAGACTATCATCTTAGTAGATTATATACTGTCACGTTCGAGTATATATTTTTTATTGTTCCATTGACTTTGTTTCCTATCGCCACACGCTGTTCGATATTATATCTCGTTATACTTCCTTGATATTTTCTTTCATTATTCGGAAATTAATTAAAATAACTCCGTAACAAATAAATGTAGTTATACAATATTGTCCTATAATAATGATGACGATCATAAAGATTCAATAAAAATAAAATCAACTCAACTGACAAGTTATAAAAATTATGTAATTGAATCATGAAATATTTTCCATTAAAAAAACTGAGCCACACTAAACACATACTTCACAATCAATAACAAATAATACAAAAAGGTAAGGATACAAAGAAACCAGATTCCATTGATCAATACAACTCTACAAGAATAATACTCGTTCCTTCCACATGATATCACATGAGTCCCAGAACGCCACTTCAAGCAATTAAAAAGCAAATTACACTCCACTTGTGGTTTTGAGTGAATCCAAGAGACCGAAAAATAAGTACATCACCCATGGGACCAAGTAGGGTTCACGTGTAATTCAGTAGACTAATAGGTAGTAAAAAGAAATGGAATAAAGGTAAGCGGAAATAGAGAACGTGAATGAATTATAAGATGTACAAAAAAATCAATGACGGATTGAGTATGATTGAAATCCAGACCACAAGTTCAAGTCATAGTTTTCCCTTCGGTAAGTATCAAATACATCGTATTATGAAATGTACCATGAAATTAATTTTATTAACAACGACGAACACAAGATAAAAATATAAAGGTTTTTTGAAACAAAATAAATGTTTTTTTTTTAAATGGACCGCAACGAAACGACAAAGAATCTCACCACAAATAAAAAAAATAATAATAATAAATTATTACACACTAGCAAAAAAGAAAACAAATAAAAGGGAAAAATCATAAATCAATTTCGGAAATGAGGACGACGGATTTTAGGTCCGACGTCACGATAGAAGAAACATGACTTAACAAAGTAAATTTACTTAGCGGTTTGAGCACTGAAGGCATTTCGATTGAATATTCAAAATTAAATAGTTAAACACTACCCCCAGCATACTTTCTTATTTTGCTAGACACTTTATTGCATTTCTCAGCTACAATATCTTCCAACCGCTCAGACAAGTTAAGCAGGTTTGTGGCAATAACTAGGCGAAAGACGAAACATACTGTAAGCATTAAAGATCAAATCCAAAAGAACTACTTCTTCCAAATAAAAGGAATCATTAAATTAATTCTCGTCAATCAATATATTTTCATTTTATTTTAAGTGGTATTAATGAAGTGTACGAGTATTAAATGTTTATTGATTTTTTTATTATTATAAAAATGATTGTATGGTGAAATCACTCCTCGTATTTGTAAGTCGCAAATAAAAGTACACATCAATAATATGGCAAATCAAACAATTGCAAAAAAACACGTTGTTAACGTAATGAAAGACAATTAACAGGGCGATATATCCAAAAGATAACTGACCTACATTAGAAAAATTATTTATTATTTACACATACATATACTCAAACATAAAAAAAAACACAATATGCCCAGATACAGAATGCATTAGCAGTAATTGCTTCGTCATTCAGCGGGTTCCCATTCAATTTCTGGAGTTCAGAACGTGTTCCCCTCCTTCGTGACTTGATCATGACTGGGGTTCGAAAGGGATAGGTCCTGTGCCTCTGTGGATAGAAGTAAATGTAGGTGCGTATCGCAGGAGCTGTAGACTGAGGGACCTCTTAACTCATTATTCTTGATGGATCCTTTAACGAGGTTTGTTCAAGGGAATAAACCGCCCATAATTCCAGAAGATGTAGCTTAACACTGTCATATGAATGTTGCAACATTCAACATAACATTTCTCGTGTTCATTTGTTAATTTTTTCGATGGATATATTTCGTGTATTTTTATGTGTTATTAATTTACGTAAATGTGTCGGCGTGACTATAGAACGAGCATTCAAGATTTATGAGATGTGCACTATCTTTATTTACGCTTAAGAGATAATTTAAAAAAAAATATTCCAAAGAATATCCTTTCATCGTAATTTTCCTTTGTCTCCATTCCTTATCCCTGAGATAATTAATTCCTCTAGTTTTACCATTATTTATAGATATTAGTCATACATTTGAATTTTTTTCGGTTCGATTCCGAGTGGCACCTTGTTTAAAAAAAACGGGTTTCAAATTAGCTTTCACTTATAGTTATTTAGTACCTTTCTGGTTGGTTGGGAGAGATTGCCATATATTAATAAACCCGCTACGTTGTGCTTTATACAACGTATGTAATAAACTATAATTAATTTAGTCTGAAATCGATTATTTCAATAAAAAACCAATTCCTTTATATCCATAAAATAATAAAATCACGCTAAGCAGAAGTCGATAACATTTAAAAGAAAAAAAAAAATTAAAAATAAATATCGATGTTTTACATTTCGGTAGTCATCAAACAAAGATATCCCACCTTATCGGTCGGCCCGAATGAGAAATTAATAACGCCAGCCAAATTGTTGGCCGGCAAGTTAGCGAGATAAATTATTGTCTTCTCCCTCTTTTTATTAAACTAATGACGGGTTTTACTTTGATTCCTTTTTTTTTCAAAAGACGGCATAAAATTGTAAAAAGCATCTGCCTCAAATTGAGTGGATTATTTCTTATTTCCCGGGCGGTTACCTCTTCATTACACACCATGACAATCCGAGAATCGAAATGGCCAATTTCAAATGTATAAAGTAATATGAGAGAATGGTCACGAGCTGGCTTGGAATGTAACAAAACAATGGCATTTGGTGGGAATTTGATTATTTTAAGTTCAAAATATGAACACGTACATTTTACATCTATCTCACAGACCTATAGTGTATAATACATGTACTACAAAGTCATAAGAAAGATTGACGCAATCGTATATCGAGATTTCTAACTAAAGGGAATTATTTCAAAATATTTATCAAAGATTTTTATAGAAAAAAAATTACGAAGAAATATCAAAAAGAATGGAAGATCGAAGGTTGATCAAATGTTAGAAGAAGATATTTGTCTTCGAAACATAAGAGTACAAACTGTTGTATTGTATTACAATTTCGTTGTATACAATATAACCTAGGGGGATTATTAGCATGTGATAATCTCTTTCAATCGACCAGATTTTGAGGAATTCTTGAGTCTCGTTCAGAACAGTGAATCGCAAAATTGATTGTCAAGTAGGAATGCGTGCACTAAAAAGAATACGTGAGGAGACAATGTATGGTTTAATTCGGAATGAAGTGATCAGAGGCTGATATGTCAAGAAAGATAAAGAAAAGCATTCTAAGTTGGTTTGGGCCGGTGAAACGAATAAATGAACAAAGACTATCAAAACAAATATACAGAGCAAATGTGAGTGAAAAGCGTGGTAGAGGAAGACCAAGGAAAGTATTTTTGGAGAAAATTAATGATATTTTGAAAGGAAGAGACACCGTAGGAGTTGTTTGAGAAAATGTGTGGATATGTGAAGAGGCGAAATATGTGTCTTCGATATATAAGAGCCTGGTGCTCTATCCTCTCTGCCAACGACAGCAGGGAAACGGCGCGATAGTATATACTAATATGTACATATGTCATTTATAATGGTTTTTTTTCAAGTTTTCCTCTACTATTCAGAACCCGATACATTTAAAATAAACCTACATAGAACAAAGTCTTAAATAATATTGAAAGTGCAAATTTGGATTTTCATGAACGGCACTTTATAGTTCGCAATATATTATAGTTCATGAAATCATAAATTCAATTCAATTCAATTCCTGTTTGTTCTAACTCTCTAATGAACAGACCCAAAAAAATCTTATGGAGGCCGTTACGGTTCACATTCGACTACTGTTACGAAAGTGTTCCGGTATATTCGTACAACTAATTGAAAAAAGGATTGTGCCAGACAGAAGCATTCCAAGACGAATGATATTCAATTTAGAATCGTTTTACTAAAACACTTTTTTGTCGGGCGAACAAAAAAGACTGGATATTAAAATGCGTGTAACAGACACCTGCGTCGTTAACAGAGCAAGAGAATATCACAATATAATAATCCTAAGTCGGTCATAAGAGCTGCGGACGACCTCCATATAGGTGATGTGTGCTCGATCTGCATATGTTTTAATTACTGCCATTTGTTATGGTATGATCCGGAACGATTGAATTTTGTTTCGTTATTATATTGAGTCATATAAAATATGTGTTGAGTAAGGTGAAGAAGTATCTACGATAATACTGGGTTTGCGTCAAGTACCTATCTTCCACGGTACTCGGTTTGGGGCAAGTATCTTACGTATTACGCGAATTGGGTGAAGTATCTACCGAAAAAGTCGGTTTGAGTCAAGTATCTACCGTAATAGTCGGTTTAGATCAAGTTTTTACGTAGTCGGTTTAAGTCAAGTACCTTCTGTGCTACTCGGTTTGGGGCAAGTATCTTCCGTAGTACTCAATTTGAGTCAAGTATCTACCGTAGTACTCAGTTTGGGTTAAGATTATTCTACAGTACTCGGTTTGGGCCAAGTATATTCTGTAGTATTCAGTATTTTCTCACACTTCGATTTTTTAATTCATGTGCACTCTAAATGTTAATTTTAACACTGTAACTATAAAATTTTAATGGTAGTAATAAAACATAGAAATAGTTAAATAATTTGATCCTTTTGACATTCCTTTTGGTATGATCATACTAAAAAATATCACTCACTTTAAACTATAAATTCTGAAAGACGGATTCAATTTGATGCTTCATTTTTGCAATAAAAATTGAGCTAATCTCACGGATATCCCATATTTTTTAGGCACAAGCATTCTCGCAACGTCCGATAAATCAAGATTAAAATACTAACATATAAAAACCCAACAACTTTTCTGAATGTTCCAATATTTATCCCAAAAAAACTCAATCCTAAGAAAACAGTCTTACAATAAAAATATAAAAGATGCACTGAAGGATATTTTGGCATCAAAGAGCTTTTTCTTTTGTTGCCATCCTTTCCACAAAAAGAATTTCCTGCCAATCAATTTAGTCCTTTATCAGGTTAAAAAATATAAAGCAAATATTTTTATAACAACAATACAAAAAAACAGAAGAAAATGAACGATAACCGACAAAATAAATAAAAACTTTCGTTTAGGTAAACATTGTAAAAAAAAAAACAAATTTATTACGTCTAAATGTAATATATTATTTTTTCTTGCAATAGGAACTTTTTTTTACATTCACAGTAAAAAAATCTCGATGACTCGAATGTATGTTCTAATTTACACTCAAATGATAAATTTACTTTACAAAAAAAACTTCCTGTAAGACTAAAAGAAGGTCATAGGGAATCATGGCGATCAATAACTTCAATATTGACGGAATGACTTCCGTGGCCTAATTGGTAACGCGCCTACCTTCCGACCTAGAGTCACGAATTCGATTCCCGTTGGTGCTCAATTTTTTTAAATAGGGTTTTAGTTTGGTTTTCATTCACGGCATATTTAATATCTTTATAATTGGTTGGAAGAGATTGCCCATAATAAATAATTCAATAACCCAGAAGAAAAAGCAAAGAACAAGGTCGTCGGTTTGTACCCCGCGCTGTGCTACACCCCTCGAACGACACATGCATTTTTTTTGCCTAGTGTTCGAGGGTATAAGGATACCTATGACTTCGATCATATCTATTATTTTTAAGAAAAGAAAAAAGATGAAATGAAAATTATTTTATCCCTTTTTTTATTCAAACATAATCAAAATACAATGTCTTAAGTCACCATCCTCATAGCTGAGGGTCGTGGTCTTCATGAAGAGACCTGCATAATATTTCTACAGTCGTTTCTGTATCCTGCCAGATGTGAAGCCTCACATAGAGTGGAGTTGGTAAAGTTCCTTGATCTGGTCGCTTCAACGCTAGAGAGCGCGGTCTCTTGGTCTCCAACGAGAAACATTGCCAAGCATGACAGTCTTTTCGAGACTTGTAGCATCATATCTCGATATGTGGTCGAAGAAATGCATTACCCTTTGTTAACAGATTGTGGAGAGGCGAGTGTTTATATGGAGTTTCACTCATATCATATAGACTGGTTTGTTCTACTTTCCGTTCAAATATTCGCAGTATTCGTCTCCAGCACCACATCTCGAACAAGTCGATATACTCGTACATAATAATAAAACAGAACTTTGTATAGCGACGTTTAACCCTTCCTTCCCTGTGATGTGTAACTAGTACACATTGCTTCTAAAAACTTTAATATCTCCATAAATATAATAAATACTGGGTTCAGATTTTAGGTATACCTCCATAATAAAACAGAACTTTGTATAGCGACGTTTAACCCTTCCTTCCCTGTGATGTATAACTAGTACACATTGCTTCTAAAAACTTTAATATCTCCATAAATATAATAAATACTGGGTTCCGATTTTAGGTTAACCTCCGTAATACGAATGAAAAAAAAAATATTAATAATAATTAGCACTTATCGGCTACGTCAGATATTTTGTGAAAATCGGGAATAAATTCACCAATATGATACAATCAAATGTGTGCCAGTGTGTGACGTAGGTATATTCATTCTAAAAAACCGCTATGGGTGAGGAAGCGACGCTATTCACGTCTCACTCTCACTCTACTTCGGTATATGGGAACGCAAGAAATAGAATCTCAGTTCGCTCGCTTCAGTAGCTCTCGGGCAATCTTTTGAGGTGGTCTCTTCGCCTGTTTTGTGAACGTCGGCCGATGTTTTTTTTCATGTTTTCAGCCATTAAATTTCAATTATTACCACTTTTGACTTCAAATTTAATTAATTTAAGCGAATGGCTATGAATATTCTTATTTTTTCGATTTTAGCGCTCATTTTTACATGTGTATCGATGTGTATTGAATACACAGCACCGGAACGCGCGGATTTTTTTAGCACAGGAAGGTTAAATAATAGACTCACCTTAAGGCCGCTAAAAAAACTAAATAAAACATTGATCGAAGTAATATTTTAGGAGCAAATTGAAGTTCAAGAGGTGTGTTGACAAGGAAGAATGATAAAAAATAACAAGGAAGAATGATAAAAAGAAAACAAAAACTCAAATGTCTAAATCTAAATCGAAAATGAACCGTGCTCCTAGATTAGTCTTTTGGGAGCTATTTGAAACTCGGCAGGATTGTTGAACAGGATATAATTTGCCCCCTCATCAAAAATAAACAAGTGAAATGAACTGAAGCGTGGTGCTTTTCGATTATGAATGGACATTGTCGAGCTTTTAGTTCGGCCTAACTCCCATTGTCCATTGGCCACCCGAAAAAATCAACTTCCTTTTCAACACACATGGATTCCTTCAACGCTTGTTTGTATTCAAAGGCATAACAAAATGAGATACAAAAGGATGGATGCGTAAATAAAAAAAAATAAAAAAAAACATCTTTTACGTTTTTACCTAATTTGGAATGATTGGTCATTTTATTTTATATCAAATACGAATCGTATAGCTAGGATATAATTGTACTTCTCAGTAAAAAGTATACACTACTTTCAAATCATTTTCTTCTACAATACTTCATCTACATCAGAATACACGTATCTACAACTGAAATAAGTGGAGAAAACAAACAATATCTCAATCTATCTTCCTCCATAACAAGACGAGTGCACTAGTACATACCATCAAGCATTTTCTTTCTTGGAAAAGACAGACAAGAGAGAGCGCCAGACTTTAATATTTGAACACTAATATTTATTTATTTTTATTTATTAACACATAATTGCAAAAACAATCTGACGGGTTTTTGTCACGCGGTAATCTCTTCCCACCAACCAGACAAAAGTAAATAAAGCAAGTTACATGGTCGTCAAAACATTCAAATGACTACCCATCCATAGAAATTGATGAGCATATATATGTGCATAGATAAACCCCTAAAGACGAACAATCACCCGAACATTCATTTCCATATAAAGTGAGATAGCATCAATCAAGGAAAAGGAAGGGATGGTGGAGAGGAAAGAAAAATCAGGAATGCAACACGTTATATTACTGACTACATTTCGCGTCTTCTACATCCAACCACATTGTCATACAAATCCTACGATTCCTCTGACTTTTTTACATTTCTTTCTTTCAAAATATCATTCACTTGATCCAACTTTCCTTGATCTCTCTCTACCACGCCTTCCACTCACATTTGTCGCTGTATATTTGAGTTCTCAGAATGTTTCCATTCATTCTCATCTCAGACCGATTTTGTTTCTTTCCTGACAAAAGGGATATAAAGATAAATTAAAAGTGTACAAATTAATTTTCATATCTTACTCAATACATCATCAACCTTCAACAGTCACATTCATCCCTAATAATCTCATTGTTTTATGTCTTAGTGATCCATTGACTTTGCTTCCTAGACGTGTTTAAAAAGATTATTTTGTTGATTTTACATTAAAATGAACATTGTAATTTGTTTAATCAAACACTGTTTATTCCACTTTTTGTAACGGTATAACGCTACCGGTTTGTGCTCCCCTGATGATGAGGTGAAAGCCTTGAAACCGGTAGGGTTATACCGTTACAAAACGTGGAATAAACAGTGTTTGATTAAACAAATTACAATATATTTAAACCTCCACAATGTTAATGCCTTAACCATAAATAATATATTAAAAAGAACAGTTTATAAAGAAGATAGTAAAATTCAAGAAAGATTTTGTTTCTTTCCTGACAAAAGGGATATGAAGATAAATTAAAAGTGTACAAATTAATTTTCATTGTGTTGAAAAACAATCATTGTCAATCTGATATTAGACTTCAATTTGACATGAGGACAAAAAACTACAATTCGCAAGGCAAATGAATTAAGTCGATGGCTCGGAATGGTTCCCCGTTGCATATTGGGTTCGGACACGAATCCGAGCCCGGCAGCGCGCTTTGCACCGCGCGAAAGAGCGATAACATCTCCGCATCAATCGTTATTAGCGCTTATAAAAGGAAATGATAGGAAGTATCACGTGTACAAACGTTTTGCCGATCTTTTGATAAAATCGCGGCCCGACAGAAGGAACAAGCGAGCGACAGCCACCAGAGAACCCTTTCATTTAGCCAGCGACTGATATCTGATACTTTTTGCGTGCAAAGGAGTCGTTCTATTCCAGTTATTGATCGAGTGTTGAAAAAGGGACGATGCTATGAACCTCCCACTGGTTACTTCATGAATCCGAGGGTTAAATTAATGTAATAGAGTCATTTTGTTCAGTAAAGAGGAGGCGCGGCATCAAAGGGTATGAATGGGCGGCAACTCTTTGACGCCTCGTCAAAAAGGACCATTTCAAAGGACAAATACGCTTCCGGTGGTGTCATTCTGGGAAAAGGAGTGATATTGTGCAACCTTGCACGAATCTACTTGCATCCTCTGACATTATTATTATTATTCATTGCTTTATATTGCATAATGGTTTCGTTGAAAGGACAGAAAAAACTCAAGTATCAATTGAAGTAATTGATAACTGAATGTTGGCTTACCTAAATAATTTAAAGAGAATTAACTAACAAAAAAATGTGTTATTCTACGAAGAAAGAAAAGAGAGAGAAGATTTTCTTGAAAAAAATATGTTTAGAAACGTCTGGGAACTGTCTTGAAACACCGTAAGGAAAAAGTAACAATAGAATTTTATAAACTTTCATTTTTTCCTACAGTTTTTTTCTAATAACCTTTCCCCAAAGTAATAAACAGCCACAAAAATTTACATCCCATACAAATTAAAGCTATATAATAGTTTTGACTACCTATTTTAAGATAAATATTTTTTTTGAAGTCTCAAGAATATACTACATCACTAAATTAAGTTAGATCATTCTTAAACAACTAGACGATTAACCCAAGTTTTATTTTATAACGTTTCTGAACTTATAGGAGTAATTCTTATTTATTAAAAGAATTAACGACCTTCGTGGCCTAGCTGGTTAGAAGCTTGACTGCCACCCGGGGTTTTCAAGTTCGATTCACAATGATACCCAAAAAAAGGATCCTAGTCTGGTCAAGTTCGTCTGGTAACAATACGGAAACGACACTATAATTACATGAACCGATATGGAAGCGCTATATTAAGACTCAATGTGATGACCTAGTGGTAAGCAAGTTTGTTTAGCAACTGGGCGACTGGCATGTATATTTAAAACCTCAGGTATGTTGCCATTATAATTCATTTTTGTACAAGGGCTTAGCGTATGTCTCGCACAAATTATTGGAGCACTCTTGGTATAGCAAGTGTCAGAAAATAAATAGTAATATTTAACATATTGGGTATTATTTAAAGGAAATAAAAATTATCTTCATCTTCTCTATTCCTTATCCATCAGCATCGGGGTTGCAGCACTGCTCCGGCAGCCCTTCAGGCGAGTCAGTTCTGCGCTCCCTCGGAAGCTTTCTTCCAGACCAGATGATATACATCCTAGCACACTCCATTCGTCAGCATGTCCTTCTTAACCTTAGAATTAGGGGTTCAACACCTAGTTCCTGGGGTATACCCACATTTCGGAATATTGTAACTTAAGTTACTAGCAAACTTATTCCTAACTCCCAAGAAGCCACGGGAATATTTCATTTCAGCTGGTATCATTAACTGCACCCTTCGAATTAACACTTAATGCGCATGCCCATACTTCAGGATTAGATAGACTTTTAGTTTTATACTTACGGTATATTAAAAGCACTTTGATTTTAAACGTAAATCAAATTATCATATAACTACAAATGATGTCTAACTGCCTTAAAATTGGAACTTATTATACTTACATAGGTCTCACAGACGAGAATGATTGTCACTCCCTTTCGTACGTATACTCGGAGGAGGCTTAAAAACCCAATGATGGATCCACAGACTCTCGGACAGTGTGGGAACACTCATTTAAGACGGCATTCAACGACTTTTCGCTTTATCTGCATTTATTTTTTACGGTCGCGTCTCAAAAATTACCATTCCCTCAGCCACGGTGCGTTTTCAATCATTCATGTGTCGCTGCAACCCAATTCTGGACCATCCTTGGATATGAGACTGAACTTAAGACCATCCTTGGAACTAAGCTAGGACAGTTAAAGATTCTAAATGACACAAAATGCGATTTAGTATTCCCCAACGGCTATAATATAATGTAAATTATGATACATTCCTATTTTTACTTTTGTGCAAGAACGAATAAATAAATAAATAAAAAAATATGCAACACAATTTGAAACAAAACTTAAATATTTTCGTGGCTGAAAAGTATTTTTGTACTAACAAAGGTAAAAAAATACGTTGAGTTAAAACGACCTGCTGCTGCTTAAGGCACATGTTCAAGATGGTCTCATGTTAAATTAATAAAACTTATGACCTGAGTATAGGACAGAAAAAGGACAATCGGCACCCTAAAAGAACAAAAAAATGGTTGAAAAAAGAGCTTAAATAACAAAAGTATTTCAATCCGACTGAAGCAACGGAGTAGATTAATCGGGTTTACTGTAAGGGGTTAGAGCTTTATTAACCCATATTATTAAAAACAATTCTGAGCAAAAATAGATTCTGAAGTTAATTTTACTTAATCAACTTACACGATCATTATTTTCAAGTTATTCATTAAGTTTATATAAAAAACATATCTATAGTATTCTATAAATTTCTAATATAATAAAATGACAAATTTTAAAAACTGTTAAAAGACGAGTTTGGAAAGACCATATTTAACGCAAACGTTGATTTGAGATAGAATGTATGGGGGACGAGTTGATAAGATGAATAATTAATTAAACGATTCATGTAAAGCGTTAAATTTTAATATCCCATACTGATATTACAGGAAATTTGATTAAGAAAATAAATAAGACCATTTACAAACATTAATTTGTTTAGGTACATATTTTTAAAGGTCAATAATAACGTAACACTGTTGTTAGAACACTAATATTCGAGTTCAAAGTTAAGGGTTCGCTTTCTAATGGAATTCAAAATGTTTTTGTTTGGTTTGAAGAAATTGTCACATGATAACAAATTCACTAGTTCGTGCTGAACGCAACAAAAGGGTAATCAAGTTCACAATGCACAAAAGTTTTTACCTTTGATGGTACCTAGATTTCTAAATATTACAATGAAAACAAAAACATTTTTTTTTTTAAATGTTATCACCCTTTTCTAAAATATTACCAGAATCAACATTGTACGAGTACAATATGTTAACACTAAAACGAATCAAAACATATAAAATAAAATAAGGAATATATTGTAGGCAATTTTAAAAGTTAATAAAAGTAGTCATTTAATAACACTTCCATAGATAAATTCCACTGTGTGATAAGAAAATGATTGGCAAAATGCGCTTCACGATCTTTAAGAATTTCAAGAGATCAACAAAGTACTTCGAGTTCGAACTCTCAAATCCACCACTTCAGCGATGAGTCGAGTCATTGATCTAAAATTAATAATTCATTCTTTTTCAATATGGCCTTCTCCGTTACGGGGCATACACTGTGAAATAGTGTGTATGTGAAACTACGTGTGAAATTAAAAACTATAATTTACCCAAAATGTTGACAACACCCCATTGGAGTACACCAACAAGACAAAATACTAAATCATCATCAAAACTTTGATACCACCTACTTGAATGGCAATGGATTACAATCAACAGGTGACAAAACTTAAAAAGCTATCTTATCCAAATTAAAACCACGATTGAGGAAACTTTCGTCCAAATATTGTATGTATTTTTGATATGACAGATTCAGATTCCAATGGGTTAGAATCTACAAGTCACAAAGCGTATAAAGCTATGTTACAAAAAATATAGGATTTATTGGATGCGCCTCCCAATCCCATCGTTTTTGACACTCGCTCCAACGGGAGAATAAGAGGATTTTCCTCCTAATTAACTCCCAGTTCACCTTAACGGAATATATAACGCGTCGTTAATTCGCTATCATTTTATAAAAAAAATAAAGGGCTTGAAACGTTGAAAGAATTTATTGGAGTCGGAAAGCCATGAAAAATAAAACCTTTTTGAATTAAAAATGTTTATCAAAAAGGGATATATGTCACGAACTAACTGTCATTAATATTATTCAATCGTTTCAATATTTAAATGTTTTGTATTATATTATTTATAGTTAAGACATTAAGATTGTGGAGGTTTAAAGACATTGTATTGTAATTTGTTTTATCAAAGACTGTTTATTCCACGTTTTGTAAAGGTATAACCCTACCGATTTCAAGGCTTTCACCTCATCGTCAGGGAGCACAAACAAGACTCCAGTGTTAAATAAAATAAATTACAATGTTTTGTATTATTTTAGCTATCGTTAGCGGAGTTTTTTGCCATGCAGGAATCCCTTTCAACCAACCACAATAATGTTAAAGACACCTAAAATGAAAGCGAATTGGTGATTGGGACATATTGCGGAGCGTGGCCGGGATATAACATTGGCATCGGTTCCAATGATCTAGACTTCAAAACCACACGATTCTCGCGATTCGTCATTGTACCTTTTTGATGCCAATATAAATGCGTGTGTGAATATAAAGACGAGCATAATCTTATTTGAGTATCAACGGAAATCGAATTCGAAGCCCCGGATGGAAGTTAAGCGTCTTAACAAGTAGGCTATGGAGATCGCAAGAGCATCTAACGTAATATAATAAGTCTTATTAAGAAGATATTAATGAATACCTAGTTCATAAAAGCAATCTCTACCATAATTTGTGCACCATCGGATATATGAATACTTCATTAAAAATAATAAAATGACGATTTCTATAGCATCGTTTAGAGAGCAGACTATCCTCAAGGGCGATCTAACTCGGGATTCAAACCCACTATTAAACTTTCTAGATCTTCCGATACGTGATAATAATACATTTGGCTTTAGGTAAAGTGCAGTGTATGTGTGTAATGTTCATATACGTGTATGTTCATAAGTTTTGTTAAGACCTAACAAAAAATATTTTCTTCACATGCTCCCTTAAGCTGTACACGCCACCCATACCTATAACATTTAAAGGTACATCATTATACGCTAAAGAATCAGCTACGCAAAAAGCCATGCCATTATAACTGATATATTTCCTTACTCCGAAGCTTTGAAAATAAATCCCAAAGAGGATTGAAAAATAATCCACAAAGCAATCAACCTTATAGACCTACCATATATATACTCGTACAATAAAAATGATACACATTAATTTCGCTCTGTGCAATACTGATGCAGGAAACTATGGTAAGTTCCAAAGATAAGACTTTAAGTTAAAGCGGAGTCGCTTTAAAGACGCATTTTCCTCGCATCACAAAACTCTTCATACAAAGCATAACCACAACTTTCATTATTTTTAGAATGTAAATGATGCATGCACTTTAGTGCGTTTTACGATTATACGAGTATCCTTAAGAAAAAACATATAAAAAACAAACATATAAAAAGGAGAGAGCGCCAGACTTTCCTAACACGACACACATATATCGCATCTTCAATATCCATACACCTTCTCAAACAGCTTCTATGATTTATCTTACTTTAACATTTCGTTATTTCAAAATATAATTCACTTTATCCATCCATACTCTACTTAATCTTCCTCTGCCATGCCTTCTTCTCAAATTTGCACTGCATATTTATTTTGTTAGTATTTGTTCATTAATTAGGGTGTGAGCTGAAAAACATCTGGTGTCCCCGTGGCTGGGCTCGCCGTATATTGGTGAGGTGTATCTTTGCCGGGGGGGTGTTATTAGATGAGCCCAGACCTTTTGATAGATTCTCTCTTAAATGTATTTTCTGCCATTTATGTTTTTGAAGTGTATTTAAATATATTATCGAATATCGACATACTATGTAGCTATCAATAAACCGATATTTAATATTATAAATAGACCAAAACCTGTACGGTGGTTGTCGTCAAAGAAAGAATACGAGAATTGAATTTTGAATACAAGAGAGCGAGAGAGGAATACTTAGATTATCTGCGAAAGTAATTCGAAATTTGAAGCTCGGTGGGTCCGTGATAACTGAACGAATTTTAAATACCTAGCTAACAATTGTTGAACCGGTGTAAAAGGGGGCAATGTATAAATTATATATATAAACAAATTCTATATTTATGAATACATATTTTCATAAATGTAGAATTTGTTTTACTTCCGTGGATATTTCACGGGTTACAACTAGTTTATTTATTAATTCGCACCGCGTCTGCAAACCAAATCAAAGTAAAATACATATCATATAAAAATATTACCTTTTGTTTCGTATAAATTACGTTCAAGTCTCACTGTCTTTGTGTCTCGTTCAAGTCTCATTGCCTTAGTGTCTCGTTCAAGTCTCACTGTCTTAGTGTCTCGTTCAAGTCTCACTGTCTTAATGTCTCGTTCAAGTCTCATTGTCTTAGTGTCTCGTTCAAGTCTCACTGTCTTAGTGTATCGTTCAAGTCTCACTGTCCTAGTGTCTCGTTCAAGTCTCCACTGTCTTAGTGTCTCGTTCAAGTCTCACTGTCTTAGTATCTCGATTGATCGTTCTCACTGTATTAGTGTCTCGTTCAAGTCTCACTGTCTTAGTGTCTCACTGAAGTACCTATATACCATACTACCTTCGTTGCGTATAGTATACAACAATATCTCCAAACCAACAAAAAATATGTTATAGAGACCATTTTATCAAAAAAAAAAAATCAGAGACTGACGAGAACCGAACCCACAACGCCGTGGTTTAGAGACAAGTGTCTCAGTAAATAGGTCACTGAAGTCATAGCCTGCAGTAAGAATATATCTACTTTACATGTATTCTATGAACACCCATTCAATTCTAAAAATATCAAAGAAAACATGTTAACATTTTTTTTTAATTAAAGCTTCTCTAATCACATGCGTGTTTTTTTTTTGACTCCCTTAATCACATATGTGTTTTTTGTTTTGGTTACCTAACACATGCGTGTTTTTTTTTTTGGCTTCCTTAATCACATATGGAAGACAGACATTCCACCAACTAGGCCACGAAGTTGCGCTCAGAATGCAGGCTTTAGAATACAACGCAATACTGTAGAACGATTAACCACACATTGAAAAAACGGCTACAAAACAACACTAGTGTGACAAGAAATGAAAAAAAATGTAAATTAAACAACGTATTGAAATTTTATTTTGTATCTCACCATTCATTCTGAGATTTAAATAATACGAAACCATTTGGTCTAATAGCGAAACTAATACAAAGACGATGAAGCAATTATGTATCAGAATTGTTAATAACTTTGAAAAAGAAGCGGCCGTATCTTAAATACACACTGTTACAAAATGCCTGATAATTCGATGTATAATTTAAACATATGAATGGATTTATGATAATAGCACAAAAGTTTAAAACATATAAAAATGAGAGAAATAAAGGCAATAAAATGTGGGTAGTTCAATTTGATCGAAATATTTTTTGAGGGACCTGGAAAATTGACATTTATTAATATAACTTATATTTGATAATGAGAAATGATATAAAATAAAACCATATAGACCAATATGGGACTAGCTAAAATTGTGATATAACACGTTTGTACATACATATGTGACATCAAGTCATATCCCTTTCGAGGTAGGCAGAGAAAACAGAATGCCAGACTTTTATATCGCGATACAAATACAAATTTTTCGCTTCCTCTACATCCATAGACTTTCTCACATTCCCTTATTTCAAAATACGTTAATAGAACCAACAAATTATATTCTTGAGGTAATTTAAAAAATCATTTTTTTCACTGGCCGATCGTCCATATTGTATTTTTTAATATTAAATGTGGTATGTCGATGTATGACACAACAATATATGTTAACCCTTTTAATCCCACGGGGCCGATTATCGGCCCCAACTGATGTATGCGAGAAATATGCAGCCTCAAAGATTTCATACAAGTTTTTATGTTGAATAAAAAAAAATTTAATATTTTTTTACGAAATATGAAAATTACTTATTATTTTACACTCTACAGGGAGGTCTCCACAAAAAATAGGTTTTAAATCTATATATTAACTGAGATAAAAAATAAAATATAAACTACTGTTTTTTTGCCAAAAAATGCTTGGAATCTTTCGCACATTTTATGCAAAATAGACTGGGATTAAAAGGGTTTAGATAGAATGTGAGCTAATAACTGGTGTATTACGTAGGGTAAAAAAAGAACATATTGAGGTGGTTTAATAATAATAATAATAATAGTAGAACAATTTATATAGCGCCATTTAGAGAGCAAACTCTCAAGAGCACTCGAACACAAAACTCGAACCCATTATTATTGACAGCTCAAAAATATTACAAAATAAATACACATTAGTTGAGTGTGAGGATAGAAAGGTAATGGCTACTACCATTAGATTAGATATTAAGTTTGGACATGTTGAACGGATGGATGACGAAAGACTGACTAAACAATTTTATAATGCAAGCGTGAGTAGGAGTCGTGGGAGAGGTCGACCGAGTGACTGGAACAAGTGAAAGAAAATGTTGAAAGAAGGAAATGTAAGACGTAAGAAAAACAGAAGTAACTGCGAGAGAAGATGTTTAAACGTGGAGGAAGCGAAGGAAATACGCCGTGATAGAAAAGTTTGGTTCTCTATCCTTTCTACCTAATGTAACAGAGAAATAACGTGATTTTATGTATGAAATAATACCGTAGTACTAGAAAAATATTTTGTATATTTTTTTAAGTATATTTACTTGTGGCCCTCGATTTAATAAGAAATAAAATTGCCTCAAACGAACGTCAAATATTAACTTAATTATATTCAATTAAATAAATTGACCTAAAAAATATAAAAAGTTTTTCAAATATGATATAAACAAATTAATGAAAATGACTCTCATTATGCGATTTAAAAAATTATATTGCCTTGAAATGCAGAAAAATCATATTTATAAATGAGTTGGCTGCCATTACGCTTCATTAAACAAATGAAGAAAAATGTCGATAATTTGCTTATTAACGAAAAAAAGAGAAAACAAACGGGACATGACAACCATTTCGATCAATTTACCACGAATGTCATCCGGCCTACAATTCGAAACATCTCACATTCAAAATACATAAAATATTTATGCAGAAAAGATCCAACCTATTTTGAGATATTTGATACAATCTAATTAATGAACGCAGCGCAGCTACTGCCTTCATAATATGAATGAGAGAACGCTGTGATTGTTTGGGCATGTGGAACGAATAAATGAACAAAAACTAGGAAAACAAAGATATAGTCAACACATGAGTTGAAGGTGTAGTAGAGGTAGGCCAAGAAAAATATAGGTGGATCAATTGAATGGTATTTTGAAAGAAGGAAACGTAGTCAGAGAAATCGAAGGATTTGTATGAGGCCTGTGAGTTCGAATCCCGCTTTTTTTTATATTATATATAACCTTCATTTCGAAATAAATATTTCCACTTTGTTTTTTTCTTAAGGGCTCTTGCATATTTCTGGTTGGTTAGGATAAATGGCTTTATTGCAATAAATCTGTCGGGTTGTGATATAAACAACGAAAGTGTTATACAAAGGTAATAATAACTTTTGTACAACTGCATAGGACAACGTCGGAAATCGAACTTCAAATAAACGAAAAATAAGTGTTTTGTGGGATGGATGTTTTTAGCATACAAACGTCCATATATAATTCTGTTATATTGAGAAGAAGAAGAGGAAAAAATGGAATGTGTCTCGTATATTGTTCAGTTCAAACATTAAGAGAATGTTTACGATCGGGCCCACACTAACAAGAGGATAATAACGAAATAAAGAACTTATAAAAGGACGAATAAAAGAGTAAACGGACTGGGCCCCCCTCTGACCGCGGCCCATAGTTCACGAGGCGAGACGCCCCGCGGACTCAACCCACCTCTGGGTTATTTATTGACCGTCAACCGGAGAATA